>CM034313.1:87776532-88108767 GCA_019925795.1 Dendrobium chrysotoxum
CTTAAACCTTTGAAGGCTTCGACCTTTTGGCTGAAGATCAGAGAGAGTTCTGATGCTTCAACAATCCTAGAGTTTCACCCAAACACCATTGCTGGCGAACTTCTGTCACCCATTGCAGGACCACAGTCGTACCATCGTCCGTCTTCTGCCGCTGGACCTCCACCTGGCTACCTACTATAGTCAGACTACCGCCCATTCGTCTACCATTGCCGGACCACTGCTCGTCCGCAAATCACCGTCAGACCTCTACCTGACTACTCATCGCCACCGAACCTCCAGCTCCATCAACACAACACTCAAACACTGTCGCCTATCAACTACACTCCCTCTGAACACCGACGCCTGCCAACTACAATTCCACGAACTACCATCGCTCGACTATGGTCCTTCCAATCTCTGTCATGCATCAACTACGGTCCCTCCAAACACCGTTGTCCGCCGATTACGGTCCCTCCGACCCCCATCACCCGAAAATTATGATCCCTTCGACCTCTATCACCTACTCACTATGGTCCCTCTGACCTCCGTCGCTCACAAACCATCATCACCAATCTACTATAGTCCATCCGACCTCTCTCGCCTGTCGACTATGGTCCCTTCTATAACAGCACAAGCTTTTAACTATTGAGATATTATCCATTTTGGCCCAAGGGTCTCATTTTTTGTTCTGTTAGTGTAACTTCTTAGGAGGTCACCCATCCTAAGATTTCTTTGGGATGAGCACCCTTAACTGTGGAGTTTTTTAATAAAATTTCAACCAGTATGCCAAAAGACGCCGCAATGTTTAAGAGTTTAGCTTCTTTTACTTAAATAGTTTCACAATCTCCCACACTTAAGTAATTGATGTCCTCGTCAGCATCTGTATCCTAAAATCATCCACTAGGAAGATAAGATTCTAGAGGTGGCCCCTACATGTTCAAGTGGTGACTCCCGCCACGTAACACTTTGTCCCATACAGAGTTCAAGAGGTGGCTCCCATTGTGTAGTACTTTATCTTGTATAACACTTAATTCTCATCTTTCAGCTAATGTATTGCTCTGATGCCATTTGTAACAGCTCAAACTCTTAACTATCAAGATATTATCTTCTTTGGTCTAAGGGTCTCACGATTTTGTCCTGTTGGTTCCCAGGAGGTCACCGATCACAACATGTCTCTGGGATGAGCACGCTTAATAACAGAGTTTCTTAATGAAACTTCAACCATTACACAAAAAGGCGTAATGATATTTAAGAGTTTAGCTTCTTTTATTTAAGGGGTTTCATACTTCCAACCTCCGTCGCCTGCCAACCACTGTTGCCTGACTATGATCCTTTCGACCTCCATTGCCCGCTAACTTCGGTCCCTCCTAGCACCATTGCCTGCGGACAAAGGTCTCTCCGATACAATCCCCCAACGATTATGATCCCTCCGGCCACTGACGCCCACCGACCATTGACGATCTTACAGACCACCGTCACCTGCTGACTACGGTTCCTCCGGCCACCGTCGTCCCCTGAATATGGTCCCTCGGCTACCATTGCCTGGTAACTACGGTTATAACAACTCAAACTCTTAATTATCAAGATATTGTCATCTTTAGTCTAAGGGCCTCACAGTTGTAAACTGCTGTTGTAACTTCCTAGAAGGTCATACATCTCAATATTTTTTTGGGATAAGCACGCATAACTGTAGAGTTTTTTAATAAAATTTCAACCAGTACACCAAAAGGAAACTCAATGTTTAAGAGTTTAGCTTCTTTTACTTAAGGAATTTTATAATTTTCCCTAACTAAGTAACTAATGTTCTCGTCAAAATTTTTATCCCAAAATCATCCACCAGACAAATAGGATTCTAGAGGCGGCCCTTACAAATTCAAGTGGTGACTCCCATTACGTAGGACTTTACCCCATACAGGTTTTAATAGGTGGCTCCCATAACATAACACTTTATCTTTTATAGCACTTAGTTCCAATCCTCTATCATGTGTGTTACTCTGATATCATTTCATAACAACCCAAACTCATAACTATCGAAATATTGTCTGCTTTGGCTTAAGGGCCTCACAGTTTTATCCTGTTGGTGTAACTTCTCAGAAGGTCACTCATCCCAAGATTTCTCTAAAATGAGTATACTTAACTGCATAGTTTTTTTAATAAAACTTCAACTATTACACCAAAAAGCACATCGATGTTTAAGAATTTAGCTTCTTTTACTTAAGGGGTTTCACAACCGTTCCTTGGGCCACCATCACCTTTTGACTACAGTCCCATTGACCATCATCGTCCGCTGACTATTATCCCTCCAGTCACTATAACGCACCGACTACAGTCCCTCTGGCCATCGTTGCCCGCCGACTACGGTCCCTCCGACCACCGTCTCCAGCTGATTATGGTCCCTTCGGCCACCATCACTCTTTGACTATAGTCCTTCCATCCACCCGTCGTCGGCCGACTATGGTCCCTTCAACCACCATCGCCTGTCAACTACGGTCCCTCCAACCACTATTGCCAGCCGACTACAGTCACTCTGACCACCGTCACCCGCCCACTGAGATCCCTGTAACCTCCGTCACCCGTACATTACAATCCCTCTGATCATCGTGGCTCGCCAACTACAGTCCTTTCGACCACCATCGCCCACCGACAATGATCCCTCCGACCACGGTCGTCCACCGACTACAGTCCCTCTGACCTTTGTTGCCCACCGACTACGATCCCACTGACCACCATCGCCTGTCGACTACAATCCCGCGGACCATAATCGCCCGCCGACTACAGTCCCTCCAACCACCGTCACCCCCTAACTACGGTCCCTTCGATCATCGACGTCTGCCTACTATGGTCCCTCTAACCACTGTCGTCTGTCGATGATAATCCCTCCAACCACTATTGTCCTCCAACCACGGTTCCTCCAACCACCGTTGCCCGCGGACTACGGTCCTACTAATCAAACGAACATGCCAATATTCTCTTAAGAACAACTCTCATGTCGATGGATTTATCCAACTCCAACAATGTAATGTATCTGTTATGATGCATATTTGCTACATTGAGCCAATGTCTTCCCCCGAGGAAGAGCCTCATTTGTAATCGATTACAAATAATAGTGGATTCTTTTCAACTGGGCAAGGCCTCGTGGTTTTTCTCTTTTTAGGATTTTTCATGTAAGAATTTCGGTGTCTCTTATGAATGTTTCACCCATCTCTCTTATCTATATCTATGTTGGATCTTTGTACAAAATTAGGATGTTAAACACTCTATCTCTCTACTGCCGCTATATTTTGGTCTGCAACAATTACTAATATTTATAATATAATTTAAATTTTAAATTATAATATTAAATATGTAAATATTTTTATGATATTTATGTAAATCCATATTTATTTAAGTCAAATGAATCTCAAAGAGCTGACGATTAGTTTTTGAAGGTTATTGTTTATTAGTGCATTAGTTGGGCTTGTTTGCTATTTATTTATTAATTTGTATGATAACTATGCCAAGTTTATTAAAATTTTGGTAGGAGAAGCGGTAGGAGAAGCGGCTGGAACTATGGTATGATTAGATTTTGGGAGCACTCTTTGGTGAGGGTTAGGGATGTAATTTCTATTAATTTATTTTTTAGAGATGTGGTTATTGAATTGATGTAAATTGTGCAAGTTGATCTTTGTTTATTTGCACAAAATATTTCTTTAATAAAATTTTCTTTAAAAAAATTGTATTCCGAGTGAATAGCGATCACTCTCAAGTTGGATCGGTCTGCTTGTCGTTAGAGGCTACTTGTCACTAAGAGTTTTAGGTGGTTAGGCTCTTCAGTCTGGTCTTTAACAAAATAGTAATTTACATACATACCACAAAAACAAAAATAAAATTATGTATTTATGTATCTAATCTAATAAACTTTATATATGTTTTGTTTTTTATTTTATTTTTTATTATAATTAAAAAATATTTTTATTTAATCTATTTTATATATCTTCTAAATAAACTAACTTATTTTTTTTAATACTTAAAACATTTTTTAGGTATTTTGAGTATTTTCAGTAACTATAACTTTCACTAGCCACCACTTCCGCCCACCACCTCCGTCTATTACTAGTTGCACCCTCTGATCGTCGCCAATGGCTAGCACCGGCCACCACCTCCAGCAACCTTCAACAATCACTGGAAGTCACCAACTACCACCTTTAGCCAACGCTAGTATCCGTCAATTGCTATTACCAACCACCATTGCTCATTGTTATTGCTCCACCAATGATTGTTGTCATCACTATATAATTAGTTTATTTAATATTCAATAAAAATAAATATATATATTTATAAGATATCAAATATATTTTATCTTAAATTAAAATATAAATAAAATTAATTAAAATTAAAAACTAATAAAATGAATTTCCTTTCATGTCCTTTGATAGGTTTTTCTCTACTAGTTTATAGAATTCCTCACCTTGAGTGATGCTCTTCTCCTATATATTATTACTATCGTCACAACAACTATGTCAAATCATAGGCGGATCCACCTTGTACTCAGGGTGGGTAAATGCACACCCTAAAAAAAATATTAAATATTTAGAGGGGATATTTTGGATATTTTGCCATCACCCCCCTCAAAAATCTTTTTTGCCCTAATTTTATCACTCATAAGCGTCCTTGCCTATCCCTCATAAAAAAAATTTTTTTTTTTTGCCCACCCTAAAAAAAGATGCTGAATCTGCCCCTTTGTCAAATATGTCAAGAATGATAATAAAAGGAACTTCCCCACAAACACTTGAGATCGGATGATATTTGTCTAATCGCTAGCAATGGTCTTAAGGTCTTTGATCCTTCAAAGAAGCCTACAACAAATGCTTATTAGCAAAAGTGCTCCATTTTGATTGTCTTTCTGATTATGGAGGCTCATTTTATGGAGAAATTATTATGTGCGGAGTTCGGACGTGAGCTACATCCGAACTCCGCATGTAATAATTTCTCCATTTTGTGAATAAAATTTTAACATTCTTTCTACTTAAAATTCATTATAACTGAACTAATCTTTAAAATTCAAAGTATAATCACCGGTGATTTTTGTTGATTTTCGTCACAAACAAAACTTTTCAACAAACAAAAGTTTCCTACACGTAGATCAAATGGACCTAAAATTTTTTATTTATTTACATTTTGAGGAATCTATTAATCTACATAACTTACCCTCAAGAGATTGGCTTTTTTAAAAGAAAAAATTAAATCATATTTTAATAAATTTTAATTTCACACTAAAGTTCACCTAATAAAATTTCTAGCACATATTGCATTGCTCAAATATTTAAGATTGATCCTAATAAGGCTTCATTTGGGATAGCTTTCTTACTGATTTCTAAAATAGCTTTCTAATACAAAAATTTCTCATAAGCAGTTGTTGCGGGCTAGAATATACACGGAGATAGCGTTAGAAAATTTTCATCTCAGCGTTGTACGAATATCCAGCATACAAACAAAAGAAAAATATAACACCATAATTTTTACGTGAAAATCCTGGAAAAGGGAAAAACTATGGGGCCACACCAAGTTGAAGTGATTTCACTAGTGTTTGCTTAGGTTATAAGTGGTTGACTCGTCCCTAAAATTGAGGACAATCAAATTACAATAATCAACTCCTGGGTTGAAATTCAGTTACAAACAGAGATCGAAAATCCGGCGACGTTTGGTGGTCGGGCGGAAATTCGTCTTCAATTGACGGTTGGGCAGAAATCCAGCGTGAGTTGGCTGTCGGGCAAAACTCCGGCGTCAGTCAGCGATGGAGCAGAGCTCCAGCATCGATCGGCTGCCAGGGGGAAGTCCGGCGGTGGTCGAGGAGGAGTCTAGTGCCAATAGAGCTCTCTTCCTTTTCTTTCTTTTCTTCTTGCTTCATTGCTTCCTTCTCTTCTCTTCTTGCTTCGTCCCCCTCTCATGAGAAATGAGGGGTATATTTATAGTTTTCTGAGAGTGACATGACCAGTAAATAGGAGGAAGATCAAGGGTAAATTTGGAGTGGTTTGAATGGACGGCCGATGTTGAATCCCTTGATCATTGATCATTTATTAGGCATTTGAAGGGTCTAATGATATCAGAATTCGACGATCTTAGGATCGTTGGATTCGTCTCATCGAGCCGCTTGATTCGACTATAAGCATGTCAAGTTTGAAAACCGTTTAATAATTCAAATTATAGTTTAAACTCTCTAAATGCACTTCGAGTCTTTGATTTGGTCTCATTTTGGCTTGGATTGAGTCGAATTTGGTGTCGTTGGTTCATATTTTCAGACGTTTAGTTCGACTGTAAGTTTGCTGAAATCAAAGTTCATATGGTTTACGATTTAATTTTTGAAGTTTCCAATTTGATTTTGCTTCGAGATTCATGCTCGATTAAGATAATTTTTTGATAATATATCAGTTGCCCCCCTATTTTTGAACATCGAAGCTCCAGAAGTCTGAAAATATGTGTTACGGCATTTTAAACTATTCGAATCACAAAAAAATGTCAAAAAAATATATTTCAAAAAATATAAATCTACTCAAACTTGATTATAGAAGCTCCGTTGAGCTCCAAAAGTGTCAAAATTGGATCCAGAACGTCAAAAAATGATTATATGGACCCTAAAACGTCTGATTTGAACTGTCCGCTGAAAATCGTGCTAGGGCGCATTTTGGTGGCCAAACTGGCCAGTCGGCCGAGCGCCATTACCAGTGCTAAAAGGGCACGCCCCTTCGGGCGCACGGTTTTTAAGCAGCCGGTTATTAAACAGGCTGTAGTTATAAACAAATTTTTTTCTCATGGGGCCCATATTTTTTAAAGGGGGCGGCGGCTACAGCTGCCCCTATATATATATATATATATATATATTGAAAATTTTGAAAATTGTCTTTTTTTCCCAAATTTTAGAAAATTCAGGAAAATTCAAAAAACCTTCTAGAAGCCTCTTCCCTCTTATTTTCAAAAAAAATCCGCATTTTCAAATAAATTCCCCCCTTTTTCTTCCTATAAATACCCCCTTGGGGCAGAGGTAAAAATGCACATATTCTCATTCTCCCTTCTCCTTCTAACTTTCTTATATTTGAGGCATTCCGTTATTTTTGGTAGGTGGCATCCCCTACTCAAATTCAACGCCCCTCTCTTGTGTAGAAGTTAGAACTTTTCACTTTCTCCCCCTATTTTTCTTCTTACTCTAGAGGCATTCCACTGTTTTTAGTATGTGGCATCCCTTACTCAAATTCAGTTCCCCTCTTTAGTGTAGAAGTTCAAATGGGTGACCACACCTCCACCAAAATCTTTCCAACCAAAGGAGATCGCCCTGATGTCCAATCTGAGGGTCTGAAGAAGACTCAGAAAGTGGCCAAAATTGATGATGTCGTATCCACCATAACTGGCGATTCCTTGATCATTTTCAGGAAGAAATTTTACTTCCCTAATGATCTTGTGATGAAAGTGCCTGAAAAATTCGCCCGTGCCTATTCCTTTCCTTTAAGATTTTCGACAGTGTACGAGTCTAATTTGTGAGTAGGGCTACGATTTTCACCTCCTCCGGAGTTGATTGACATTTTAAAGACATGTGGAGTGAGTTTATCCTAGCTTTCTTATAGATCCATGTCAATCATAATGGGATTGATCATATTTTTCAGAGATCATGGAGCGGTGTTGTCTCCAGAGTGTCTTTCTCAGATGGGTAGACTTATTTGTGATACGTAGGGTCGTATCTCTTTTAGATCCAAGTGGTTGGATATTCACACTCATGATATATCAGAAAGCTATGTTAGTGATTTCTTCTTTGTGCAAAATGATTAGAATCTCTTAAAAATTTGGGAAAATTGAAGGATTTACCCATTGCCCCACATGTTGGAGCAGACGATTTACTGAAGATGCTTAACCTTCCTAATGTAGACACCATTCACTATGAGGTGTGCTATTTGAACCGATATATGGATGAGGAGTATTTATTCAAGGTGGGACTATCTACTCATGCAGGGAGATCACATGCTCATATGCTAAATAAGTCGGCTAAAGTCCTAGAGGCAGTTATCCAACCTTCAAAGGCTCCTCTTAAACAATCAAGGAATGAGGGTGATTAGCAGGCATTCAAGAAGAAAAGGGTGGAGGAGATTTTGACAGTCACTAACAAATATCACCATGTCTCTCCATCCAAGACACACATTCCAGAAGATATTTTGCCATCGACGAGCTGAGGAGTTGGTGAGTTCCCATTCTCTTTTTTGCTTTATCTTTTTGCATTCTCATAAGGATATGTCCCTTACGAAGCTTTTCTTATTATTTTCAGTTGGTGCAATGCATGGATCTTGAAATTGAAATGATCAAGAACTTAAATGACTAGAATAATGAGTTTGTAAAGGTTAAGTATCTCTAGGAGAAATTTGATGGCGAGATCTGGGAAATAAAGGCTGTGGAGGAGCAGCTAGCAGAGTGCAGGGAAGAATTGGCTACTATGGCAACTTCAGCCTCTTTACATAATCAACAGATTGATCACCTTCACATTGAGTTGGTGTATACACAGGCAATAATCAAATAGCATGTGAAAGATCAACATATCCGTGAGGAGAAGATTATAGCCATTGAAATGAGAACAAAAGGCTCTAGAGTTTGTTGTCTGAGAAGGAAGCCAAGTCCAAGTCAGAACAATCACCTTTGAAAGTCATAGAAGAATTCAAGAAGTCTGTTGCCTTCAAGATCATTATCTAAAATCAGATTCAGGAAGCTCATGATCACATATATGATGTGGAGGTGAAGGCCTTGGAGTTGGAATGTTTAGAGGAAGGTAGGGGTGTCAATTTGGGTCAACGGGTTGGGTTCGGGTCGAACCCGACTTGACCCGGATGTAAACGGGTCAACCCGAACCCGACCCGTTTAGCTAAACGGGTCAAAAAATTGAACCCAAACTCGACCCGCACGGGTTGCCGGGTTGACCCGACACAACCCGACCTGCCGATTTCTTCCCAGGCGACCGCGCGCACTGCGGGCCTAGGGGCTTGGGGCGAACCGCGCGGAGCCGCGGACTGCGGGACTGGCCGGACTCGCGGAGAGAGGCACTAACGCGCGGACTGCGGCCTGCGGGACGTCGGGACTGCGAGACGCCGGGATGCCGGAAAACGGGGCTGGCGGACAGGCAGAGTCGCGGAGCCGCGGACTGCGGGATTGGCCGGACCGCCGAACTCGCGGAGAGCGCCAGAGCGACACTACCGCGCTAACTGCGGCGGGATGCCAGGACTGTGGGACGCCGGAGAGCGGGGCTGGCACCTGGCGGACAGGCGGAGTCGCGAAGAGCAGGCGAGCAGCATTACGGGTCACGGAAGTGACGCAACGCGACCCGCGACTAGACACAGACACAGCTAATCGGGTCAATTCGGGTTGACCCACGGGTTTCCGGGTCAACCCGAACCCGACTCATTTTTTAAACGGGTCGAAATTCCGAACCTGAACCCGACCCATTTCACAAACAGGTTGACCCGAACCCGGATTTTTTCAGGTCGGGTTCGGGTCGAGTTTCGGGTCGTGTCAATTTTTGACACCCCTAGAGGAAGGCTTCATTAGAGGTTTTCTTAAAGGTATTCGTGTAGTGTAGCGCAAGACTGAAGCTGAGATCAAGGGGTTGACACCTAGCCAGGCTTCTGGTGACTCTTCTTCATATTCAGATGGTGTTGAGATCAAGAGTGAGTTGTATAAGGCTTTTGCCCTTGAGGATGATGATGTTCAGATTCTGTAGTATTTTTATATTGTTGGTTGTACCACTTCATATGCTTTAGTGATTGTTGTTTGTATCTGGAGTTGATATTTTTCATATGATGTATGTGATATATTTAGTGATATATTAAGATGTTGTTGATGTTCTTTTATTTTATTTCTCATATGTATATAAAATTTACTTAATTTCATTCCAAATTGGATGATAAGAAATATTTTAGTAGGCTCATTTGACTTGAGCGAATGTGAGAGACATCCTCCTTGGATGTTTAACCTATCCAAGATTGTTAGTCAAAACATTTATTTGATGATATTAACCTATATGGAAGAGGTTAGATCGAATCCCCTTGGGATTAATCATCCAGTAATTGAGACACAATAAATATTATGTATTCATCAAATCATGGATAAAAAAATTAGATTGATCGTTAATTATAATTTTTGATCCTCTTTAAAGAATGAGACAGTATCAAGACGGAACGAGAAATACATTGCTGTATTATGTAACATAATATAACAACTCCCTAATATGACTTAGGGATTTTAGAATTACACCATACTCAGCACAGAAGGGACACATACAGGGACTACATAATAACTTGGGAAAAAGTACATGACACAAGATAAGCTGTGCTATCAACAACTATTGATAATACTTGTGAAGGAAATACTAGGGATACCCAAGCTACACCATATTCAACATAGAAAAGATACACGATGAAACACAAAAAAGACCCAAATTGTAAAGTCATTTAAGGATTCTCTTTTGATATGAATATAGAAGTGAATTCTTATATGGGAGAAGCCTTCTAAGAGATATCTTTACTTCGAAGATCTAAATCCTTGATGATTATGGTAACTGATGGGCGTGGTTGAGACTGCTTAAGATAGCACGATTGCACCACTTGTTGGTCTCCTCGCACCATACTGATCCTAGTAGGGGTGAAAAATTTTAGTTTGAGGTGTGGAATAGAAGCGACAACTCCAAAGATTGACTGGAGGGGTCTTCCAAAGATAGCATTATAAACTAACTTTAATTTTATCATAATAAATTGGATTATATGAGTAGCTTGTTGAGGCAATTTTCTGAGTACAACTGAGAGACTAATTGTACCTTCTACTCATACATGTTGATTATCAAATTCATATAGCAGTCCTGCGAGGGGTTGAAGGTTTTCTTTGGTGAGACCCATATTGAGAAAAGTAGAGTAGAATAAGACATCCACGGAGCTCCCTTTGTCCACCAAAGTTCTTTTGATATTGTAACACGGGTCACATATCCCCACATTAATTATGAGTGGATCTTGATAAGGGATTTTTACTCCCTCCAAATCAGAATTATCAAAAGTAATGGAATGATCGATATGGGACTTCTTTGGTCTTGGCTTTTCATCTATAACCAATAAGACTTGATTAGCTGATAAGAGCCCCCATGCGATAGTTTTAATCTCACTAACTATTTGATGATTATTCAATAGTTATCTTTACTGTTGTTGACCCCCCCCCAGTAGAATGAGCCTCCTCTCGAGGAGGTAAATTTTAAATAAACTATTGAAGATAGCCTTGTCGGATAAGTCTCTCAATTTTATTCTTAAGCTGCTTACAAGCTTCAGTAGTGTAGCCACAACTACGGAGAAAATGGTAGTATTGATCCTGATTTCTTGTATTCGGCTTCAAAGGATTAAGCCACTTTACGTTCTTCTAATCTCGGATGGCCATCAACATATTTGCTCGAGATACATTGAGTGATGTATAATCTTTTTCGTGTTAAGGTTTACATCTGTTGCAAATCTGGTTTTGATGATGACAAACATGTTTCCAGTGTGTTGTGCTTGGCTAATCTGTTTCAGGCACAAAAGACCGCGAGCCACTCAAGCCAACTCAAGATCGGGTCCAAGTGTGTCAAATGTATGATTTTTCTTTTTATTGAGTCAATTGTAATGTAACTGATTCCCTAGCTAAGTAACCTTGCACACACACACTCAGGGAGAGAGATTGAGTGAATTAGAGTTTCTGTTAAAAATTTGTTCAGATCGTCCTGGACGATATCCACATCGTCCTGGACGATCCAGTTAAAACAGAAACCCTAATTAGGGCGACTAAGTTAAGAGGGTCTGATTGAGCCGATCGTCCTGGACGATCTAAGGATCGTACGGGACGATATTCCCAAATCAGAAATTCTCAGCCGCCAGATTAAGTTAGGCAAGTTTTATTTTAAGTATTTTGGTCTGATCGTCCTGGACGATACGTGTATCGTCCTGGACGATTCACTACAATCATGCCTAAATTAGTCTGGTAATTAAGGAAAGCAATTAATGTTTAATTGATACGATCACATCGTCCAGGACGATCGCAGGATCGTCCCGGACGATCGTGATCGTCTTGTGCATTTCAGCTGTACGACCCGAACTGTGTACAGGACGATTTGGGGCCTTTTTGAACTAATCATACCGGACGATTACCCTATCGTCCGGGACGATCAAGTCATTTTTTGGTCGTCCAGCACAGATTTCTCTGGACGACCCGAACTGTCTTCTGGACGATTTCCCTCAATTTGAACTAATCGGCCCGGACGATCGCAGGATCGTATGGGACGATATGAACAACTTTTTCTACTGATCGTCGAGAAGAGCCAGATCGTCCAGGCTGAAACAGCTGAATTTGAACTGATCGTACAGGACGATCTACCGATCGTCCTGGACGATCTTGGCCGACCAGTTGAGATTTAGGGCAAATTTTAAGCCCTCCTTTAAAAGAACTTTTTCCAATTTTTGGAAAAATCTTTTTGCTACCTTCCTTCCCTGAGAAACCCTAGAGAGAAGAGAGAGTTGGGAGAGAGAGAAGAGATCTTGTGAGGGGGAGTTAGTGAGGGATTCACTAAGGTTGCTCCAAGCACGGATCAGAGTCGTCTTCTCCGCTCGTCGTCTGTCGTCTAGTCGATGTTCTTCGTGGGAGGATCGTTCGCAAGAAGATCCGGGTTCTCTGCCCGCTTCAGGTGGAAGCGAAAGGAGTTCGTAGGTTCTCTGCCTGCTTCAGGAGGAAGCGAAAGGAGTTCGAAGGTTCTCTGCCTGCTTCAGGAGGAAGCGAAAGGAGGTCGGGTTCTCTGCCTCACCGTGTGGTGAAAAGGAGATTTTTGTACAGGCTTCTCCGCCTTGCTGTGGGAGCAAAAGGAGAGACACTTCTGTTTAGTGCAATACCCGGAGGGGAGGCTCCGGGGAGTGGACGTAGGTCAAGTTGACCGAACCACTATAAAATCTGGTTTGCTTTTCTGATTCAGTTTTGCACTTTACTTTTCAATATAAACTGCTTGGGTGAATATCGTTGGTTGAACTTTTCATTATTGTTTACTTGTTTCCGCTGCTAAGTATCGAACAGATTTTCATAGTTATCGTGAAATTTTTAAATAACCAATTCACCCCCCTCTTGGTTAGCCTCGGGACTAGTTCACTAGGGCTTAACATCCCTTTCGAACTTTCAAGTGGTATCAGAGCGGGATTCAAAATTTCTGTTTAAAAACTTTTGAATTTGATCCAATGGCTAACTGTAACAATCGTAATACTGCTGAAGGTTATTCTATTACCAGACCACCATTGTTTGACAATATTCCTTTTGATTTTTGGAAAACACGCATGTCTACTTTTCTGCAATCTATTGATTATCGCATGTGGATGTTAGTTAAGGACGGATACGAACCACCTTTTCGAATGATTAATAATGTGAAAACTGAATTGCCGTTTGCTGATTGGACGTTTGATGATCGTGATTTAGCACAGTTGAATGCAAAATGTTTGAACTGTTTCTTTTGTGCTTTGAAATCTGAAGACTATATGCGTGTTTCTACTTGTACAACGGGAAAGGAAATCTGGGATAGGTTATGTATAACATACGAAGGTACAACTGAAGTCAAACAATCTAGGTTAAACATCTTGTTACATGATTACGAACTTTTTTGCATGAAACCTAGTGAGACTATTTCAGAAATGTACACAAGGTTCACTCAGATTGTTACCTCTTTGCATGTTCTAGGTAGAGAACTTACTAACTACGAAAGAGTGAATAAAATTCTAAGATGTTTGCCTGCTTCTTATGATGCTAAGATTACTGCTATTACTGAATCTAAAGATTTAAACACTTACTCTATTGACAGCTTACTTGGATCACTTATTACTTACGAGCAAGGGGTGAACCAAAGGCAACTTGATGCAGGTGATCGCAAGAAAGAAAAGACAGTGGCACTAAAGGCCAAGGATTCAGATGCTAGCACTTCCGGGTCTGATAGCGATGAAGTTGCCTTAATCACAAGGCAATTCAAAAGCTTTCTAAGGAAGAAACATAAGAACTATCAGAAGTGGAACAAGGGTAAGTTCAATAAAAACTTTAAGGGTTCATATGAATCGGTTTGTTTTGAATGCAGGAAGCCTGGACACATAAAGGCTGATTGTCCAACACTTAAAGCTCACCCAAGCAAGGAGAAGGGTGAGGAGAAAACAAAGTTCAGAAAGGACAAGAAGCGGATTCAGAAGGCGTTCTGGGCAGACTCTGCATCCGACTCTTCTGAGACTGAAGCTGAAGAGGAGGAAACAAACTTGTGTCTGATGGCGGATGATCACCCTGGTCAGTCGGACCAGGAAGAGGTATGTGAGCTTACTTACGATCAGTTATTTGAAGTTTCTGAAAAGATTCATACATCGTATAGGAAGCTTAAGAAAACCCATGCTAGTTTGAAATTAGATTATTTGACTTTACAAAAAGAGCATGATTCTGTAGTTAAAGATTATTCCACACTTGATTCCAATCACATGTCTCTGCTTGATGAGTTTGATGAATTGAACAAAAAATATTCTGATTTAGTTTTTGAGCATGATTCTTTGAAAACCACGCATGTTGATTTAGAAAAAGCTTTTAAAGAGTTAGATACAATGGCATTTGAAGTAGAAAGTAACAATGGCGCTTTAAAATTTGAAATTGCAAGTTTAAAGAAAGAGAATGAGTTTTTGGAAGTAAAAATCAGTACTTTTGAAAAGAACAAAACACCGCCTACCTTTGAACAATTTTATGCACCGCCACCTTTTAAAAATTCTGTTGCAAGTTCATCAAAGCATGTTTCATACACTACTAGGAAGAGACACTATCACTCACGACGTTTAGTTAATCCTTTTCCTGGTATTAGATGTTTTTCATGTGGCATGTTAGGATACATATCACACACTTGTACTGCTCACCATAGTACACATTGGGTGTGGAGACCCAAACTGCCTGTGTCACAGCACAGCACGCATGCATCGCATTCTTCTTTTCATAAGAAGGAACCCAAACCTGTTTGGGTTCCTAAGACTGACATTTGATGATTTTGTAGGTGTGCTCTCACACAAGACCTCGTGAGAGCATGTGGTACCTGGACAACGGATGTTCTAGACATATGACTGGAGATGCAAATCAGTTCATTTCGCTGGAGGCCAGAGCTGGAGGCAAGGTTACACTTGGAGATAACACCACCAGGAAGGTGGTAGGCACAGGTATGATTGGTGATTCAAAGAATTTTGTGATTGATAATGTTTTGCTTGTAGATGGACTGAAACACAACTTGCTGAGCATTAGTCAACTCTGCGACAAGGGATACAGCATCAAATTCCTGCCCACTCGCTGTATTTTAAGCTTAAATGATGAAGTTGTTTTGCAGGGGCAAAGGATCAACAACGTCTACAAGCTGGATATAAGTAGCATTAAATCTGATAATTCAATTTGCTTAAAAACTGCTGCTGATGAGTCTTGGTTATGGCATAGGAGATTGTGTCATGCCAGTATGAAAACCCTTAGGAGAGTCACCCAAAAGGACTTAGTTAGAGGTGTGCCCAAGCTTAAGTTCACTAAGGATCACCTGTGTGATGCCTGTCAGTTGGGGAAGCAAGTCCAGTCCTCTTTTCACTCTGTTAAGGACATTAGCACCTCTAGACCTTTAGAAGTTCTTCACATGGACCTCTTTGGACCCATTAGCACTGTCAGCTTAGGGGGGAGAGTCTATGGTTTTGTGATTGTTGATGATTATTCAAGGTTCACTTGGGTTAAGTTTTTGTCACACAAATCTGAGTCATTTGATGAGTTTAGATCTTTCTCTACTTGGATTCAGAAGAAGTTAGGATGTGAGATTATTACCATCCATAGTGATCACGGAGGGGAGTTTGAAAATGAAAGATTTGGAAGTTTGTGTGAGAATCATGGGATTAGTCACAATTTTTCAGCTCCTAGGACCCCTCAGCAGAACGGGGTAGCTGAAAGGAAGAACAGGACCTTAGTGGAAGCCGCTAGAGCCATGCTTGCCGAGTATTCACTTCCAAAATACTTTTGGGCTGAAGCGGTGAACACTAGGGGTGTCAATTTCGGGTCACGGGTCGGGTTCGGGTCGAACCCGGAATGACCCGCGTTACAAACGGGTCGACCCTAACCCGACCCGGGTAGAAAAACGGGTCGGAAATCCGAACCCGAACCCGACCCGGCGGGTTGCCGGGTTGACCCGACCCGACACGGGAAGGCGGGGCGGAGGCGGTCGCCGGCGGGGCAGCGCGAGGCGGAGGCGGTCGCCGGCGGGGCAGCGCGGAGCGGACACGCGGCAGCGGGGCAGCGCGGGGCGGACACGCGGCAGCGGGGCAGCGCGGGGGCGCGGGCTGCGGGCAGCGGGGCAGCAGGCGTGGGCGCGGGGCAGCGGGTGCGGGGCAGCGGACACGCGGCGCGTGCGTCGGCGCGGGGCAGCGGACACGCGGCGCGTGCGTCGGCGCGGGGCAGCGGGCTCGATCGGGCGGGGCAGCGGGCGCGCGGGCAGCGGGTAGCGGGCAGCGGGCGGGAAGCGGGAAATTTTTTTTTTTTTTAAATTAAACGGGTTATCGGGTTGACCCGGCAACCCGCCGGGTCAACCCGAACCCGACCCGTTTTTCAAACGGGTCAATTTTCGCAACCCAAACCCGACCCGTTTGAGAAACGGGTCGGGTCAAACCCGAAAATTCCGGGTCGGGTTCGAGTCGGGTTTTCGTGTCGTGTCAAAACTTGACACCCCTAGTGAACACTGCCTGTTATGTGCTGAATAGGGTGAATGTGAGAGTCAAACTGAACAAGATACCTTATGAGATCATTAAGGGTAGAACACCAAATCTGTCCCACCTCCATGTCTTTGGCTGTAAGGTTTTCATTCTGAACAACGGGAAGTCACCCTTAGGAAAATTTGACCCCAAATCTGATGAAGGAGTGTTCTTAGGATATTCAAGTGTGGGGAAATCCTTTAGGGTGTTCAATAGGAGGACTTTGGTGGTGGAAGAAACAACCCATGTAGTGTTTGATGAATCTGATCCTAAGGATTCTAGATCTGAAGTAGAAGATGAAGAGATTGTTGAGGTTACCCAAGGAGTTGGCAATACAAATTTGGAGGAAAGGGTAGAACCTCAAACTGAGTTGCCTAGAGATTGGAGATATTCTTCGAGTCATCCTAAAGAACTGATCTTAGGAGACCCTTCTGAAGGTGTTAGGACTAGGCATGGACTTAGGAAGGAAGTAAACCATTCTGCCTTTATCTCAATGACTGAACCCACCAACATCAATCAAGCCTTGTCGGATGAGTTTTGGATTTTAGCGATGCAGGAAGAATTAAATCAATTTGTAAGGAATGATGTTTGGGAGTTAGTAGAAAGACCTAGAAACCAAAGTATTGTGGGAACTAAGTGGGTCTTTAAGAATAAGATGAATGATTCTGGTGTGGTGGTGAGAAATAAGTCAAGATTGGTGGCTAAGGGGTATAATCAGATAGAATGGATAGATTTTGAGGAAACTTTTGCCCCTGTAGCTAGATTGGAAGCCATTAGAGTGCTACTAGCATTTGCCTGTTACAAAGGATTTAAGCTGTTTCAAATGGATGTCAAGAGTGCCTTTTTAAATGGGGTAATTAAAGAAGATGTTTTTGTAGAACAACCCCCAGGTTTTGAGAGTTCCCAATATCCAAGTCATGTCTATAAATTAAAAAAGGCCTTATATGGATTGAAACAGGCACCCAGAGCTTGGTATGAGAGGCTTAGCACATTCCTGTTAGAAAGAGAATTTGTTAAGGGGAGCGTAGACACCACCCTTTTTCTGAGGAGATTAGGAGATGACTTACTCATTGTCCAGATCTATGTTGATGATATAATTTTTGGATCTTCTGATAAATACTTATGTGAAGAGTTTTCTAAAACAATGAGTAAAGAGTTTGAGATGAGTATGATGGGAGAATTGTCCTACTTTTTGGGGTTTAGCATAAGGCAAACGGATGATGGAACCTTTCTCAATCAATCAAAATACACTAAGGACATTTTGAAGAAATATGAAATGGACAAAGCCAAGCCAATCAATACTCCCATGCCCTCCTCAGTTCAGTTAGATAAGGATTCAAATGGAAAATCTGTTGATCAGAAGAAGTATAGAGGGATAATAGGGTCACTACTTTACCTGACTGCTAGCCGACCTGATATCATGTTTAGTGTCTGTCTTTGTGCTAGGTTTCAGGCTGATCCTAAAGAGTCCCACCTGACTGCTGTTAAGAGAATTCTTAGATATCTTTTAGGAACCCCAAACCTAGGAATTTGGTACCCTAGGCACAACACCTCTTTTGAGATCATTGGATATTCTGATTCTGACTTTGCGGGGTGTAGGGTGGATATGAAGAGTACTTCTGGGACTTGTCAATTTATAGGACAGTCGTTAGTCTCCTGGTCCAGTAGAAAATAGAACTCAGTTACACTTTCCACTGCTGAAGCTGAGTACATTGCCTTAGGGAGTTGTGTGGCCCAAGTTCTTTGGTTGAAGCAGCAAGTCTTGGATTTAGGAGTACCTGTTGGCACAATTTCTGTTCTGTGTGATAATACTAGTGCCATCTGTATCTCTAAGAATCCAATCCAACATTCTAGGACCAAACACATTGACATTAGGCATCACTTCATTAGGGACCATGTTACAAAAGGGGACATTGAGCTACACCACGTAGCAACTGAAAATCAGCTGGCTGACATATTCACTAAACCACTGGCCTTTGACTCATTCAGCATTTTGAGAACCAGATTAGGAGTGATTGATATAAATGCTTGATTCTGATGACTACTGATTTATGATTGTTATGATTGGTATTCTGATTTCTGTTAGTTAGTTTTTTGTATTCTGTTTTCTGATTTCTGTTAGTTAGTTTTTCATATTCTGATTTCTGTTAGTTAGTGTTGGTTTGATTATTTGCTTTCAGTTGATTTTATTTCTTCTGCTGATTTATGTGTTACCCTTTTTGTTAGTTTGATTTGAGTATTTACTTTGCTATGATTTTCTACCTGTTTTTATTTATTTACGGGTTCATATCTTGCACTTACTGTTTTATGCTTTTCAAGATCTGATCACCGCTCACTACTTCTGGTGATCTGAATTTTTGACTGAGAGTTTTTACCTTGTTTTGGTTTGGAAGCTGATAAGCAGTGATTGACTTCGCTGAATCTGTTAAAGGGAAGAAACATTGATAATTGTTTCTCTTCCTCTAACTCCTTTACTGGTGTGTAGTTTCTTTTGAATAAAAATCCTTTTCAAAATTAAAATGTTAGTTTTTGAAATAGAGATTAGTTTATCTTCCTACAGTAATCTGCCTCATATCAATAGTGTTTTTCAAAGTCTTGAGTCATTAGTTTGATTTTCTAAACCAAGTGATTGCATTTATCATATGTTGTATGGATTTTGTTTTGTGAATCATTCTTTCTTACTGCGGAGAGTCATCTCCTATGTCTGGAAGATAATCTCACAGCTGAGACTCTTTAATGATTATGAAAAGGAGAAAGCTTATAAAAGATGCGCAGTGCGCCAGATAATTTGAAAAAGAGGCATAAAATGAGCCCAAAACTGAAAAGATGCGAAATTGCCAAATTGGATACACAAAGTGTATCAAAAATCAAAAGATGCGCAAAGCACCAACCAATGTGAAAAAGAGGCACAAAATGAGCCCAAAACAAGCTTTCTTTCCTTTCAGATTGTTAAATGTCTTAGAGGAATCTGTGCGCCACTTAATATTTTCAAAAGCTTGAGTTTTGAAAATCCCGATTTCTGATTTTTTACTTTGTAACACTATTATATCAGATATTTTTCTGGAACAAGGCTTGAAAGGATCTCTTTTCAAATCTAATGTCTCTTCTTTTGAATCGGATTTTTGTGTTGAAAGAGGATTGCATCGATAAGGTGCCCGGGGTCGGAGTTACGAAAGTTGATTATTTCCAACCTTTTTTGGATTTCAGCGCTGTCAATTGTCCTGTCATTGGTTTTTGAATCTAAAATCAAGGAAAAATTCTGATTTTCCTGTTTTGTAGTTTGTTCTATTTATGTTTTCTTATCGTGTTATGTTTTTCGCTCCTCCTTTTTGTGATGTCAAAAGGGGGAGTCAGTTGTAGTCGTGTCTGTTTCTGTTTTCTGAGTCATGTTTCCTATATTGCTTTAGCTGTTAAATGAAAATTTAAAAAAAAATGTTTGTTTGTTTGATCTCCTAGTTTACTTTTACTGTCAGACTACTTTACAAATGTTTGCCATCATCAAAAAGGGGGAGATTGTTGCAAATCTGGTTTTGATGATGACAAACATGTTTCCAGTGTGTTGTGCTTGGCTAATCTGTTTCAGGCACAAAAGACCGCGAGCCACTCAAGCCAACTCAAGATCGGGTCCAAGTGTGTCAAATGTATGATTTTTCTTTTTATTGAGTCAATTGTAATGTAACTGATTCCCTAGCTAAGTAACCTTGCACACACACACTCAGGGAGAGAGATTGAGTGAATTAGAGTTTCTGTTAAAAATTTGTTCAGATCGTCCTGGACGATATCCACATCGTCCTGGATGATCCAGTTAAAACAGAAACCCTAATTAGGGCGACTAAGTTAAGAGGGTCTGATTGAGCCGATCGTCCTGGACGATCTAAGGATCGTACGGGACGATATTCCCAAATCAGAAATTCTCAGCCGTCAGATTAAGTTAGGCAAGTTTTATTTTAAGTATTTTGGTCTGATCGTCCCGGACGATACGTGTATCATCCTGGACGATTCACTACAATCATGCCTAAATTAGTCTAGTAATTAAGGAAAGCAATTAATGTTTAATTGATACGATCACATCGTCCAGGACGATCGCAGGATCGTCCCGGACGATCGTGATCGTCTTGTGCATTTCAGCTGTACGACCCGAACTGTGTACATGACAATTTGGGGCCTTTTTGAACTAATCGTACCGGACGATTACCCTATCGTCCGGGACGATCAAGTCATTTTTTGGTCGTCCAGCACAGATTTCTCTGGACGACCCGAACTGTCTTCTGGACGATTTCCCTCAATTTGAACTAATCGGCCCGGACAATCGCAGGATCGTACGGGACGATATGAACAACTTTTTCTACTGATCGTCCAGAAGAGCCAGATCGTCCAGGCTGAAACAGCTGAATTTGAACTGATCGTACAGGACGATCTACCGATCGTCCTGGACGATCTTGGCCGACTAGTTGAGATTTAGGGCAAATTTTAAGCCCTCCTTTAAAAGAACTTTTTCCAATTTTTGGAAAAATCTTTTTGCTACCTTCCTTCCCTGAGAAACCCTAGAGAGAAGAGAGAGTTGGGAGAGAGAGAAGAGATCTTGTGAGGGGGAGTTAGTGAGGGATTCACTAAGGTTGCTCCAAGCACGGATCAGAGTCGTCTTCTCCGCTCGTCGTCTGTCGTCTAGTCGATGTTCTTCGTGGGAGGATCGTTCGCAAGAAGATCCGGGTTCTCTGCCCGCTTCAGGTGGAAGCGAAAGGAGTTCGTAGGTTCTCTGCCTGCTTCAGGAGGAAGCGAAAGGAGTTCGAAGGTTCTCTGCCTGCTTCAGGAGGAAGCGAAAGGAGGTCGGGTTCTCTGCCTCACCGTGTGGTGAAAAGGAGATTTTTGTACAGGCTTCTCCGCCTTGCTGTGGGAGCAAAAGGAGAGACACTTCTGTTTAGTGCAATACCCGGAGGGGAGGCTCCGGGGAGTGGACGTAGGTCAAGTTGACCGAACCACTATAAAATCTGATTTGCTTTTCTGATTCAGTTTTGCACTTTACTTTTCAATATAAACTGCTTGGGTGAATATCGTTGGTTGATCTTTTCGTTATTGTTTACTTATTTTCGCTGCTAAGTATTGAAAAGATTTTCATAGTTATCGTAAAATTTTTAAATAACCAATTCACCCCCCTCTTGGTTAGCCTCGGGACTAGTTCACTAGGGCTTAACATCCCTTTCGAACTTTCAACATCGTGGCAATGGGGGTCTAGGAGGTAGTTATTCTTTCCTTATTTCTTACGCTACAAGAATGAGTTATCCATCCCTGGTATACTTTTGCGCTTTCTATTTATTTTCTCAAACTACTTTCTGTGAGCATTTATGACTTTATATGTAGAGATTTGTTCCTCCATGGGATGGATCAAGCCGGCGTATAAATGAACCGTATCTCGCATGAGTGTTGAGTAAAAAGGACCTAGACGGAGGCCTCCTAGAAAAACTCATCTTAACAATTCAGGATCTACTCCTGAAATTTGTCAAGTTTTGATGAAAATTTATTAAAAAAATTCCTTAAGCGATTCTCCTTCATTTTGGCGAATCCCAGATAGTTGAAAAGAATCCTTAGTAATTCTTTGATTGGCAACAAATTATTAGACGAACACTTTAGCCAATTGGACGAAAGTAGGGATTATTCTGGCTATAAGTGAATAGAACCACGTTCGAGCTTATCCTTTGAGGGTAGTAGAAAAAATCTGGCATAGGAGCGCATTTGAGGCTCGCAAGATATGCATGATGATTCTATAGTGATTGATATGCTCGTACGGGTCAGATGTCCCGTCGTAGGAATCGATACTTGGTTATTTGAATCTTTCCAGAATAGGGTGTTAAAGAATGGCTTCAGTTAGGGGTGATGACTCATGGAAGTCTCAACGATGAAGAGATTATCTTACACCTCCCACGGGGAACTCTTCTCATGTAATACCCCGTATTTTGACTTTGCCAATTTTTTTTGGAGTCATTATAACTCTAAATTACAATCCATCTTAGCCATAATATTAATATTATTTTATTTTACTTACACGAATTTTTTTGTAATTTTTGGGCACTGGTGAAAATACTTAAATAATTTATACCTGTTGGTACAAGTGATGATTTTGGGACCGTCAAGTGTCTATTTTACAAACCAATTTTATCGATATTTTTTAAATAACATGTTTTATTTTATGAATATTTATTCTGTAATTTTTGAAGTCCTAAAATAAATTATTCAAATTTTCTATTAAAAGAAATTGATTAAATAAATTATATAATAAAAAATATTATTTTAATGAAAATATCCTAACCCACTAATTAAAAGCTTTTTAAAATGCCATTTCTCTTAATATTTGGGCAAACCGAGAGTTGGCATGAGAGGAATTTGAGAGAAAGAGAGGAGAGAGAAAAGAAAGTCTTGGATTTGGAGGTCGTTGTGCAATTTTCGTCCGTCGAGCCAGTTGGGATAATTGCTCATCTTGCTGTAAGGAATCCATACCCTATTTCTGATTTCAAATATTTTACATTTGTGATATTTTTCTGATCAAATTTATATTTTCATTACCGAAAAATTTGAATAACTTTGTATTGGCAAAACTTTCATCGTGTAACTTTTTGTATGTTATAGAGATCATGTTTATGAGCATTTTGAGTATTTATTTGAGATTTTTTCACCTAGTGATTTTAAAAATACAGTAATTTTTGTCTATTCAGAAATTTATTTTGACGTCTAAAAATAATGGTATAGTACAATAAAAGTCTTAAAACATCATTTTATACAATTCCTAGTATTTTGGTAATTTTTTGAAAATGTGCATTTTTGCCTAATAGAATTCTTTGTTGTCTATCGTTATAACATTTTAGCGTCTTCTTAAGTAAGCTTAATTATGTATTATTTGTTGCAATGCATTGAAATGAGTGTGAATATATGATTGGATTGAGTAATAGCTGGTCGCTATTACTATTATATTATTGTGATAATACTGTGTGTGTAAAAGACAAGTAAAGACTGGTTGGCCCATTGGTTGGAGACTGATTGGCCTATACATGATGGTTGGCCAACGGGCTTTTTTTTAAATACTGTGGTTTAGTGTTAGCCTATACTAATTCACGTGATACACTGATTGAGAGTTATAAGAAGATTATTACTATACCAATAGGCAAAGAGTGACGACTCTTTTTACTGAGCCAACAGTTTACTAACACTAAAAAACACCATGATAGTCAGGACTTCTTACTTATTTAGTGTGACTACTGAAATGCATGTTCTTGAGGCATTGTTCTTATTATTGTACAAATTTATTATTACTGCACAGATTTACTATTATTGCATTATTTTACTGCTCCTGCCATTGAATTGTTACTATTACTGATATAGATACTTATACTATGTGATACTACTGATTCACTGTACCGATATTAATCATGTGGTATACTGAGTGTTACAAACCTGGTTTCAAAAAGTATAATTTTGATGATGATAAATATGTTTATATTCTGTTTTGCTTGGCTAACCCATTTCAGGAACAAAAGATCAAAAGCAACTCAAGCCAACTCAAGATTGGGTCCAAGTGTGTCTAAATGTACTATTTTCCTTTTCTTGAGTCAATTATAATGTAACTGATCTCCTAGCTAAGTAACCTTGCACACACATACTCAGGGGGAGAGCTTGATTGAATTAGAGTTTCTGTTCAATTTTTGTTCAGATCATCCTGGATGATATTCACATCGTCCTGGACGATCAAGTGAAAACAGAAACTCTAATTAGGGCGACCAAGTTAAGTCTCTCTAATTAAGCCGATCATCCTAGACGATCCATACATCGTACGGGATGATAGGCTTAAATCAGAAACTCTCAGCCGCTAGATCAAGTTAGGCAAGTTTTATTTTTAGAGATTTGATCTGATCGTCCCAGACGATACGTGTATCGTCTTGGATGATCTAGTACAATCATGCATAAATTAGTCTAGTGATTAAGAAAAGCAATTAATATTTAATTGATACGATCACATCATCCGGGACGATCACGAGATCGTCCAGTGTGTTTCAGCTGTACATCCAGAGCGGTGCTCAAGACGATTTTGGCATTTTTTGTTCTAATCGTATAGGATGATATTAGTATCATCCTGGACGATCAAGCCATTTTTAGATCGTCCAGCACAAGTTCCTCTGGATGACCAAAGCGGTCTTCTGGATGAAATTCCTGAATTTACACTAATCATCCCAGACGATCGCAGAATCATACGGGACGATCTGATCAACTTTTTCTACTGATCATCCAGAAGAGCCAGATCATCCAGGCTGAAATATGTGATTTTGAACTAATCGTACATGATGATATTTCGATCGTCCTGGACGATATAGGCCGACCAGTTGAGATTTAGGGCAAATTTTGAGCCCTCCTATAAAAAGATCTTTTTCTTCCAACAAAAAAAATCTTTTGCCACTTTCCTTTACAGAGAAACCCTAGAGAGAGAGAGAGAGAGTTTGGGAGAGAGAGAGAGGATCTTGTGAGGGGGAGTTTGTGAGAGATTCACAAAGGTTGCTCCAATAAAGGATCAGAGTCATCTTCTTCATTCTACATCTCTCGTCTTGTCAGTGTTCTTTGTGGGAGGATCGTTCACAAGAAGATTTGGGTTCTCTGCCCGCTTTAGGAGGAAGCGAAAGGAGTTCAGGTTCTCTACCTGCTTCAGGAGGAAGAGAAAGGAGTCCGAGGTTCTCTTCCTACTTTAGGAGGAAGTGAAAGGAGGTTAGGTTCTCTGCCTCACCGTATTGGTGGAAAGGAGTTTTTGTACAGGCTTCTCCGCCTTGCTATGGGAGCAGATGGAGAGTCACTTTGAGTTAGTGCAATACCCGGAGGGGAGGCTCCGGGGAGTGGACGTAGGTCAAGTTGACCGAACCACTATAAAATATGGTGTGTTCTTTCTGATTATTTTCTACACTTTAGTTTTCTGTTATTATCTGCTTGGGTGAAATCTGCGGTTGATCTTTTTGTTTATATGTTTACTTGTTTCTGTTGCAAATCATCGAAAAGATTATTCATGTTGCTCTTAAATTTTTAAATAACCAATTGACCCCCCCTCTTGGTTAGCCTCAGGACTAGTTCATCAGGGCTTAACATCCCTATCGAACTTTCACCAAGCACGTGATATAGAATACAAAAATAATATGGATGCACTCTCATAAAATTTTACTGTATTTTCGATAGTCCTTATTGATATTTGGATTTGATGCTTAATCTGATTTCTGTACGGATATAATGATTTTTTTTATAGATTTGACTCCCGTATTAGTTTACTACTTTACTGACTTTCATACTGCAGTATTTTACTGTTTATAGATTCTACTATTATTGTATTTGAGTTTTATCATTTCTACACTGATTCAATAATCATATAAATGTAACTGCTATGATTTGATTGTTGATATACATATTGCTTCTTTGTCTTGCTTTGAATTCAGTTGTAGGTTTTGGTGACCTGCTGGGCTTTTTAAGCTCATTATATGTGGTTAAATGATTTCAGGTCAGGGCAGGGGAACAGAAGTGTGAGACTGGTCAAGATTCTCTAGGTTCATGTACTTTTTATTTTAGTTGTTCTTTTATAATCATGATAGTATAGATATTTGATGATTTTTTAGATCCTGAGTTGTATATGTGACTAGTTAGGAATGAATAGAGATGTGTACATTGATGTTCTAAATTATAGAATATAATTTTATTATTTATTACAGATATATGACATTAGATAGCTCTGGTTATTATTTATTTAAAAGATAAAAAAATAATTCTTTTAAATTAGATTTTGGGACATCATAATCTCATACTACTCTTCGCAGTTCATGTCGTAGGCCATTGCAAGGGAGCTCAGCAACGTGCGGTCAGACTAAGTCTTCAGGGATGTCTGGAGGAATGTGAGGTTGTTGACCTATATGCAAAGGGAGGGTAGAACTTACAGTGTAAGCAAGTTTGATGTGTTGATGTGATTGTGGGTGCCTCCTTGGTGGAGGAAGAGGAATTTTTGAGTGAAGATGCTCGAGTTGAACATCTTCGGCTAGAGGTGGATCTGGAGGGAGAAGAACCTCCTCCTGTAGCGCTAGCACTGGTTGCCGAGTCTCTCGTAGGAGTTGAAGGATCTCATTTTGAGATTCATCCATCTTTTAGATACATTCTCTAGAGAATGTCCTGAAGTTCCTTCTCCAGCAGTGTTTTGCTCCCTAGGATAAAAAGAGGTATATACTTGGCGTCCGTGATTTATAGACTGATTCATGTATTGATAGGTGGTGGAGCGGGAGGCTCCCAAAATGAGATTGCTTCACCTGTTGGCCATTGAAGGAATACTTAGAATTATGGGATTGTTCTCACAGACGGCGCCAAACTGTTACGGGCTAGACTATATGCAGTGATAGAGTTAGAAAATTTTCATCTCAGCATTGTACGGATATCCAGCAAACAAACAGAAGAAAAATGTAACACCATAATTTTTATGTGAAAATCTTGGAAAAGAAAAAAACCACGAGGTCACGCCTAGTTGAAAGGATTCCACTAGTGTTTGCTTAGATTACAAGTGGCAGACTCGTCCCTGAAATTGAGGACGATCAAATTACAATAATCAACTCCCGGGTTTAAATTCAATTACAAATGGAGATAAAAAATCCGACGATGTTTGGTGGTTGGGCAAAAATCCGGCTTCAATTGACGGTCGGGCAGAAATCCGGCGTTAGTTGGCTGTCGGGCAGAACTCCGGCATCAATCGGTGATCGGGTAGAACTCTGGAGTCGGTCGGCTGCCGAGGAGAAGTCTAGCGGTAGTCAAGGAGGATTCTGGTGGCAATGGAGCTCTCTTCCTTTTCTTCCTTCTCTTCTTGCTTCATTGCTTTCTTCTCTTCTCTTCTTGCTTCCTTGCTTCCTTCTCTTCTCTTCTTGCTTCCTTGCTTCATTCTCTTCTCTTCTTGCTTCGTCCCCTTCTCATGAGAAATGAGGAGTCTATTTATAATTTTTTGAGAGTGGCATGGCCAGTAAATAGGAGGAAGATTAAGGGTAAATTGGGAGTGGTTTGAATGGATGGCCGATATTGAATCCCTTGATCGTAGATCGTTTATTGGGCATTTGATATCAGAATGTGACTAGCTTGGCCCTAATGATATCAAAATGTGATTATCTTGGGCTCGTTGGATTCGTCTCGTCGAGTCGCTCGATTCGCCTATAAGCATGTCATGTTTGGAAACCGTTTGGTAATCCAAATTATAATTTGAACCATCCAAATGCGCTTCGAGTCTTTGATTTGGTCTCATTTGGGCTCGAATTGAGTCAAATTTGGTATCATTGGGTTCGTATTTTCGAGACGTTCAGTTTGACTATACGTTTGCTGAAATCGGAGTTCCAATGATTTCTGATTTAATTTTTAAAATTCCCAACTTGCTTTTGCTTCAAGATTCATGCTTGATCAAGATAATTTTTTTGATGATATATCAGCAGTAAAAAACAATAGTCAAAAGCTATCCCAAATGAAGGGTAAATTCATATTTAAATTTCAAATTATTAAACCGCCCTCTCTCCCTCTTTATGGGAATTTTTATGATATTTTAACTTAGTGCTCTCTTGCAGTTAAAGACATTCCTAAATTTTATTTATTTATTGGGATTTTTACATACATAACACTTAAAATAAGCCTATTTACCTATTTAACATCTAAACTTACCTATTTACCTATATACCACCTTAAAACCCTTACACTTATCAAAATTACCACTCCGTCGCCTACCGTCAACACGAAATCGCGAAACAGCGCAGAACCCCTAACTCAAGCAGAGCAGCGTCCTCTCTCCATTTGAATCGCAAAGTTCGCCAATCTCCAGCTATTGCGACAGAGGCATTTCTTCTGTCTGAATCACACAGTTCGCAAATCCCACCCGCTCGTCCTCTCCCTTTGCGAATCTATCCGCTTGGCGTCTTCTCCAGGTAGTGGCGACACAGGCATTCCTTCTCTTTTGTTATTTTATTCACTTACCATTAAACCTAGAATATGAAGGCGAGATTATAGGGTTTAGGTGCCGGAAGTCTTCTGCTTGGCGTCTTCTCCACTTGTTGAATCAGTGTCAAACAGTGAAGAAATAGGTTCTATATAATCAGCCGAAACTGCAGCAATCTACAAGGCAAAGGTGTATTAATATGCTTCTGATTCCTCCAATTTTTTTTTATTAATATGCTTTCTATTTTATAGATGTGGAGTGGCAACAAAGCTCCAAATAGGGTGTTTGTAAATTTATAAATGCACAATAGGTGTTTGATGAAATGCCAAGGTGTATTTTCTATATAAATGAAATGCAAAGATAACTGTTTTTACTTCTCATGAATTCTTTTGCTTTCATTTTTTTGAAGGTGTTTCTTATAAAGGCAATCTACAATGAGTTCTAGTTCCTCGGCAGCGCCAATCCGAAACTTTAGCAATCAAATATATTGTCATTGCAACTTGCAATGTACGATATTTACATCTTACCAATCTCGTAGTCGAGGAAGAAAATTCTACAGATGCTCGAGGAGTAGAACTGAAGGCGATTGTCATTATTTTCGATGGTGTGATGAAGTTAATGAATTTTCGCATGAGAGCAATTTCCGAAGTTCAAATGTTGCTGAAAGCAGTACAACGCATATTGCTTCAATTAGAGCCGAGCTGTTACAAATAAAAATCTTGTTAGTCATTGTGATTTTCCTTAATGTAATTGTAGTGTTCATTGTAACTAAATTTTGCTATGCGTAAATCTCACTTTAAGTCAATGTAATTCTTCACAACTTTATATGTGATATTCTAGCCAAGTTCTATTTGATCCTGTTTTTAGCAAACTGAAATATAAAATATTAGATAAAACTAGCAAATGGGTGCTCAAAAACCAATAGACGGTCTCTAGCAGAAGCCCACCCATAAATTCTTCAAGCAGGATGAAATTCTGAATTATACATTCAGAAAAGAACCAAAAAAGCAGCAGCCTTAAACTTTTTTCAAACTAATTATGGGAAAAACTCTATTTGTACAGTTGTCAGCAGCAAATGATCGCTCAGAGCATCCATTCTATGAGCATAACGTATATGTCAGTAGTTGATTGTCGTATGATGAAATGTTCTCTTCTGGTTGTAACATCTCTAATGTATTCCTCTACACACGGAACGAGAGGTCCTTTCCATGAAATTGAATTTACCTTCCGATTAGAACGTTGTTCCATCAACATGCCTCTAATCGTGTCAATCAGATCTACAACGGGCTTGCTCCTTGCCTCCTCAACCCAAGAATTAAAGGATTCTGCCATGTTATTTGTGTTGTAATGATTTTTAATATGCTTTGAAAAAGTTGCTTTTGACCACTTACAAGATAAAGATGTTAGGTAGGAATGAACTTGTGGACTAATGTTAAATATTTGTTGTAGCTTAGAATTGAACTCATGTAGGCTAAAACAATTTGCGGCGGTCCACACCAATTTTTGCAAATTGTGGCTATCATCACAGCGAAAAAGTTTCTTAATATTTTTCCAAAGATGTCTCATACATACTCTGTGCTCGGCATTTGGAAAGACTGTTTTAATTGCTTCACCAAGCCCTTTCTCCATATCCGATATGAATGCTAGATGTTCAATATCAGCATTAAAAGCATGGGACAAATTCATCAAAAACCACTCCCAACTTCTCTTTTATTCAGATTCAGCAACAGCGAATGCAATATTATAGAGACCATTGTTCCCATCCAAACAATTAGCGGAAAGGAGGACACCTAAATATTTCGATTTCAGATGACAAGCATCAATACCGATTAAATATCTACAACCAGCAAGGAAACCATCAATGCAGACCTTGAAACTAACAAAGAACCTCTTAAATGAGTTGTTTTGTTTGTCACATTGGTACGTTATTTGTGAGCCAGGATTCCTATTGAGTAACTCGTACCTCAATGTGGGCACCCACTTGTAATTATCATCTATTGAACCAAACATTTGCTCTCTTGCCAGTTCCCTTGAACGCCAAATTTTCATGTATGGTAAAGATAACCCAAAAGCGGACTCTAAGTTATTACCAATATCCTTTGGTGTAATATCAGGATTCCTTTTCACGATGTCCTTGATTTCATGGGCAATCCAGCTTGAGGTAGCTTGTTTGTTCCCTGCTCTGTTAACTCCAGGGCATAAATGTGTTGAATGTAATTTTCTAACTTCAAATGAATGGCCATCTGAACATAACGAGGCACGTATTCTCCATGGACAACCACGATAGGTGCATGTAGCAATAACTCTTGATTTGTCACTTGCCTTAATCTTGATAGCAAAGTTCTGTAATATTGCATTAGAGCGAATAGCTTGTTTGAAACTTGATGAGTCCTCAAAACGTGAACCAACCCCTAAATTTTTATTTTCCTCAACTTCAACCGCAAATGAACCTTCACACAAACCATCTACTAATATGTCATTGTTCAATGTGCTCTTAGCATTTAAATCTTGCACATCGCCACAATGAGTTTCATCCGTATAAGTCAAATCTTCTTGATTATCTTTCACTACGACCACCACCTCCACTCGATTGCCATCGCAGGAACCTATAAGCATGTTTGTCACATATGTATCACTCATAATTGACATATAAATTTTAGGTGATGTTCCATTAATATGATAATATAATTCGTAGGCATGACCCCTGATCCACTGGCAAATTGCTTCGGTACGTTCTTTCAATAATGACAAATTAGTGTGACATATATCAAACTTCAAGGTTTTTTGACTTCCGCCGACATATTTCATCCTACTTTGGCCCTTCACCTCGGTCCAATTTCCTCCATATTTGAAGACAATAGAGCACACACTGTTGCCCTCCATATCTATAAGTAAAGAAAAAATTACATCAATTAGGTATAGCTTAATGTATAACTAATATATGATAAGTGGCTAAAGAAGATAACTTAATATATGTAACACTTAATGTAGATAACTACAGTACACAATCATATTAATACCTCCAGCCTTACTTTAGATGAACTGCGGTAGATCCCACGTGAAGACAACCTCCTAACCTTGCCTTGAAAGCTTCCGTTATTACTTCTTGAAGGTAGAAATCCTGATAAAGATCAACAAAATCACATATTAAGTAAGAGCAATTGTAAATTAGTTTTACCTCTCAGCCTCCGCAATTCAAAAAGAGCAAAAAATGAGGAAGGAAAATACCAATTGACAAAGAACGCCTGGTCCCTGCGATCGGATAAGGTAAATACAAAAGGAGAATGATCGCATGTGTCGCCTGTGTCGCAACTAGCGGACGCCGTGCGGTTGGATTCGCAAAAGGAGAAGATTCGCAAACTATGCGTTTAAACCGATAGAGGAAATCCTGATAAAGATCAACAAAATCACATATTTAGCGTTACCTCTCAGCCTCCGCAATTCAAAAAGAGCAAAAAATGAAGAAGGTAAATACCTAATGACAAAGAACGCCTGCTCCCTGCGGTCGGATAAGGTAAATACCAAATGAGAATGATCGGCTGTGTCGCCACTAGAGGACACCGTGCGGTCGGAATCGCAAAAGGAGAAGATGAGGAAGGTGCTCTGCTCGACTCAGGACTTCCCGCGCACTTTCGCGGTTTCTTTTGACGGCAGTGGAAACGGAGTGGTAATTTTGATTAGTGTAAGGGTTTTAAGGTGGTATATAGGTAAATAGGTAAGTTTAGATGTTAAATAGGTAAATAGGCTTATTTTAAGTGTTATGTATATAACAATCCCTTATTTATTTATTCTTCATATAAATGTAGAGGAGTTTTTCAAACTTGTTGACTATAATATGTCAAAGTTTTATTTTTTCAAGATTTTATTTTTTTAATGTAACCAAGTCAAAACCCATTGAAATTGGAAGCGGTGGATGTCTCCACATGGAGAAATTATTACGTGCGGTCACCGGATGTCATCCCGAGGCGAATTAAGATGCGACACGTCATTATTTTGCTATGAATCGGTATTGTGTACCACTGTATACCGGGTGACTTTGCGCATCCTAATTCGTCTCCAGATGGTCCAGTGATTGCACGTAATAATTTTACCTCCACATGACATTCATAACTTTTTTTAAATTAAAATATGATCAACCATTATATTTAGAAAGAGGAAGGAGATTTACGTTAACTCCCAATAGAGATGAATGATGATTGAGCCAATTTATTAACTTGCTTAAGCATAATAATCCATTAATATCAATAAATTATATTTCAATCTTCTCTTCTCTAAAACAAATAAATAAATAGGTTGAATTTATAAATTTGATCTCTATTAGAGTATCGAAATATAATTTTCAATTTGTTTTTACAAATATGAGTTTTAAATGAGCTAAATGATAAAGTTCTATGCAGTTTAGGTTTAAATTACCATTTTTAAACAGTATATCTGCTTATAATTTATGAAAACTGCTGAGATAGTTTTATATATTTAATTGGAGCTAATTAAATTGTAGCTCTTATTATTGGCTTAAATTGATGGTTAATGTTGTCAGAGGCTCCTAATTATTTTTACAGAGTAGGTTAGGGCCATGTAATGATGATGATGATGATGATGATGATGATGATGATGTGATGATGGATGATGCATAGTTATAGTGATTTCTGCAAAACTCCAGCTATGTGCTTGAGCTATAAAAATAGAAGGTCAAGATGTGGAGTTCATTCAAAACGTTTAATTATTTAATTATTATTATTATTATTTATTGATATAATGTAGTAAAAATATTGTGTGGTTGAAGTTAAAAGAGCCCTACAGTATATGTATTATTTTTAAGAGATCATTTGCTTATTTATTTGATCTTACACCTTTGATAAGGGGAGACTAGAAATCAGAAAATAGAAAGCATGTGTATATTATTTTAAGAAGGCTTCCAAGTGCATTATGAGCATTTCATGTTTAGTAAATAGTCTTTCAAACAATATCAATTATCTGACCACCAATAACTTTCACGACTCTCTTTATTATAGTTTCTCATTATGTTTTTTTTCCAATAAAAAAAAATAGCTAACTAAGACTTCATTTGAGATAACTTTTTTGATGTTTTATTTTTTAAAGTACAATCATACTTTCTGTTTGATCACTATTTTTTTACTCATTTAAAAAAAAATAATGATAGAAAGTTGCTTTTTACAACTGCTTCAAAAAAAAGTTATTTTTTCTACAATAGCTTTTATAACAACTCAAAAATTTTAAAAGCCATTTAAATGAAATATTTAAATTTCTGTTTAAATTGGTATGTTGTGGAGCCAAAAATTGTCATCGCAGCATTGGAGTCTTTGTTCTACAATAATTATGGATTTAACATGCGGCACTGCGCGCTAGGTCGGAGCGCTTCGATGACCACTAACAACGTTTATATATATATATATATAATCTAAATATACCTATCATTATTTTCCTCTCCCTCGCGCTCATTCCCGCTTACCTTGGCCGGGAAGGAAGGTGAAGAGAGAAAGAGAAAAGGAGAGAGGAAGCTCTTCGTGGCTTTTTCGTCCCTCATTCATGTTACAAAAATTATTCTATTTATTGTAAGTGGCTACTCTCTTACTTATGTCTTCAATGATTTTAATTTCTTCAAATTCTATCTTTTCTAAATCTACTAAAAATATAGTATCTCCTTATTGGTAAACTTTTATCATGTAGCTTTTGATATGTTTTAGATTTGATTTTTTTGAAAAAAATTAATATGATTTATTGCATTTTTACTAGTTAAATATTATGTAAAATGGGCAGGAGAATGGATACTGAAAATGAGTTAAAAAGCGATATATTATGATTTGATATGATAATACATAAATGTGATTTGGACTAAAATTATTGAAATGTGAAACATATGTATTGAAAGGATGTACTGTATTGATATTGATCGTATAAAAAATGATGTACTAATTGATATCATATATATATAATATGATAACCCCATGTAATACCCTCAAGATCCACTGATCCCTGATGAGAGTCATTAGGAATTGAAGACTAATTAGGAGTCATAAGAAGTCGTAGTGACTTATTCACATAATTTACTGATCATAAGGAGCTCGCTGATTGGGAGTCATAAGGGGCCATAAGTGCCGGAGAAAGATACAAGATACCCTCATTTAAATATTTGATATAAAAAATACTAATATTGTTACTGATTACTATTACTTATATTGTACTAATAATGTTATTGATTATTGCTACTGATATGTTACTGATTATTGTTACTGATACTGCATTGATATCATTAATGATTATTGTTACTCATACTGTATTGATATCATTACTGATTACTGTTATCGATACTATACTGATATCATTACTGATTATTGTTACTAATACTATACTGATACCATTACGGATTACTATTATTGATAATATTATTAAGTAATGTTATTGATACTGCACTGATACCGTTACTAATTATTATTATTGTTATTGTACTTATACCGCTATTGATTACTCTTATTGATATTGTATTGATACCGTTACTGATTCAGTGATTATGTTACTGATATTGTATTGATGGTGTTATTGATAGATATATATGAAAGACTAAATGATAAGATTGACTGAAGCTGATTGAAATTGACTGAGTGATAAGGACAGACTGTTGATAAATTGATACAGTTAACTAGCACATATAACAAATATTGATGCATAATTTTCATATACAAGTTACAGCTTACTGTTTCTCTTTTATCTTGCATTGATTTCAGACATCCAACTTTATAAAAAGATGTGGTCATCTCAAACGAATCCTAAGGTTTCATTTGGGATATTCTTCATACTGCTTTTTTGAAAGTTCGTGAGGGTTGTTAAACGCTAAAGAACTAGCCCGAGGCTAATCAAGATGGGGGTGAATTGGTATTTTTTAAAAAATTCTTAAACAAAAAGAAAATCTTTTTATCCTTTTTAAATATTTTTTAAAACAAATAATAACCCTTGATGTGGAAGAAAATATAATTTCACAATAACAACATAATCAGAGATTTCAACCACATAACAAATCACAAATAAGTGCAAAAATAAAATACAGAAAAAGTAATAAGAAAGAGCACACCGAATTTTGTAGTGGTTTGATCAAATCTGACTTACGTTCATTCTCTAAAAACCTCCTTTCCAGGTATTGCACTAATCAGTTAGTGTCTCTCCTTTTGCCTCTATAGCAAGGCAGAGAAGCCCTTGCAAAATCTTTCCACCGTCTCGATGAGGCAGAGAATCTTGAATCCTTTTTCACCCTCCTGATGAAGGCAGAGAATCCGAAATCCTTTTACTCCCACCTGGAGTTGGCAGAGAACCATGAATCATTTTACTCCTACTTGGAGTAGGCAGAGAATATTGATCTGATGCTAAAGATCGTCTCCACAGAGCAACAAAGGAACCAAGGACGAAGCTTGAAGAAGACGATTGAATTCTTGCTTGGAGCAACGTTTATGAAATCCCTCATAAACTCCCACTCACAAGACTCTCTCTCTCTCTCTCTCCCAAACTCTCCTTCTCTTTCTCTAAGCTCTCTTAGGTTAGAACAACAGCAAAAGATTTCTTTGTAGCAAATAAGAGAGCTTAAATATGGGGTTTTTAAAAATAGCCCTAATTTTCAATTTGACTGCAAAGATCATCCAGGATGATTCAAATATCATCATATATTATTAGTACAAAACAACCCTTTCAGCCATTATGATCAGCATTGCCCTGTACGATTAGTTCAAGTATTTGAAAGAATCGTCCCGTACGATCTTTCGATCATCCTGGACGACTAGTTCACGAGTGTCTATTGATCTTCCAGTATGAAGTCTAGCGATTAATTATCATCCCATGCAGCAAATAGGTCATCTAGTATGATGCCTGATGATTAATTATCATCCCATGCAACAAACGGGTCATCCAGTACGAAGTAGAGGTATCGTCCAGGATGATTAGTTGAAAAATAATAGTTTTCATCCTGTACAATGGGTGACGATTAATTATAATACCATGCAGTACTTTGATATTACATTACGATTATTTTTTATCATCCTGTGCGATTTGATTGATCATATTAACTATAATTAATCCCCTAATCACGGGATCAATTTAGACATGATTATCATAAATCATCTGTAATCATCCTATATGATGAGAGTAGATTTTGAAATATAAAATCTTACCTAAATTGTGATTGACGCCTGGTTTCTGAAGTTAAAACATATCGTCCTGTATGATATAAGGATTGTCTAGGATGATTAGTTTAAACAGTCTGATATGGCATAGATGCCCTAAGTAGAGTTTTGGGATAAACTAATCATCCAAGATGATATAAATCGTCATGTACGATTAGTTCAAAAAATTAAAAATTTTCCTAACTCACTTACCACTCCCTTGAGTGTGTGTATGTGCAAGGTTACTTAGCGTCAAGATCCATCATAGTACATTTGACTCAAGAAAAGATAAAAGATGTCTTAGAATTGAAATTACAGACTAACTCAATCCTAGTCTACCTGATCTTGAGCTGATTGACATTCTAAGTGAACTTGTGGACCTGAAAGGTTAGTGAACAGGGCAAACCAAAATAGATATGTAAGAATAGCAGTAGTAAAGAAACAATAATGTTTGTTATCACCAAAATCATTATACTTGGGCCTAGATTTGCAACAATCTTTCCCTTTTTTATGATGATAAATATTGTTGTAAAAAAAATTTCGAAGCCAAGAAAATCTTTGTTTTTGTTCTTCTTTTTTTTAAATGAGACATAAAAATAGAATAGAAATAGAACAAAGCAAATTCCACTAAAACATAAGCAAACGACATACAAAGCAACATACTAAGCAAACAACATACTACTCTCCCTTATGACATCACAAAAAAGAGGAAAAAGGAAAAATATTAAACAGAATAAAGTACATAAAGAAAGACCACTATAAATGTAAAAAGCACTGTTAAACTAGAAAGAAGAACTCTGATCAGGTGGAGGTGGTGGTGGCTGAAAGTATTGGTGAAGAGAGGAAAATTGCTCGCCAAACTATGTCATATCCTGGTTATGCTGCTATTGTTGTTGTGGTGGCATAGGAGTCAAACCTTGCCTCCCACTGGTCAAACCTCTTAACCAGTGTGTCATATGAAGTATGTTGGTTTATCGGTTTGGGTGCTGGTATCGGTGCTGGACCTCCCTCTTGTTCTTCTAGCTTACGGTCACGATAGCGACCATGGTGACGAGTGGTACTTTGAAGAACATGAAAAGAGATATTGGAATAGAATACTAGAAAGTGATATGGTGGTGCATGGTATTAAAAACTATACTTAGATTCTAAGACAAAGATAATGATATGTCCTAAAGCTAGATTGGTCTGTCTCTTATGGCGGGGATCTCTAATGTTTCAATATAACGAATGAGAAGGTCAACAGTATTGAAATCAATATGAGCCATAATACAGTAGGTTGTAAGAGAAAGAGCAGGAGTGATGTTTATCCTATCACTAGCTTTAGGAATAATGGAGTTTCTAATTATGTGCTAGATAATTTGGGCATATAAAACTAAGGTGTTGATATGGGATATGTGGTAGTTCACGTTGGATTCCCTAAGAACAGTATTTACTTGTGACCAGTTATACACAGTGTAAGAAGCGACATGGTGGACTTTCTCACCAATTGTGGAAAGGTGGAGGAAGTCGTAGAAGTCTTGATAAGTGATTTCGACATGCCTTCTATTTACGTAAGATTGGAGGGTAGTGCCCTCACTATTAATGTTAAGGCTGGCAAAAAATTCAAGATGGAGTTCTGCATTGTAGGGATAGGAAATTGTAAGGATGAAGCCAAGAGTGGTGTGGGCAAACATATTGAGTACCTAAAAGGTTAAGACTTTTTAGTTGATAATTTTGGAATCTATAATCCATACAACTCTGATACCACTTGAAAGTTCGTGAGGGTTGTTAAAACCTAAAGAACTATCCTGAGGCTAATCAAGAGGGGGGATGAATTTGTATTTTTTTTTAAATTCTTAAATAAAAAGAAAATTTTTTTATCCTTTTTAAATATTTTTAAAACAAACAATAATCCTTGATGCGGAAGAAAATATATTTTCCTAATAATAACACAATCAGAGATTTCAACCATAGAATAAATCATAAATAAGTGCAAAAATAAAATATAGAAAAAGTAACAAGAAAGTGCACACTGAATTTTATAGTGGTTCGGTCAAATTTGACTTACGTCCAATCCCTGGAAACCTTTCCAAGTATTACACTAATCAGTTAGTGTCTCTCCTTTTATCCCCACAGTAAGGCGGAGAAGCCCTTACAAAATCTTTCTATCATCCCAGTGAGGTAGAGAACTTTGAATCCTTTTTTACCCTCCTGGTGAAGGCAAAACCCGAAATCCTTTTACTCCCACCTGGAGTTGGAAGATAATCATGAATCCTTTTACTCCTACTTAGAGTAGGCAGAGAACCTTGATCTGATGCTAAAGATCATCTCCACAGAGTAACCAAGGAACCAAGGATGAAGCTTGAAGAAGACGATCGAATCCTTGCTTGGAGCAACCTATATGAAATCCCTCACAAACTCCCTCTCACAAGACTCACTCTCTCCCAAACTCTCCTCCTTCTCTAAGCCCTCTTAGGTTAGAACAGCAGCAAAAGATTTCTTTGTAGTAAATAAGAGAGCTTAAATAGGAGGCTTCCAAAAATAGCCCTAATTTTTAATTTGGTGGCGAAGATCGTCCAGGATGATTCAAATATTAGCATGTATAATTAGTGCAAAATAGCCCTTTTAGCCAGTATGATCATCATTGCCATGTATAATCAGTTCAAGTATTTGAAAGAATCGTCCTATACGATCTTTCGATCATCCTGGATGACTAGTTCACGAGTGTCTCTTGATAATCTAGTACGATGTTTGGCAATTAATTATCGTCCCATGTAGCAGACGGGTCGTCCAGTACGATGCCTAACGATTAAGTATCGTCCCATGCAGCAAACGAGTCGTCTAGTACGAAGTAGAGGTATCGTCTAGGATGATTAGTTGAAAATTTATAGTTTTTATCATGTACGATGGGTGACAATTAATTATCGTACCATGTAGGGCTATGATCATACAGTACGATCATTTCCGATCATCCTGTACGATTTGATTGATTAATTTAACTATAATTATTCCCCTAATCACAGGATCAATTTAAGCATGATTGTCATAAATCGTCCAGGACGATTGCGATCATCCTGTACGATGAGAGTAGATTTTGAAATATAAAATCTTGCCTAAATTGTGATTGGCGGCTGGTTTCTGAAGTTAAAACGTATCGTCCTATACGATATAGGGATTGTCTAGGATGATTAGTTTAAATAGTCTGATATGACACAGATGCCCTAATTAGGGTTTTGGGATAAACTGATCGTCCAGGATGATTTCCTGGACGATATAAATTGTCCTGTACGATTAGTTCAAAAAAATTAAAAATTTTCCTAACTCACTTACTACTCCCTTGAGTGTGTGTTCAAGGTTACTTAGCATCAGGATCCATCATAGTACATTTGACTCAAGAAAAGTAAAAGATGCATTGGAATTGAAATTACATATTGACTCAATCCTAATCTATCTGATCTTGAGTTGATTGACATTCCAAGTGAACTTGTGGACCTAAAAGGTTAGTGAACATGGCAAACCAAAATAGATATGCAAAAATAGTAGTAGTAAAGAAACAGTAATGTTTGTTATCATCAAAATCATTGTACTTGGGCCCAGATTTACAACATTTTTAAAACAGCTTTCTAGTTCAAAAAATTTATTGAAAAAAGTAAAAAAATAATGGCCAAAAACTGTCCTAAACTAAGCCTACATTTAAGATAAATATCGTGAGCTATGCAGAATAAAAAAAATTATATAAATATATCTTGATATATATTATAAAAAAGAATTTTAAATTATTAAATTTGTTTTAAAATTAATATAAAAGAAAATTTGTATATGCAATATTATTTCAAAATAAATTCATAATGATTGAAATACAAGTAATAAAGATGATGACGCTAATTAACAATATCTCTTAAATTTTAAAATCATTAATTAGTATCGCTATAGAACTTCGAAGAAAAGTACTAAAATTTTGATTTAGATTTTCTTTGGGATAATTTTTTTATTGCTTTTCAAAACAATTTTTTAATATAATAATTTCTAATTCAAAAATTTTTTATTTTAAAATAATATTTTAAAAAATGATAATAAAGTTATCATAAACAAGCCTTATAATCCATTAAATTTCAAAACTTCAAAAAAGAAGTCGAATGGTGACTTGTCATGTGGCATGCAAGTCATCATCGAACCTTTTTAAAATTTTAATTTTTTTTCTCTCATTTTTTAAATAATTAACTTTTAAAATTTCACCTTAATATTCTATATAGAAATTATATTTAATATTTCTTATTCTACATAGACATTACCAATATATCTAAAATTTCAAATTGTTAATATCTCTCATTATAAAGCTTCAATCTTTGAAGCTTTACTTTGTTTCAAAACTTCAATAGAAAAGTCGCCGCATGGATGGCGACTTATGCTTTGTTTGAGACGACTTTCTTGCTGCTTCTTAAAGCAGCTTTTTAGTACATAAAATAAAAATTTTTGTACTAAAAAACTGCTTTAAGAAGCAACAAGAAAGTCGTCCCAAATAAAGCCTTATTCACATAGCATACAAGTCATGTCCATGCGACCACTTAATATTTTTTAAAAATTTTAAGTTTGTCTACCATTTTTTATTAAATAGCTTTAAAAATAATATCATTTTAAAAATTTGCCTTTGGATAATGGCGGTCTTTGTCAAAGCATAAGGGTCATCTTGAAGACCAAAGGCTTATTTTATAGTCGAATCACTCTAGCGTTGAATCGAACAAGAAATATTAAATATAATTTTTTATAGAATATTAAGGTGATGAAATTTAGAGAGAGGCTCACTTTTTTTTTTTAATTTTTTAACATCAACAACTAACACTCTAAAAATGCAAGATGAGCAAAAAAAAAAAAGAAAAAAGATTAATATTTTATTTAGGATGAATTTCTTACTGCTTTGTAAATCAATTTTTTAATATAAAAATTAATTTTTTAATAAAAATTTATTTTAAAAATAGTAAAAAATCGTCCTAAATGAAACCTAAATTTTTTTTTTTTGTAAAAGATTTCATCCGTTTTGTAAAAGAAATAAACTTGGAAGAGTAAGAATAATTAATTTCCTATCACAAGACTTAAAACAAGCAAAAAATGAAATTTGCACACTAATTAATAATTTACAAAAACTTTCGTCATTTATTTGTAGTCAAAAAACGCTCCAAATTTTCACCATAATTTTGTAGTTTTGTTTGTCGTAATTGGCAATATTTTTTTTGGTTAATATATTCATACGATCTCATTTATTTATTACAAATAATTAAAAGGAATATTTTACACAAGGAATGAATAATCCTCATAAAATTTCTAAATACGGTAATATTTTATTTTATTTTATTTCTAGGAACGTAAAAGCTCTAGAAAATATTTAATTTTTATAACAGGGCAAGATTTCATGACATTACATGCAAATTTTATTAGCTAAAATTAATTGAAATTTTCATGATTTTTTCTTAAAATATATTTTAATTTATTCATTTTTTTAATTCCGGTAAATTAAAAAAAAATTCTCCTTATTTCATCAACAAAATTAAAAAAAATATATTGTCTAATCAAGCGATGTAAAGCATTATTAATCCCTTTTTGGGGTCATTATCATTCTAATTAGCGAGTTTTAATAACAGCTAGTTTAGATAATGGTGGGAGCATAAACTATGTGAGCGGCTAAGTTTTTTTTGAGCAGGACGGCAGCTTAATTTAAACCATCGCCATTGAAGCCGGCCTTGTGGTCTTCAAACGATCTCTATATTTTTTTTTTTTTTTCTAAATCATTAGGAGAATTCGTCTTATATTTCATTTTAGTATGTATTCATTGCATGCATAGATAATTATTAGGTCTTTTTCTGAGGGGAAAAAAATAAGGAAATTCGTTTAATAATGTTGTGTTGTTGTAGTATTGTTTTGTGTTGAAAGAAATAAAATAAATTGTTTATGGAGATAGGCATAGATGATGTTATTCATATATATATATATATTTTTTTTAGATGATGTTATTCATACTTTGAAGAGATAAAGTTGTATGTTTGTTTAATATTGTTATCAATTTTATGAATTTAATTCTGTAATTGTTCCAGCTTGATAACAGTTGCAGCTAAGTTTTTTTTATGTAAAAAAAAAAAATTGTTTTACATTTAATTAATTTGTTTTTAATTCTTTACTATTAATTTAATGTAATTTTTTTTATTCATATTTTTTCATTCTTTTGTTTTTGCCTAATCATGCTATTTATCTTCTAATTTTATAAACATTTATTATTTCATCTTACACGATTATTCGATAGATTTTACGCTGACTGATGACTATCTAAAACAACCATCCATTTTTCTTTTCCAACACTTAAATTCCCTCATCTTAATAAAACACGATGGAGAAAAAAATTTCATATAATCGGCCACATATAATGGGAGAAAGATTTGATTTTGTTATTATTAATATGCTAAAGAGCAAGCGTTATATCAATTTAAATCATGACTTTTTATTATTTATATTCATGTTATATTGAATCCACTTATTTTTACTAATTACAATCTTTCCAAATGCAAGATTAAGATTATGCACATAAATCCCTTCTCTAGACTATCTAATATTTTAAATTTAATATTTTTTTTTTGGAACAAAATTGTTATAATAAATAAATTAGGCTTCATTTGGGATGGCTTTTTAAACTTTTTCGTACAAAAATTAAGCCCATCTCAGTGATTTGAGCCAAATCTCCTGCATGACATTACAACACAGCCATTAAATGAGGCCCAATCAAATGATTGCGGACAGAAATTAAACAAGTTCATAAAATATTAACAGGTCGCCATTTCAACGACAACTTGATGGTTGATGCTACATTTTCCAATTAATTTAAACAAGTTCATCTGATTTCCACTGTATTTTGACGATGCAGTGATTTTTTTTGGACATTTAGGTCAATTATGACAAACTCACACACACTGCATGCACAAGACTCGAACCCAAGACCTCTTAGTTGATAGCCTAAGCTCCCAACCACCAAACCAAGATGAGCTATATACGATGCAGTAATAAGCGCTCACTCCTCTTTTGAAGTATTGGTCAAAACTGTAGATAATATTCTTAAATTTAGGCCACCCGACCATCATCAATATCATTACCATCATCATCAATGTTCGTATGGCTAATTTCAACATTTGCAGCATTCTGATTTGAACATGAATACCATTTTAAAATGCATATTTCACCAACTGAAACTCCACCCTCGCATGTGGTTAGGTTGTCTAACGAAGGACCTCTACTAGAGCTTTCGAGAGAGCACTGTAAATGAAAAGGCATCGTCGCTCGTCTAATAACCTGAAGGAGGATGACCCTTGTACACTGCCACGGCCGACTTCAACCTAATCGACGCCCTGACCTCCTATATCGCCATCTTTGAGCGGCCACTTACAAATAACTTCAAAGAGATTGTGTGTTTTAACTTATTATGCCACTCTGAAATTCCCAGCATAAAGTTGACTTATTACTATTCACAGAAAATTGCAACAAATATAGGCAGATTTAAAAGTCAATATCTTTGGTAAATATCCAAGGCAGACATTGTGCAATAATGATGACCGTTCTGCAGCCGAAGTCAATAAATATCTTTGGTGTTGAAGTTGACCATGACTTTGTTACTGTTCTGCCACCTCCTGACATAAATAAGAATCTGTACAAGGGGTTCTGCAGCCGAAGTCGATTCATGTTTTTTGTTGTCTTTCTTGCAAACAAGCCACCGACGAGGTGGATGCACCACCATCCTAAGGATTAACGACTTCAGGAGCCTTAGCTAAAGCATGAGCACTAGCATCATAGGTAAAAGAGAGGACTTGATGGGTCGATTGCTCGTCAACCATTTTCTCTTGAGAGGATTCCTAGCGGCAGTCATTAATTAGCCTTCTTCATTGTTGTCATGGAGATAAAAAAATTCTAAATTGACATCGGCATCCAAGCACACATCCTGAGCTACCACCGAGGAGACAGGCATTAAAGTAAGTCCTAAAATTATTAGATGAGTGCAAGAAAATGAATTAAAAAAAAAAGTATTTTGAGTTTATATGCTGATTAAAAAAATATGTAAGTTATTTTTCTCCTCTTCTGAAAAATATACCCAAATGTTCATTTCGAACTAAAAGACCCCTCTTTTTACCATGAAATACTTGTGTAAAATCTGCAAAGAACAACATTGGTTCGAACCAGCATCACTCGAGTATCTTGGCCTATATGCCATCAGCCATCTGCCGTGTAGCCCAACCACCATCATGTGATCATTATGGCCTGACTATGATCTCTAACAACCTCCACCCAATAATTGAGATCCGACACAATCTATCAACAACTATCATCTGACTATCATAAACCAATTAAGTTCATCTGACAATTATTGCCAAACAAAATTTTTTGACCATCGTCGCCCAGCTATTATAGCCTGACTACAATCTCCTAAAAATCATCACCTAACTATAGTCTCACGAGCTTCATCGCCCGACAACACCAATGCCCACTAATTTCATCACCAACAATGTCGACGCATATCATATTTATAAGGCCAATGCAACTTGTTGCTCCATGTTATCTCCTATAAAACTCATCATTTTCCTTTTAAAAAAAACTAATATTCCTTTCACTACTTTTGATGTGGGATTAAGGTCATTCTTACCCACCCTATCTCCTGAAAGAATGCCTACCCACTGCTAGTAGACACTCCTTATTTAGGCATTAGCCCTAACAATCACTCCTAGTCCAGACAAATTGATCTCTTTAGAGTCGAGTATTAAGGCCCGCCAGTTTCCACTCAGTATGTCCCAAAATCACACATCGTACTTTATGAGGTCAAGCTCTAATATAAACAGTAACAACCTAAGTCATATTATGCAAGGTACTGTCTGCTATGGCCCAGCCTATCCAATACTAGGTTGAACCTCATAATTATCTTATTTTTTGTAAGATCTCAGGATGCACTCATCCCAGGAATAATCCATTACGATCCTGTTTAACAAGAGAGTTGAGGAATTTTAAAAAAAAATCACCTATACACTAAAAAACATTTAATACATTATGTCCTAACACCTTACTAATAAAGCCAAATATCCTTTTCTCCACTTCTAAATTTCTTCTGAATTTCGATGTCAAATGAAGATTAGTCCCATGCCCCCTTATCAACTAGAAGCAAGCTATCCAATAAACCTGACACAAACTTCTCCTTATCTGGGCCTTAAGCAAGGTGATCACTCATCACCTAGGTAGGCTACCCTCTTCGAATTCAGTTATTACATTCCCTACCTTCATAGACACTAGTCCTATAGTATGGCTAAACGCTACTTTGAAACAAATCCAAGGAAAACAATTATACTTTTTGGGGCGTCCATGAAGGAGGAATCAATCCAAATCATTGTTGGAATAGAGGGGAAAAAAAAGGCTTTACTATTCATATTTCTTTTTCTATCAATCAACAATTTTATAGACCAACAACAATAACAATAATAGAAGAGATTCATGTCTACGGCCAATACTGATGTGGAATCATGTTGCTTCATAGATAACAAGTTGAAGCTAATTATCAAAGGGCTATCAAGTCAAACTACCACCACTTAAAACAATCCTACTAATTGAAAAGGTGTAAGAGATTTGGCAAGAGAGATTGCATCGGTTAGAGGTGCTTCATAGATAATAGAGGAACAAAACATGCAATTTTGACAAATAAATTTCTTTTAAATTTTCTAAGCAGGACTTTCATAAGAGATTTGTATATGAAGAATCAAGGTTTGAAGTTTTTTAGAAAAAAAAATCCAATTAAAGAGAATCTCCGAACTTCTAACTTATCCCATGCAATTTACTCAAAATGACGGAGATTTTTTACTGCAAATAACATACCCCTCTTGATCAATGCAATGATCGCTAATTATCTTTAGTTTACTTATTAATGTCTTGTCATCCTCTTCTCCAATATACAATACTAATACCCCTTTAATAAGCAAAAATAATGGTAGAATCTTTTCTATAAGAAATCAATTTACATGTGTAAATCATGGTCAATATGCAAACTAACATTAAAGGTACAATCATTTCTATGATAAATCAATTTACATGTGTAAGAGATGGTCAGACTGGAAACTAAAAGTCTTACCATTTTTACCAAGCAAACTCGCTTGCCTCTTTCTTTGACAATAAAGTAGGTCATCAAATCGCAGTAAAACTCCTCAAGTGAGACTTATCTTGTCTAGCCAACACAAACTGGTAACAGCGGTCAGCCCCATGTTGCAGGAAAAGTTCTAGAAATTGTAACACAATAAATACAGCTTCTCTTCCTCTGTTTGAGGGGTGGCCCTCTCAAAGATCTGCAGATAAGCTAACATTAGCGGATTGTGAATTTCCTCGTAACTATGTTCTCTATGCACAAAAACTGACGTAACCTAAACCTGAAAGCCTATCCTCTCATACAACTTCTGAGCTGTTATGTTATCCTTGTGGACATTAACAAATACCTGATGAACGCCTACAGCAGAAATAAAAGGTTAGCAAATATAGTGAACATTCCAAAGTATAAAGCAATGTTTAAACCACCTATCAAGTATAACTAAGCCATTCCTTGATTGCATATGCCTGAATCATTTACATTCATACAGGTATTCATAAATACCAAACATTACCAACAAAACCATGCATTCCTTTAATTAGCTGCTCTGATCCCAATTTTTTTAAATGACACAGAAAAAGGTTGCCAACTAGCAAAACCTTTTAATATCCTATCAACAATTCCTCATAAAAAATGCAGAAAAATCCAGATTCATTATTACCAGATGATCTCGCAGCATCCACAGCTAAAAGAAGCATGTTGCTCGCAATTCCTTGACGGCGTGCAAACTTGGCAACACATAAGTTTGCAATGTAACCATACCTAGGCAAATCGGATCGGAATATACCACAGGAAAATGGGGCCTTTGATCGCTCCTGATATAAATTTCCAATAGTTATACTACCAATAACTAAAGAATTACAAATTGTAAAAGGGAAAGCATATTTAAAACCCGTACGCCAGGGAATGTTTGTCCACATAAAAGTTGTCTGAGGCTAAAGTCAAGTGTTCCAACAATGCTGCTTAAAACTGTACGCTTTACACCAAACTCTTCCTTTTTCACCTGATATTGCCAGTCAGAAAATAGTACTTGTAAATAAGCAGCTACCAAAAATGACATCAAAAACTTAGACTGCAGTAATCTAGGCAATTTAATATTGCAAGATTCTTAAGGATGTTTAAAGTTCAGGGCACCATCTGCCATCTGAATCACAGAGTGCTCTTAACTTCCACTCAAACCAAATGAAAATTTCGACCTGAACTCGATACAAGGAAATCATGGCAGAAAACCAGCTATCTGTTGAGTATCCCCGCATTTGATTCTTTGGGAATATGCTAATGACTGGTATTGCAGTTGCATTGGTATCAATATTCTACACTCATACCAACATAAACTCTTAATAATATATCATTGCTTGATCATACCGCAATAACGCAGGTGCAATCCTCAGCATGCTTCCCTGTGCATCGCCTCTTTATTGCATGAAACTCCTGTAATTGAATTTCATCACATTAAATAATGTATCATTTGAAAATTAGAATATTGGTAGTGGCAGAAGGGTGATAAAAACAATTGCAATTATATTAATCACAATAATCAGAGAATGGAGAACACTGCAAATAGATAACAGCCACCAAAAGGATAATAAGTAGTAAAAAAGATTAAAAAGAAAGAGCAGGAACTTAGGATCATCATCAATGTTGCATTGCTTGAATCTTGACGGATAGCATGAATTGCAAGGATTCTGATGTCTCCTCGCCACGGGCTACGTGGGTTTCTGCAATGGGGTATAGATGATTGGTAAATATCCAATTCCTATTAAAATTTCCAGAAGCCACTCAAAGATGTTTCCGTTCAATTAATGTCTCATGGTCACCTCATCATAAGTCAATTTTTGGTGCATTAGTGCATATGCCTCAAAGCATTCAACCAAACTCAAATATGGAGGATTCCCTTATTTGAATGTGCCACTCAATTTATATTTCATGTCCACCCCACAAAAAGTCAAAATTTTGTGCATATGACTAAAAGCAACAACAACAACATCAAGCCTTTATTCCACTACCTAGGGTCGACAACATGAATCCTTTTTCTCCACTGTGTACTATTAAGAGTCAAATTCTCATTTAAATCTAACAAAGAAAGGTCATTTCTAATAATTTCGAACCTAAAAGCATTCATACAAAATCAAATAGCCACTACTTTCTAAACTGGTTTTGCATATTATTATTTGCAAGATAGTGAGTTCATATCAGCCACATGTCAAGCATTTAACTAACCTAAACATTGGCTGCTCCTTTTTGCAAAATGATTTCATGTTGCATAGCATTATCCTAACAAGTTGGGCTTGTTTTTATGAGCCTACATTCTTAATTTGTCCCAATTAGGTGCCGCATTCGTGTTAAACCTATTTTGCACAAATTTTTTGCATGACTTCTATCATGTTAACTTTGGTCTACCCCTTTCTCCTTCTATATTTTTTGACAGTAAGTTTAAACACCCATCTTATGGTGCAAAATCTTTCTACCCTTGGTTAATCATATTCAAACAACCTAAATCTTTTTTACTACTTTATCTTCAATAGATGCTACTCAATTCGCTCATTTAATATAATCATTCATCAATCCATCCTTCTTAGACTTCCACTATGGGGTCAAAGGCAATTCCACTCAACCATGTGGATGCAATTATCAATGACTTTTTTAATACAAAAACTCTGAACCATACAAACCAGTGACCTAATTACAATTTTCTAAAATTTATCTTTAATACATTTCTTATGTGCATGATGCTCTAGAGGCACTCTTTATTTTAACCATTCAACATTAACTCTAGAAGTTCTATCCACAATCTCATTAATTTGTAAAATAGACCCAAGATGCATAAAAATATCACACCTAGGTATCACTTTATATTATATTAATGTCATGCTCAAGTTCATAAGTTAACATTGTGTTAAACTCAAAATCTTCTCAGAAGTTGAGGTTTGTAACATCCAAGATGAACACCCTTCATTATTAAACCTGATTGTGATAAGAGATAAAATTTCTCTGTTTGTATTTCCCATGCACAAAAGCAGTATATTTGCAGATACCTTGAATGCTTGACAGTCTGTAGAAGAACAGAATCAAGTTTAAAGAAAAATTCACCTGATCAGCAAATTTCCTCTTGTTAAAGTGGAGAAACCTGAAGAAAGACAAGAATTCTAAAACTAACTGCAACTGTGGAAAGACAAGAATTCTAAATCTAAATGCAACTGTAGAGAGTAATTTAGATCAGAGTAGTTAAAAAAGAAAAATGATTACCTGTCCCCTGGTTGATCTTCCCAACGACTCTCCGCCCTCAGCCATGCCGCAGTCTATAAAGAATCAGAATCCCCCAAAGCAAAACGTCGTCAAGAAAGTTTAAAAATAAACCTACCTCTTTATGGCCACAATACCCAAAATTTTCAAAATACCAATACATAAGTAAAGATCCATCTTCTTCATAAGTTTCAAATCTTACCCAAAACTCCTCATCAAGCATAGCTTCTCGAGCAATGTATCTCCCAAAGACCCTTCGGTGCCTGCAATTAATCTCCTCCTCTGTAGGTTGCAGCCTATCAAACCGGAGATCAGATGGTCCACAAGAAATCCCAAGACGTCCACATTCTATCGATACATCTTTGCTATCAACATTGCATTCCCTCTTCCAATCATTGGATGCCCTAATTAAGCTCCTAGGCCCACTAAAATCCCCAATTCAAACGGAAGCCAATCAAATAACGTCGATGTAATATAAAATCACTCAACAAAACCCAACTACTGATATTTTCAAGAAAAGAAGTTGCAGCCAAACAAGAATCCTCAAACGACACGGTAACTCACACATGTGGAGAGGTGAATTTTCCTGGGAAATGGCGCCGACCATTTCTCCAGGCTGAAAGCCGCAGAAGACCGGGCGGCTGAGCCGCCGCGATTGACATCCCGTCGGCGATTCTACAATCTAATCGTAGAAGAGGAAGAGAATACCCTAACCCTAATCCAAGCTGGCATCAAAATAAAAGAATCCCCGCCATGCTTTGCTTCCCTCTTGGCTTACCTGCTCTGCTCTGAACTGGCCCGCCAAAGAACAATTAAGCTTATTTTTAAAACCGTTCTCAGGTCCGGCTAACTATGAAAATGCCCCTATATTAGTTCCAAAAGAAAACGAAAATGAGTTCAAGCCGGAGGATAAAATGGAAATTTGATATTTACACTACTATATGGATAAGCGAAATTGTTGGCGGTGTTCGAAAAACTTGCCACGTGTGTCATTAAATATTTATTTTTAATATATATTTTTGGTGAACATATCGTTAAGGTGTAATATAATACATTTTATTTCAAACAATTATAATTATGAATGCATCATATATAATAAAGTATTTTCACAAAAATTGATGCGCAAAAGAGGATAAGACTCAAGGTGTCACGTGGGGGTCAAATTTTGTATTGTTAAAAAATAATTATATGATAATATTTATTTATTTGATTAGAGCAATTTATTGATGCAACACTATCATTGTTAGATATGAAATTTTGGATGAAAAAAAATGAAAGGTTGTATTAGCTAGTCGATAGCAAGTATTGATACGTCATCAAAAATCGTCTTAATTGAGCATGAATCTTGAGGCATATTCAAGTTGGCAACTTTTAAAATTAAATTTGGATCATTCGAACGCCAATTTTATCAAACTTATGGTCAAATTGAACGTTTTGATAAGACGAACCTAAAAACACTAAAAACTGTCCAATTCATGCACAAATGGGCTAAATCAAGGGGCTGAAGCATATCTGGGATAAGGTTCAAAGCATTAATTGGATGACCAAATATGACATGGTTCTAGTCAAATCGAGGGGCTCGATGAGACAAATCCAACGAGCCCAAAATCACTTAATTTTAACATCATCAAAAAACATAATAGCTTGACAAACACTCCATGATCGAGGGAATTAATATAGATCGTTTGATAAAGAACTCCGAATTTATTCTGAATCTTCTATATATTTATAAGGCATGTCATTCTTGAAATATCTAAATAGACCCCATCTTCCCACATGAATGATGACTTGGACCTTTTGAAGAAAGAACCTTAGGCTAGAGACTCAAGAGATCTCTCGGGCTTGAAGCATCCCAGAACACCATCTCGATATCACCATCGGTGAACCCTCGCCACTAGGCCGTCATTGCTGAACCTCTGCTTGATCATTGTCGTTGGACCTTCGTCCAGCCACCACTGCTTGGTCTACCTCTGACCACCGTCGTCTGTTGACTACAGTCCCTCCAATCATATCACCCGATTACGGTCCCTTCGACCTCCATCGCATGACTACAATCCTACCAACCTAACGAACAGGCTAACGTTCTCTTGAGATTAACTCTAATATCATTAGATTATTCCAACCCCAATTATGTAATATGCTATATATTTTTTACATTAAGCCAACGCCTTCCATCTAGGAAGGGCATTGTTTGCAATCAATAACAAATACTAGTATATTCATTTCAACTGGACAATGCCCCGTAGTTTTTCTCTTTCAGAGTTTTTTATATAAAAGTTATAATGTCACTTATAACTCTTGTACTCTTCTCTTTTTATATGTATATGTGTTAGATCTTTGTTCAAAACTAAGACGCTAACCTCTTCATCTCTCTACCACCACGAATTTTCCAGGATACAACAAGCATGAAACTTATCGAATAATCATATCATGAATCATTTAATACGTGAATCCAAGAGTAATTTATTGATGCATTTGCAATTTTTTTTATCAATTTATTTTGGATATATTTAACAGTTGATAGAATCTGAAGAATTTTAGATACACAGCCTCACAATATATTGTACTGAAAAGGAATGCCTAAGTCACTTGGTAATTTCCTTTTCTCCTACATTATCATTGTTGATGCATGACCTCGTGAGCTCCCATCAATATTTATTAATTAAAGAATTTTGTCATCATCAATAACAACAACAAGCTTCATGAGATCGTCTTGTTGCCTCATGCCCTCCCATATTGCCCCCATCTGCTCCAGCGCTATGAATCGCTACTCGCATGCCCCAAAATTTTTTTTTTATTTAAATTAGTTCCAACCAAACATGCAGAACATATATATCTTAATTACAAATAGTTTTTTTGGATGCAAGACTTTTGAGTGTAAAGTAAATCAAATTCTTGTATTTTGAAAGTTTTGTTGTAAAATCAAATGCAAAGTATTTTATTAATGAATTTGAATTTTATTTTTTAATACATTTTTTTAATATCCTAAATTTGAACTATTTTCAAATACACCGGCTTGTCTTCCTCGCCATTCAACCACCGACCATTGGCAATGGCTCCCCACCACCGTCAGCCACTGCACGATGCTGGCCACTTCACCCCCCCCCCCCCCCCCTATTCTCTCCTAATTATCATCATCAAGTTTTACACTAAACAAATTCTATTTCAAACAAAACATTAAAAAAAAAATCCCATGCATTTATAATGTATAGAATCAAACACTATATTTCAATACATTATATTTACTTCCCATTTTATTCATTTATTATGCGTTTATTTTTCATTAGGAGCTATTTGGTTGACTAAAAAAGAAATGCATTGTAAAATAAATACATTGTAAAAAGAATACTTTGGAGTTGTTTGAATGTGTGTAAAGTTAATTCTGGTAAATCATTTTTTTTATTTGGTTTGAAGTAAAATAAATATAATATAAAGTTTAAAGATGGTGGCAACCGGTGGGTGGCGATGGCAAGCGTTGGGTAGCGACAGGTGGGTGGTGACCGGCGGGTGGCGACGACCAGTGGTGGGTGGTCTCCAGCAATGGGTGGAAACCGACGGGCAGCGGCGGCTGGTTGTGGCCGAGATTGCTTGCTGTGTAAATGGTTCTCAATCAAAATAGGGCGAGAACCTTTTACCTAAAAATTGAGCTAAATTGTTTTACACTACATTTATTATACTTTACTTTACATTTCTTTTTCATCTAACCAAACACCAAACTTTTCAAAACCCCTATTTTCACTTCACAACCATTTTACTTCCAATCAAAGAGCCCCTAAAACAAGCATCCTTATATTCTAAATACATTGCATTTTAGATTCCCAAAGATTTAAAATCTTGGTAGATTCAATTGATTTCATAAGTAAATGATAAGTTCAGGTGAATTCAGCCACTGGCTTCACTTAGACTTGCAAATTCTGATAAAGTCTCTGACACATTCGATCGATAACTTCAAATGATCCCAATGTCAAGTATAATATGTCAAATCTCTTTGACAACTCCAACTTGCCATTGACATATTTGCGTACTCTTAACAACTTTCCTCTATAGTGAATTGTTGTTCTCTAGCTTCATATAAGATGATTAATTTAATATTCAACACATGGCCCCAACCTACACACTATTAACCAATAAATAATGTTATCTTCTAAGAAGACACTTGGCATTCAATTAGTTGAATCATCTAATCTACTAAGTATTAATTTAAAGGAGATATGTTCATGATTTAGAATAAATCAAATGCTTCATTTCAGTTTAATTTATAGGCTTAATGAAGGGCATTTTGATGATTAAAATATAATTGTTTGACATATCAATCTGACAATTGAGATCATGTTTTCTTAATAGTTATGCAAAGAGAATAATTGTTCAATGAATTATTTTGCATTGATGGTGTGCTTGAGGAGTTTCTTTAATAGTGTAACAACTCATATTTTAATCCAGTCAAATAATATTTCACGAGTAATTATAAGTCAAATTTGTAAACCATCTTGTCATAATATATATATTATTATGCTTTAATTATAATAATGTTCTCATAATTTTAGGGGCAATGTAGAAAATTGATACATGTTGCTACAGATAGGGATTTTGGGACCGTTAGATATTCATTTTACATGCTGATTTCACCATAATTTTTTAGACATGTTATACTATTTTATGAATATATTTTTATAATTTTTGAAACTCAGATTTGAAAATATAAAAGGATATATAATAATTTTTTGCTAAAATTTTAATAATTAGAATAATTACTAATATATCATTTTATTATAAAAATCTATTACCACTTACATTAAAAAGCATTTTTATTTTGTTTTCTTCATTGCTCAAGCAAGAGAGCTGTTAGATAGAAAAGAGAGGAAAAAGAGATGAGAGAGAAAATTAAGGTTTGGAGGTTGTAATGCGATTTTTGCCAGTTAGTCATGTTAGGAAAGTTTATCTCGAGGTTGACTATCATTATAATATCTCTAATTTTAATAATTTTGTATATTTTATATTTTATAAATTTTAATTTGGTCATGTGACACATCTAAATTCAGCATTCAGTTCTACCCATTTTGACCTGATTGGGAAAAGGTAAAGATTTGAACTTTTGTGTTTTTCAACCATTTACATGTCTTTGAGAGTATGTTAATGCATGAAAATGATTGAGTGTGTTCTAGAATGTGTCCTAAGTGTTTGATGTGAATTTTGGCAAAATATGAGAATATCACTTTTGGAGTGCAATAGTGGGTGTTCGAGTGCAGTGGCGCTACACTCAACCAAAGCACCAAATAGTGACATTGTCGCGTCATGCTCTCATCTTTTTATAGAGTTTTTAGCATCGCAACACTCTGATTTCAGCATCGCAATACTAGGACATTATGAACTCATTAAATATAATATTTTTTCACAATTCCATTGTCATTTTCTCCGATCAACTGTCCGAACATGGGAGAAGGAGAGAAAAAAGAGAGCTTTTGAGAGGAAAATCACATTTTGAGCCGCTTCAGGCCTTTTTCAGTCGTCGGGCAAGTTGAAAAAGTTATCCATATTGAGGTATGTCAAATTATGCCTATCTTTGTTTTCAAAAATACAAAAATTTTCTAAATTTTTCAATAAAATTTATATTTTTATTAGCAAAAAATGCGTAGAACTTTGCACTGGTAAAACTTTCATTGTGTAACTTTTTATATGTTATAGAAATCATAATTACAAATATTTTGAATATTTTCTAAAAATTTTATACCGGGTAATTTAAAATTTATGTAGTTTTAATTGAACAGAAAATAATATGGACACCAAAAAATAATGCAGTAGTACAATAAATATCTTAAAATAGTATTTAACACAATCATTTATAATTTGGTTATGTTCTGACAATGTGAAAATTTGCTCAATAGGAAGTTTTGTTGTCTACAATTATAAAACACTATGAAATTCTAACATGTGTTAAATTTTGCTTTAGCTATTACAATGTGATGAAATATATACTTATGTGATTAAATGTATGCTTATATGAATGAAAACTATCTGCTATGAGCTATAAAGAGCCATAATTCTTTGAGATTCTGTCTATGTCAGAGATTATTCTAATGCCTATAAGGCATGTTCTGGTGGCTATAAGCCATGTTCTGGTCCCTACAGGCATGTTATGGTACTATAAGCACAAAATGGAGCATAAATTGAATAACAGGATATGTGATGTGAATTGAAATATATTTATCTGCTCAATAATGTTAGATAAATAATTGAATAACTACTATCACTACAAAAAAATTGCTTGTTACCAGCGGCTAAACAATGAAATTCTGCTAGTAAATGTGATTTTTGATGGATTTCCAGCGAAACTTCATTCGACGGTAAATCACTTATCAGAAATTTAATGCCGATGAAAATATTTCATCAGAAACGTTTCCGATGGGCTTACCAGTGGAATTTCAGCAAAAAAAGCAAAGTAGAAATGTTATTTACCCGATATGAGTTCCGGCGTTTTATCCGCCGGAATTTTCAGCAAAAATTTACCGCTGGTATTTCTGAAGGATAATCCGACAGACATATGCCTCTAGAAATACCGGCTCTAGAAATACTGTCGGTATTTCCAGCAAAAAATTCTCTTGAAAGACCAGCGTTAAATTTTTGCAGGAATGTTGATATATTTTGTCGCATCAAATTGTGCCCAAGTTATATCATAAACTAAGTCCTCAAGATGTTGGATATTTTTTTCCTCAATTATATTAGAAATTATAAAAGGGCCGCATCATGAATCGAAATATGGCTCATGCTCACTATAAGAAGTCCAATACCAATATTCTGGCATGAACCCTCTACAGTATAGATCAACAATTACGTCATATGATCTTAAGTGTACTTGATTTTTATGTTTCAAATATGGGCATCGAAACTTTTCATCTAAGATGAATCTAGGCAGTTGAGAGGCTGTTTGGATGAAAAAATTCACCCCATTAATAAACTCATCTGTTAATATCTTTCGTCCTTGCACCAATCAGTTATACATCCAACTTCTTTAATTTCTAATATCCATAATATGAAGACTTTAGCGTACATAAATTATGAAGATATTAGAGATTGGAGTAACATCTGCTGAAGGAAAATAGATTGAAATCAAATTGATTTGTAAATCGGATGGTGTTATTTTACACAGGTCCCCTATCAATAAAAACTTTGGTTGCCTCCCACCGTCTCCCCCATTTAAGAGAAATTTAAGGAGTCTTAGCCTACCCGCCACATCAAGAAAGACATGTATAGTCGATGTTGAGTGACACCGCGGCCGTAGTCTTCAATCTTACCCCGCCAAGAAAAACATGTATAAGTCTTCAAAGGGGTACCTGTGTGAAAATGTAGTTTATGCCGGAGATATTCTGTCAAATATACCAATTTTCTTGGCGTGTGAAAACGTAATTTGCGTGACAAAATCATCTAAGGCAACTCTCTCACTCTCTCTAATCTTATCTTCCATAAGAGTTTCTCTAACGTTTTTCACGTATATGCTCATTTCATATCTTGTCTCTAGGAGTAAAGTCACTCATGAGCATTCTAATCTCTACAAACAGTTAACTTAATATTATGCTTCTCTTTTAATAACCTATATTTTACACCATAAAGCATTGCAAGCTCACCACATCTTATCAAATTTTCCCCTAAGCACGAAGTGAATTTTCTATCACACATTGCAAGTCTCATCATATTGCTTCAATTTTATAGGATTTTCCCAACACATTCTTCTACTTTAACCATACAATTTGAATTCTACTAATAATATACACGTCAACTCCCTCTCCAAACTCATCAAAAAGAAGAATATCATCAACAAAAATACATACACCATAGTACAATCTTTTATAAATGTCTACCGAGAACATCCATAACAAAATGAAAAACTTACGACAAATTTTCAGTAAATGAAGTAGCGAACGTTGACGACTGAGGTCATAAATGTCTGCAAGGTTGGCGGCGAATGTCTGGCATTAGACCACTCAACAACAATGGCATTTGGCTAAGGCGACTGACACGAGTAGAGCAATCCAAAACGAGGAGGAAAGAAAATGAGAAGGAAGACGACACTGGGAGGAAAATAGGATTTTTCCCAGCAGAATTTTTGACGGATTTTCCACTAGCAACGTTACCGTAAAAAAATTCACAGGAAATTATTCGTCTGGTTTAAGTAAGCCGATAAAATATACGTCGAAAATTCTGTCGATAAGTTTTGACTGAAAATATGGGACGACAACCTCAAATCGACGGATCTCGACAGCGGAGCTTAGAAAGATGACGAACTAGCTCGGGATGTCGGTTCTCGATGATGGACTCTACGAGTTCAGGAGACAAATCTTGATGGCAAAGCTTGGATGATGACAAACGAGCTGGATGACGACAGACGCGACGATGAGGGCGGAACTCGGGTCTCAAGATGATGGATACGACGACGAGCAAGTAGAGCTCGATGAGCCGCTCGACATGACGACAGTCGAGCTCGAGCTCGGGTTTTGATTGTCGAGCTTGACTCGAACACCCTTTGGCTCGAGCTCGACTCGACTCGTTTGCACCCCTAGCAGTGTATGATTAGATCTGAGTTTATAGGTATTTTTCTTGAGAATAGTGTAAATTTGATTATTCAAGTGAGTTTTTTATTTGAGTTTTTAATGATTACAAATTCTTATTATTTGATCTTATTATTTGTTTATTGTTTCTCCTAATAAATATTAGAAATTCTATTTTGTGTGTACTAACATATCTTTCAGAAAATTCACACTCCAAACTGTTGAAGACTTCAAGTTATTTTATTAGAGTTTATTGTAAGTGAAGTATGTAATTTTTACGTTTCTTGAGTCTGAGAGAGTATGATTGTAAGTTGGATAACTGTGCACACACACACTGAAGAGTGAGATAAAACTTAATTTTTTAAACTAATTGTATTATACGATGTATGATCATACGGGACGATTTGTGTTATTTCTCCTCTAATACGAACCTGCCTGGTTAAAATTTTTTTCTAAGTATAAATCGTACAGTATGAAATATTTTTGTATATCATTTTCTAGAGTACAAAATGGGAGCTTACATGATTCGTACTGGATCGTATGGGATGAATTGTTCAATTTTTTGAACTGATCATACAGTACGATATTAGTTCGTATATCATTTTCCAGAGTACGAAAACTTGGTTTCATTGGTTCGTACTGGATCATATGGGATGAACTGTGCATTTTTATACTATTCATACAGTATGATTGGAATTCGTATATTATTTTTTAGAGTATGAAATCTAGGGTTCATTGGTTCGTACTGGATCATACGGGATGAACTATTCGCACGGTACGAATGAATTTCATATATCATTTTTCAGAGTACGAAGACTGGGATTCATTGGTTCATACATGCTCGCACAGAATGAATTGTTCAATGATTTGAACTATTCGTACGTACGAATGTCGATCGTACGGTACGATCTGACTCCATAAAACTTGAAATTTTTAGTTTGTGGATGTTTTTCTTGTCCTTTGTATATAATATTCCTAAAAACAGACTGTCTAAAAGTCCTTCCATGAATTTCTCTGGGGTGCTCTTGAGGAGTGTGTTTGGGAGAGTATTTTAAGAGTGGAGTATGAGAGATCTAGTGTAAGAAAATTGTGAGGGGATTCAAAAGGTTATCCAATGGTGAGATTCTCTTACTTGTTCTTCAAAATTCTTCCCGATCTCTTTGAAGGCTCTTGCAAGAGGATTGTTCAAGAAGGCTCGGTACTCTGTCGTCACCAGAAGGGTGAGAAAGGATACTTGGTTCTCTGCCATCACCAGGAGGGTAAGAAAGGATGTGTGGTACTCTGCCATCACCAGGGGGTGAGAAAGAACGTTGGGTTCTCTGCCTTCACCAAGAGGGTGAAAAAGGACGATGGTTCTCTGCCGCACCGGGGTTTGGTGGAAGAGAGTTTGTAAGGGCTTCTCTGCCTAGTTGTGGGGTCTAAAGGAGAGTTATTTAAGTATAGTGCAATACATGGAGAAGGAGTCTCCAAGGAGTGGACGTAGTTCTTGTTGGACCGAACCACTATAAAATCTGTTTGTCTTTATTTATTGCTTTTTAATTTCTATATTGCACTTTATTTTTTTGTGGTTGAAAAATAGTTTTAAAAGTATTTTGATCATATGGTATGAACGAAATCGTACAGTACGATATATATAGTTTTTAGTTAAAAGTATTTTCAAAATAATCAAGAGAATTTTAAAATAACCGATTCACCCCCTCTTGGTTAGCATTGGGACATAATTAATAGGTCTAACAACCTATTCGCTCTTTCAATTTTGCTATTTTAATTTTTATATAATCATGACTAGTTAAATTTTTAGTTCTATAGCTCTTGCCTGTAGCTATGTACTATAGTATAGATATTTATTTTGATGAAATAAAAAAAACTTTGTGAATGAGTTTATTTTTAGTATTTGGATATTTTTGTAGTTATGTAGTTTATAATTTTATTTAAAATGAAATTGGAAGAGAATCTAAAATATTTTAAAATTGGATTTTAGGATTTGTTTGTCACAACTCAACACGATAGATCCTATCCTTATCGGGTTGGGGTGTGACAGGTCAGAACATATAACAATTTTGATATATTAAATTTTAACAAATTTTTACCGCATAACTTTTGGTATGTGATAAACGTCGTCAATATGAGTAATCTTATTGTAACATATTAAATTTTTACTAGACATTTTTATATTTTGAGGGAAATATTCTAATTTGGCCAATATGGATAAATTTAAAATTTTGAGAAATAATTGCTAAAATCTTTTTATATGCGTATATGATACACATGCTTGTTATAATATGGCTATTATGAATACATACATGTAAAAAAGAGTATACTATATTTTCTAATAAATTTCACTAATTTTGATTCATATATAAATTTTGTATGCATTAAGATGATACAATAAACTTAACATTGAGTGTGGTATTGGATGTTTATTATGTTATATATACTGTGAAATATGTGTATATAAGAAAGGCTGGCTAAAAATGATTGACTGATTCTGATTGGTTGAAAAAATATTATCCTGTACATGAGAATGAGCTAACGGGCTTTCCTTTAAAATAAAATTTATGATGTAATCCTAAATGATTTGAAAAGGGAAGAATAAAGAGATAGATTAAAATAATATGATACGCCGACAGGCATGAAGTGACGACTTTTGATATAAAAGCCACCTGGCTTAAATGACTTATGATGTGACTGATTCATGTAGGGTTGGCCTATAAGACTTGATACAGGAAAAAAAAAACTACAGATAGTTGGATGTATTTTTTTTCTTATTGTGTTTGTATTTATATATCATAAGAATATATATAATAAATTACATAATTGACATGATATAATTTACATAAGATATAAGTTATGACTGATACAAGTATTTGATAAGATTGATTAAATCGATACAAAGATATTTAATATATAAGAATCATATGATTTATATGATATACATGCATAACATATACATTATACTACATGCATATGAAAATAACAAATGTACTGATGTAAGAAGGTGACATAAATTATTTTGTAACTAATGGATATAGGATTAACAGAACTTACTAATTATTGCTCACTTTGTTACTTATCATTACTCTTAAGATATGCAGTTCTATTGATGTTTTATTAGTTATATGATATTATACTATTTCATTGATTGTTATTACATTCTTTTACAATTATATATTCATACTGATAGTTATTGAATAATTACATGTATATTATTCATATTATTTTACATTGATTTCAATTATAGGCTCTGATAACCTACTGATAACCTACTGAGCTGTTAGCTCACTTTGTAATTTTATATATTTTTAGGAAGAGGTCAAGATTCAGTGGTGAGAACAGATCAGACATTCATGTTTTATTTTGTTTCTATATTTTCTCTAATTGTATTCCTTTATAGTAATCCGAAAGTTGAAATAAATATAATGATTGATTTCCTTACTTCTATACATGAATTTTGAGAGATGAATATGATTTTATATTTTGATGTATATGATTTTTAGTTGCTTCAACTAGATTGATTTATATTGATGAATTTATAGAAGTTATGATTAATTAATAAATAAATAAATAGATAATTTTTTCAAAATTAGACCATGGGTGTTACAGATAGGGAGTCCACAAAGATCATCAATGACTTATGTGTGCACCACTTAAATATAATAGTTGGTGCATCTCTATATTATTCTAATAAATTATTATATTATAGAAAAAATGTCAAAATAATCCTGAATTATTTACACTTGATCATTTTAATCTAGCTATTATGTGTTCAATTTAATACTTTCACTTCTCAAACATGATCTTAAATAATCCATATGCTAGATTATTTTTTATTAGATTTGAAAATCATGAGATTATTTTGAATTAGATTAATTTGAAGAGTCATTGGATTAAATTGGGCACATTAGAAAGTCTGGGAATACTTTTACAAATTAATAAATGATTTTAAATTGTGCTGACAAATTAATATACTTATTTGCGATATAACAAAATTATTAAGAATTTTGTTATATCAAATGGTATTAGAATTATGCCACTATCCGCTCTAGGCTATTTTGTAGCCAATAATGAAAGTGGCTAAAGATGCTTTTGCAGTTTTGCTATTAGGAAAGAAGGTTTTCTCAATTTAACGATGGCAAATATAAGTCTAAAACAAAAGTGAGCATGAAATATGTGGAATTCAAATCAGGCAATGACATAATGTTATGCTTAAAACCGAGTAAAAACATTTATTAAAATTTTTCAAAAAATCCTAACAAGTAATACAAGCCAGTTCGCGAGATCACGAGTTGAGCCTGACGGAGATCAAACTCGAGCTCATTTAATAATCGTGCTTGAGTTTAAGCTCGAGCTCACAGCTCAATAAGTTCAGCTCACGAGTTTGTTAACGAGTCAAGTTTGACCCGGCTGTACTCGCTTACAACCCTAATAACACGCAAAACAATACAATGCATTGAGACCAACAGTTATAAAATAGAATTTTAGGGAAACATTGATATTATTTCAGCATTAATGCATGTGATAATACTTTATTTCATGAACATAGTACCAATCTTTTTTTTTATATCCTCACAAATTCAAAAGTGATTAACCCTTCCTCAAATTCAAAATTGCTAATGTACGAATAGTGTTATTTTATGTTTCCTTATGCATCTCATCCTACTTTTTGTATTAGTAAATCTTAAATCCTAAAACAGCCAGTAAATTGCCTGTAACACACTCTTTAGAATTTCCAAGAAGACATATTTGCCTTTTAAAACATGGGAAGGTACCTGCCTGCTTTTTGTTAGTGCAGTCCATTGAAAACAATATGTTGAAAACGTCATCAGGAAGTTCCATTGAAGACAGAATAAAGCTTGAAGTGGATGATACCCAGCTTCCTGCTTATGCTTCTCTTTTAGCACTGCTCATTGTCCCTCTTTATAAAAAAAGTCAAAATTAAATCACTTGCATACAATCACTTATGCTATTACTGTTCATATTGCTTTATTTTCGATAGTCTATCTCATCATACAACGCACCAACTGGAAATTTCTACATGATTTAATGACTTTGCAAGACCTCCACTACTTTCAGGCATCTGATTCCGTGATTCTCTAAACTAAACCAGAAAGAACCTCCTTTTATTTTCCTGACATAAACCCAAGGATATATTCCTCTCTTTCTTAAAAGGACCTTTCCCATTAAACATTGTGATCAAAAGCGAGCACTGAGAATAGCACATCTTGATCACATTCACAGCACTGTGAGCTTATTTTCAGTTTGTCGCTTCAATTTCTATCTTCTAACTTGAACGTTAGATCACAGAATTTTCTTTTTTTCTTTCAGAACAAAATGAGCAGACCTACTGTTACTGAGAAGGTATTTGCAATCTCCATTGTGCTTCTTGCCATGATCTCACCATTATATATTGGTAAGAAAGCTGCAGAGGATGACGAAGATGAAGAGAACAGAAGCTTGAGCTTCTGGTTGCCATTAGTTCTCATTTTGCTAATCTCTTGTATCAGTCTGACATGCTTCATGGACCAGAGATTTTTGAGGTTTGATCCTTACTGGATTCACCGAGTAGGAGGTTCTTCGTGTGGGATATTCACCTTTCTCTTGGTTCTTGGGTTTGTTTTGAAGTGTAAGGCTTCTTTTGGTGCTTGAATGCCATGAGATGATTAGTTTGGAACTGGTGAAGATATATCATGTATAAGTCTACCATCTGGCTTGGAATTTGAGGATGATTAGTTTACTTTCTTTTTGCCTGTTTTATTTTCAGAAAATAATGAATTCAGCTAAAAGAAGTTTGTTGTTACATGCTGTGGCCTCAAGCTTTGATTTTTTTTTCTTTGATGATGGGCGACAGCGGCCTCTGTGGAGGGATTTTTTATTCTGTGGAGTCCAGATGGCCTCAGGAAACTAATAAAAATATGTCACGTCACCTCAAAAATATTCCGCGCTCGATACTGAGCTCGGTACCTAAGCGTAACTGACGGCCGGTGTCCGCACAGAATAATTGCTCCGGCGGAGGTGGGGCTGGTGGCTGGTGACTGGCATTGGGTGGTGGCCACAGACGAGTAAGGATTAGCGGTTCATGCTATTTTTTTTATAATGGTTTAATTCCTTACTTCCAAGTATTTTCTAAAAAAAAAACTCAACCAATAATTCAATAAAATTTTAATAAATTTATTGAAATCAATATTTCTCTAGTTGATTTGAGTCGATTCTAATTCTTAGACAGCTTCAAGTTTAATGAATCTTGGTGAGTACCAAATTATAGCTAGTCTGACTCATTTCATATATAATAAATTTCTTAATAAACCATGTTGAGTGTTAGAACTTTTGTTGGGGTGTAGATATAATTTATGTAGTCCAAAAATGAACAAATTTTAAATTTTGACCATTATTAATTTTTTATTTAATTCATCATCTTAAAAGAAAAAAAAATTAAAAATCATCAAAGTTGGTGTTTGCATGGGTGACTTGCTCAAGCCCTTTTCCAGTGTTGAGCTTAGTTGTATTACGGTAGAACAATCCCCAAAATTGATATTTCAAACACCAACTTGCTCATGCCCTTTTCCAACTAAGCTCCATGCTAGCAAAGGGCACGAGAAAGTCGCCCTTTCAAACACCAACTTTGATGATTTTTAAATTTTTTTTTTAAGATGACGAATTAAATAAAAAAATTAATAATGATCACTATTTATAAAATTTGTCCAATAAAAACCATTACGATCAAAGCTCGAGTCAGGTCAAGTCGGTTCATGGTTTAATTAGACTGAACCAGATTGGTTAGTGTTTTCAAGCACGCCCATCTTATAGTTGGTATGCTTTAATACATATCTCATATACTTAAAAAGAAATATAATTAGCATATATCAATCTATATATATCAATAATTCATTAAATTATATATTCAGTAATTTATGTATTTACCTTTCATGAAAATTTTCTATAGAGCTTTATCTCTACCCCAACTTATAAATAGAAGATTAGCGGGCAAACCTAAAGACAACTAATTATCTCGAGCTCTTTACATTAAAGTGATAAGGAAATCATGGAGTTTCTCTCATAACCTCCTCCTCTTCCTCTTTCTTTGTTGCTCCGCTTTTATAGTTAATATTTTTAGTAAGGTACTTATGTCACTCAGAGATAAAATTGGGTTTAACATACTTTAAGGTGCAGTGGGCATAGATTGATGCTAATGATCAAAAGATTTGCTCACAGCTATAGAACAAAGAGCAGCCAAAAAGAATTGGTGAATTCAAAACACTCGAGGAACTCTTCCCTGAGTCTTGTTAAGTCGTCCATAACAAGGAAATCATGGAACTCACCCCCACAATAAACCCATCATTAGTGATGAATTCATCCCTCATAATGAATTATTTTCTCTTTAAACAAATTTCTTCTTTTTGTCTTAACAAAATGAAAAACTTAAATTGATTAAAACATGATTTCTTAAATGCAAACTCATATGTAAAGTATATTATTTAAAATTAAAATTAATTAAATTGTTTTGTTTAAATTTTATAAAATTAAATATTTACAGTTATATGCATATATATAATTAGCAATTTGAAAACAAATATTAAGTTGATATGTTATCTTTTCTTTTGCATATTTATGGATCTTTTAAGGAGAATTTGTAATATTTTGGACTAAAACTCGTAATACTGATTGGAGTTGATTCTAGTTCATGTAATATTTTCTTAGACATCTGAGCATTTTAAAGCCATTAGCAAGCAATTTTGTGTTGGTTGGATTCATCTAGTTGAGATATTTGTTTCAATTATAAGCACATAAGATGTGAAGGACATTTGAACCATCAAAATGGCCTCAAAAATTTTTCAGCTCCCTCTTTGACTGCTTGATTTAAAATTTTGAATTTGGATTAAGATATTATTAATAATATTGAGTTATTCTCATTAAGCCGCTTATTTCAAATATAAAATTTTTAAAACAAAGTTCAAATATAAAATTTTTTAAAACAAAATTCAAATGAACTCAAAATTGATGTAAAAAATTTAAGATTCAAGCTTTAAGATCGGAAGGCTATTTTGAAAAGTGCTTTAAAATAAAGTTCAAATATAAAATTTTTTAAAAGTGTTTGTCGGATTCCATCTCGTTGAGATATTTGTTTGGTAAAGCTTTTGACCATTGTTCTATTACTATTTAAAAAAAAAAAATTTGTGCTTGAAAGATACGATAAAAAATAATAAAAAAATCATTCCAAACAAAGCCTTAATCTCCCTACAAATACTTCTATTTTAAATGTACACTTTTATCTATTATGTGATCAAGCAACATATGAAGATGGATTTTTCTTTTCTAAGAGATTTTCATAAGGTCATTTTTTTATGATCTTATTGTAATAAGGTGGTGGATTATCATGCCTCCTTAGCTACTTTGGGTGATTTTCATTGGGATGTTGCTTCCTTTAATAATCTTCCAACATATTTTACTAAGATGGTCATGGAGGATTATGATAGACTTGCTATCACCTATTTTTTGTATCTCTTTTCTATTTTTCTTAATGTTTTTATAGTGATCCAAAAAAAAAAAAAAAGATCAAGCAACAGAGACACCCCTTAGAGGAACTCACAAAAGCAGCCAGTGGAAACCTCATAATACATCAAAATAAAAAAATGACAAAGACAACACAATAAATGAATTCAGCTTGGTGCTTCAACGTTGTTTGATCAACTATTCTTTAAGAAATTGTACTATCACTTCAAGAATGACACAGAATGGTTGGTCATCCTTCTAGGAAGAGCAATATATATCTTTTGTTTTTTGTCTAGAGAAGATGAAAATCCATAAAGATATCAGGAAACAGGAAACTAGGCGTTGCTGAAGAAGAAAAACGTATCCTTGCTTAGTTAATTTGATAATTCTCAAGAGATCTTGCAGGAATTTGTGAGGACGGAAGGTTGAACGAAGGACATAGTCCACTGCCGTTAGTTTGATCAAATTCCTGCGAATCCAAACTTTAGTTTCTCCAAATCATCCACGGTGTCCTTGCACACCACCACCATCGTGGGTGTTAATATTTGACACGACACAAAAATCCGACTCGAACCTAAGATTCTGGATTAGGGTCAACCTGTTTGTGAAACGGGACGGATTCAGGTTGACCCGGAAGCCCGGAAATGACCCGAATTGACCAGAAATGACCGCGTTGCCCTCACTGCCCACGTGATCGCGCTGCGTATGCCCGTGTGACTGCGCCGCCTCACGTCTACCAGAGTGATTGCGCCGCCTCATGTGTGCCCGCTGCCCGCGTCGAGCAGTCCCGCCATCCCCGCCATTGACGTACGTGTCCCGCCGTCCTGTGTCGACAATCCGAAATGCCCTCACCTGCCGCCGTCCTGCCATCAACACAATTCAGGTTTACAAAATAGGGTCATTTTGAGTTGAGCCGATAACCCGACGGGTCAGATCCGGGTTCATGTTTTGACCCGTTTTCAAAACAGGATCAGGTTTGGGTCAAACCGTTTGAACTCGGATCAGTTTTGAGTTCGACCCGAACTCAATCCGAAACCCGATTTTAACACCCCTACTTATCAGCATCCCACTTACGAAGACAGTCAACTTCCCATGTACTTAATAAAGTAGGCTGTTTGAAAAAAAAAAAAAAAGGGTAAATATGATCAGATCAAAAGCATTAATGGCCAACTGTGGTATCAACATGAAGCTCATCTTAATACTATGCAGATTAGCCATTGCGAACAACAGATAAGATAAGCAATCCGAAAGATCCTCCAATAAAATTACAATTCCTAAATGATTCTCATACGGGGAAACGCTAAGGGGCTGTTTGGTCACATAAAATGTTGGCCTTCTGGGAAGACTATGCTGTTTGGTCACTTAAAATCTTGCCAAATAGCAAGCATCTGTCTCCCTCCTCTAACAGTAAATCCTTCCCTACGTCGAATTGGTCAATCTACCTCGCTTTCTCCTGCTACTCTTCTCCATAAATCTTCTAAATATTCATCGAACTCCTAGATTTAGTAAATTGTAAATTTAATGCAATAAGTAGGAAGATTTAAGTTGCTGTGAGATTGAGCATATGTTTCAGCTCTTCTTGTTTTGTTGGTTGGGAGCTTTAACTATTAACCAAGAGGCTTTGGATTTCAGTATTGTGTATGTGATGTGCGTGAGTTTGACCTAATTGGTCTAAATATTCGAATAAAAAAAGATTGAACATGTGTTTTTCACATTTGGCAAGATTTAGGTTAAATCATGCTCCAAACAACCCAATTTTTTCTTAAATGGAGAGAAAATAGATTCACCTTGGGATTAGGGGCAGAACCAACATCTTTTTTGAGGGTGGGCAAAAATAGGATTGTGAAATGCATAATTTTATATGTAATATATAAAATAATTTTTTCTTAGAATTTGAACAATTACAATTATTGAAGGTGGGTAAAATAGTTAAAATATTTATTTTTCTAAAAAAACAGATTTCAGGGTCGACAATTGCCCACCCTAAGCTATTTCTGATTCCACCCCTATTGGCGATAAATAAAATTTGCTACTATAACTTATGCCATGAGCAGTGGCATGAAGAGCTCGATCACTTTCCATGAACGACAATTGATCAAAATCCCAATTCCAGCAAACAAAATCAAAATCAACAAAAAAATCCTTCCGCTAACCCTAATCGTAGCTCGTGATTTTGTCATCGTCGGCAAGAACAAGAGTGATGTGTAAACTATGTTTCAATATATAGATGCAAAATACATTATTTATTTGTATTTCAAATTAGTCTAATTTGTATTAAATTAATACTAGATATGACATTCTAAATTATATTAATCACCCCATAAATTACATTATTTTAAAACTAGACAACTATTTTTTTTTTCATAAGAATAAGAGTTGGGATGCTAAAAAACGTTTGCGATTTATTGAACTTGACACTCCAAAATAGAATGTGAGCTCACTGTTCGAATATAAAATTGATATTTAAATAAATTTAACTATCACCATTAGGTCGGGATAGACGGTCTGTTTTCGGGGTGAATGCAACCAACACTATAGTATTATAAAGTTATCAATTCAATCAATGATATGCTTAGTCATCATTTTCTTTATAGAAGAGAAAATCAAAGGCCAAGAAAACAATCATTAATATTGTTGGTGATATCTGACATTAACTTTGTTGGCAACAATGTGCGTCAAATTTATTGGCAATCAGTATTAAAAATATGGGGTTTTCACAGCATTTATTAGCAGCAAATTAAATATCATTGCCATAGACCGGATACCGCAACAGTCTTCGCAGCGGTCTTAAACTGCTTCTTTGCGTTGGAAAAGCAGTCTTAAACCATTAATGGTGCATGTTGGCATTGACAACTTTGAGCTTCAATTTGCGAAAATGGTTGACAAGCTTTGTAACTCTTTGAATATCTTGATTCCATCATTTGAAATTTTTCTTTGATTTTCCTATTAAGCATTTTCTAATGTGTAGAAGCACTACCTATTTACATATTTTTGGAGAGAATATTGTGATCATTTTGACAAGATGTCTATTTTGATTATAATCATAGGAGATTCAATGGAAGTTTAACCTTTGAAATGATTTTGAGAAAATTTTGACTATTTTTAAATGTTTGATTTAAATTATTTTGGATTTAGATCAATATTAATGATTAGGTCTTGCTGCATGCTGGAAAATTCATGGTGGTAGAGGGTTAGGGAGTTTAACGATTTAATTTTATATGAAGATCGATCTAGCATTGCATATATATAAATATCATAGGAGCACAAAAAATATAATGACATATAATAATTCTTTTCATTGAAAGGAAGTCAAATAATCTCAAAGTCATTGTCAATACGTAATTCAACTTGATCTGTTGGTTCGGAGTTTTGACTATAAATCAAAAGATTTTGAATTCGAGTCTTAAGTGATATGCGTGTGTGACCTAAATGTCAAAAAAAAGAGTCATTGCCAATTAAATATTTAATATTTTGAGTTATAAAAATTATATTAATACTATAAATTAAATGAATGAATATTTTATGACATATTATATTAGATATTTATGATGATTTTATCAGCTTAATACTGTATAACTTTATAGTACTAAGTACTAACACTAAATCGAGAGAGAGAGAGAGAGAGAGAGAGAGAGAAAGTTATTTATCTAATAATTATCTCGTATTAAATTTTCACTTTTCGCACTATGGACGTCGGTCGGAACGTCAGAGTCAGACGGTGGTGATGGCCCCCACGAAGCACCATTGAACCTTCCCGCGTGAATCAGCACTTAGACACTCATTGCTAGTTAACGTGATAACCAGTTGGAGTCCACCATATGAACGGTGGCGATGCGCCTTTCTCTAATTGGACGGCTGGTTGTATTCATCCCGCATGCGGAAGGATCGCAAATACACTGTCGCTATCCCAGGCCTAACGCAATCCACCACAATTGGTAACGGCGGATTAAATTCATTTTAATATCGATTTTGTGTCCGGACAGTGAGCACAAATTCTAGTTCTGAGCGTCGAGTTCGATAAATCGCAAACGTTTTTAGAGCATCTCGAAGGCGCAAGGAAGACGGATTCTCTGTGACGAAGAAGAAATCGGCGAGCTGTCGCTTGGATTATATCGGCGGAGAAATTTTTTTTTTTGGGTGATTTTTATTTTGTTTGCTGGAATTGGGATTTTGATCAATAGTCGTTCATGGAGAGCGCCGGAGTTCCTCATCTTCAATCGCTAACGCCGCAGGTTGCAGCGGCTGGTTCCGCGGATCGGCAGGCAACTATTTTTTCTCTTTATTTTTAGTGTTTCCGTTAGTCATGTTTTGATGTATTTTGAGCTTTCCACTGGCTGCTTGTGTAAATTTATTAGGGGTATGTCTCTGTTGCTTGGTCGCAGAATACATTTGAAATAGATGTATATGGGGAGACAAAATGCATGGGGCTTTGATTTTGATTTTCTTTTGAGATTTTAGGCTTTTCTATCATTTTCAGGGGGTTTAGGGCTTAGTTTTGGAAATTGATTTTATAAATAGCATCGATTTCCTTTCTTGTTTTGACTTTCCTTGCTGTGAGTAGTTATTCCACTTAGTTGATCTGCATAGGAGTCTAGTATTGATGCTAGAGTTGGTCATTAATGCTTTTGATCTGATCATATTTACCCGTGAGTTGCAAACTGCCTATTTTTTGTTTAATTAATTTAACTTTGTTGAGCACATGGAAAGTTGATTGTCTTTGTAATTGAGATGCTGATAGGGTTCATGACAGTGGTGCTTGCTTGGTTGCAGTGCAAGGCCACATATGATTGGGGAGAAACTAAAGTTTCGATTTGCAGGAATTTAATCGAGCAGAGGGTAGTGGTGGTGAAACTTCATCGATTCATCGTTCTAGACGTCCAAGCCTTCCCTCCCTACAAATTCCAGCAAGATCTCTAGAGAATTCACAAATTAACTCAGCAAGAATAAATTTTCCTTCTTCAGCAACGCCTCCTTCAACAAGACCAGGTCTTCCGCCCAGGCCTTCATCATCAAGGGCAAAACTACCAGTGAGAAATATTCTTCCCCAATGGAGCTTTAAGACGAAGAATTCCACCCCAGAAGGTGACAAAACAAATTTGCTCACATCGTCGACACCATCACAAGGGCAACAGGATAAAAGTTCTATAGCAAGAGCATTCTCTTTAACCAAGGTCTTGTCGTCCATGACACTAAAGGGAACACTCTCATTGCCGGCAACACCTGTTGGAAATTCAGGGTTCGAGTCTTCACAGGAAAGACATGTGATTGACATCCCCACTCCAGATGTAAGCTTTTACTACCTGATCTCTTTATGGCATTGCATGCAGTTTTATGATTTTGGATATAAAATGTTCCTTAAGAGATTCTTTGCTTATGCAACAAGACAAGGAATGAATGCCATTCAATGAGTGATTATTGGACAGTTTCTCACATGCATTAGTCCCTTGAGGATGTTGCCATTTTTTCATCTTTAATACTTAAAAAAAACAACTGACTTTGTGATTTGACAAAGTAAATACATGGAAGTGATACTATTTTGTGTTATCACAAAGTGTTAACATAATAATTAACCACACCACAATAAGTTATCATGGTGTTAACATGGCACAATATTATGAAAAAGAGGATTAAAGTAAGAAGTATTCTAGTGTGATTTGCTGCACTTATAGTTAACAATTATGAAGTTGAATTCAAGGGAGATATGCTGTTATTGTATGCATTTTTATCTTCTCTAAACTATTTTGTGGGGTGGCCATTTTATAAATTCAATTGATGGCTAACTTGATATGTCAAGTTGAATATATACCTATAAATTACAGGGGAAGCTAGAAAAGAAACAAAATAGTGCGCTTCCTATAAGGATGAACACTATATGTCACTCTTAAACTGATAATTTGGTTTTTGAATGAGTAATTGATCAAATAATGTTGAATGACCTTTTGTTAGAGAGGCTGAATTCATTTGTTATGTTGTTTATGGTATTTTATTTCCCATAATTTACTTTACAATCATCTTGTTTAATTGTCAACGTTGTAATGCGTGATTTTAATTTGGGGAAATTATATGCATAACACATAAATCTTGACTATTTACAAAACTAACACCCTTCTACCTTCAATTTTCATATTTGATTTTCAAAATTTGGCTCAAATATGAAAATTCTTAACAAAACCCTAACTCTTCTTTTTTTATTTTTTATTTTTTTATTTTGCTTTTTTTTATCAAATTTCCAACAGTTTGATCATGGCATGCCCAAATACACGGGTTTAATAGTTAAAAAAAAAACACGGGTGTTAATTTTATAAATATGTAAGATTTTAGTATTATATATGTAATTCCTCCTTTTATTTTTTATTGCCAGCTATTTACATTATGTTGTTTTTTGGACAGAAACCTCAAGCCCGGAAACATATTACGCGGTCACTTTCAGTGCCAGATAATGCCAAGGGTAGGAACTTACGAAGGGCAGATTCATTAGGTTTGATACGTGTGATCCCATCACCTCGTCCTATTGTTGTTGATAATTCCACTGAAGTTGAAATTATTGAAGCAACTAATGGTAAGAAATGTGCTTTGCTTTTTCTTATTTACATGGTAATTCTCTTACTATTTTGAATCACTTAAATCCAAGTACGTCATAAACAAAGTTTATTTTTTTGCAAGGAGTTTGACTAGTTCATTATTTCTGGTTGAAAAAAAGGATATTTTTTAGGGAAAATGATATTGAAAATTTGTTGCTAAATCACTTTTTACTTCCTTAGGTTTAGATCATTCAACACTTTGGTCCTTAAGTGTTGTAAACTTGACTTCTTGTCCCTTGAGTTTCAAAACCGTTCTTACAGGGAGGGAAGGAGGGAGGATTGACTAGGTAGGCTATGAATTGGCATGGTTTATCACAAATATAAAATGTATGTAGTGCAAAACTGTAAGCATCAATGAGAAGTCATGAATCAAGCATGCCAACCACTTGGCCAAGTGGTTCTTGTTTTTCATAACCATACCTTTTAGATCAATATAGATTACTATCAAATGATAGGATTGTTGCTTCTTGGAAATAGTTGGAAGTCGATAGAGATATTTTGTTTTATGAACATTCAAAAGTCAAAACCATAGAAAATGCGCCCTACATAGAAGAATATTTCTTTGGAAAGATGTTCTTACACTCAAATTCATAAGAGGATTTGGTAGTTTAGGAAATAAGTTAATGTTTCATGGAGAGGGGTATTAATACTGGTGAGGGTGGAGGGTAGTTTAGGGCTTTCTATGAGCTAGATGGCAATTGTACGACCTACTTTGTATCTAAATATGTGCTTGATGAAAATGCCTTTGGCTGATGGGTATTTAGTTCTTTGGTTGCTTGTAGGGTTGAGGACCAAGTCTCCTTGCTTTTAGCATTAGAGCTGGACCACTATAACCCTTGGTTAATGGTGGACAAAGGGAGACTTTCAACTTTGAAATCCATCTTTTTGGGTCATAATTGGGCTATTGGATGGTTTTATGATTGGTGTTGGTATGATATGAGTTGGCTTGTTGGATCTTAGTTGAAGTTTTAAGATGAGTGCTAATTCTTTAAGTTTGACTGAAGGGCTTTGTTTAGGATATTAAATTGAGCTTATAAGGGCTTTAATGAGGATATCAATAGTTTGAGATTTCTTAGGGGTGTAAATAACTATGATTCCCTTTATTTTTTTCTTTTAAGAAGCATCTATCAATTTTGGTATAAGTAGTCCTATCATGGTGGACGAGATCTTTATCAATGTTAAGTGTAGCTTGGTTGTAACACATTGTTAGAATTTTTAAGTCTTCAAGAAGTCTTTTGAGGCCCATTCCTTCACAAATTTCAGGAGTCACGGACTTGATTCTACTTGAGCTCTTATTTTAATAACCACCAATTGCTTCTTTCTTTTGCAAGGGGCCAATTGTGTTGTTGAAAAAGGGATTCAAAGTAAAAGAAATGTGGTGTAAAAGGAATGCAATGTATTTAAAAGATTTTGAATTGTTTGAATGAGTGTAAAATAAATGTAGGTAATTAATTTTTTTGTTTGTCTTAAAGTAAAATGAATGCAATGTAAAGCCCAATGATGGTGGTGGCCGGTGGTCATTGGTGGGATGGTAGTAGCCAGGGGTGTCAGTGAGACGAGCTAGCTTGAACCCGACTTGCTAACGAGCTCGTGAGTCGAGCTTATTGAGTCTCAAGCTCGAGCTCAAACTTGAGCTCATATATTAAACGAGCTCGAGTTCGAGTTTCATAAGTCGGCTAGTTGGCTCGCGAGCATGCTTGATTAAGAAAATATTTAGGGATAAAAAATAATCTTATTTATTAATTTATATAATTTAGAAGTAAATTCACTTATTTTATTAGATTATCTGTATTTTAAAAAAATATGAAAAGTTGTAGTTTTAAAAAAAAGTTTATTGTGTTGCATTTAATATCATTAATGCATCTTCCGCTACACTTCTCCCCCCCCCCCCCCCCCGAAAAAAAAACTTGTCTTCCACGCTACTGCTGCTGTCACTTAAAAAAAAGCTTTTTTTTCTTCTTCATCGCTTCTTCACCAACGGGTTGATGGTTGACGAGCAAAGCTTCTTCGATGCTTCTCCTGCAATGATTTCGTTAGTTCACCTGTTGTGCTTCCTGAGTGGACTCCCACGAGCTCGAGTCGTGCTCTCGAGCCGAGGAGCTAAAGGATGAGTCGAGTTCGAGCTAGTTTTCTGATTGACGAGCCGAGCTTGATAATCCCACTACTCGACTCGACTCATTTACACCCCTAGCAGTAGCCGGTGGCAACAACAATGACAATGGCAAAGGATGTAGAATTTAACAATTTTCAAATACACTAAATTTGGATTAGAGGGTAAATTCCAAATAGTTTAAAAAATTACTTTGTATTTTTTTATTTCAAGCAAAATACTAATATATCAAAACCCTTGCATTTGGAATACTTTACACCCTTTCTACTTCAAATTAAATAGCCCCTAAGTGACTAAATGTCTACATACAAACGAATAATTTCCATAAGTGAATTTATGATTAGTCATAGATTCTTCCTAATCAGAAACAATAAAGACTTCAATACCCCTAACTATTCTTTCATTGAAGAATAAGCCTTTTCCTTGTGACTTTTTAATACACCTTAGTATCTTGTAAAAAGGATCAAGACATTCCTCCAGGGGCATTCGTAGATTGACTAAATACTCCAACTAGCAAGCATTTGTCATGTATATTATGTGTAAGATAGTTGAGTTTTTGAAGTAGTTGGTACTTTTTTTTCAACTTATAATGTACCAATTTGGGACTCAATGTTATTGATAGGATCCATTAGGCTATTAACAAGCTTGCATTCCTATCTTTTCAATTTCTTTTAGGAGGTCTAATGTATACATATGCTGGGAGATAGATAAACATTTAATTGATCTTGTAATTTTCATTCCATGGAAATATTTAAGGTATCAAGATCTTTAGTTTCAAATTTATCAACTATAATTCTTTTTTAGTATGTTAATCTCTTACTCATTGCTGGAAGTTAATATAATATCATCAACATGGATAATGAGGATTGTAATTTTGCCTGTTGATGATTTATTGGTAAATAGGGCATGATTAGCCCATCCTTGAGAGTATCCATGCTTTTCAATGGTAGCAATGAATTTTTCAAACTAACCTCTTAGTGATTGTTTTAAATTGTATGGATATTTCTTGAGTTTGGCAATGGTCTCAAACCCCGGTGGTGTAATTATGTAGGTTTCATATTCAAGATCCTCTTTAGGAAGAATTTTTTTTTGACATTCAGTTGATGAAGTGATCAATCCAAGTTGGGAGCAAGAGAAAGGATAACCTGATTGACTTTATCTTAACTAGTGTAATTTTTTTCGTTTTTAATCAATCCTGCATGTTTGAATAAACCTTTTTGCAATCAGTCCAACCTTACGCTTTCAATGGCTCCAACAGCCTTGTATTTGGCATTGAAAAGCCATTAGTACTCAACAAGTTTTTTTTTTCCTCCTTGGCTGGGTAGAGTTTCCAATTTTTTTTTTTTTGCCGTATCTACATTTCTCTATGAACAACATGTTTGTATTAAGATACTTTAATGTTTCATAAGCGTTGTTGGGGATGTTCATGTTAGAAAAATTTGTTGTAAAGTCATGCAAATGAGGAGATAAATTTTCATATGAAATATGCTCACTGATCGGCTTTTTGGTGCATGTCTTTGTACCTTACTTGCAAGCTATCGAGGTATTTAAGATGAGAATCAATGTTATCTTATGAAAATAGTTAGGGCTTGGGGCAGACATTTGGTTGACCTAAGGCGAAATGCTTTAATCTCCCTTTTTAGTTGGATTTTCTTGACATATGAAATAGGCAATTCCTTTGTCTTACTCGTTGTATGTGATCTCATGAAATTTTAGTGTAATTAGAGGAATGGGATTTGGGTTATTTTTAGAGAGATGCAAACTTGGATAAAATGGGATGGATATTTTCAAAAAGTCATATTAATTGATAGAGTTGTCCCATGAAATGTGAGTTTTGGGGAAGAAATGTTGATTTTCAAAGCAATTTTGTCCATTTTATTATATATATATATTTAAGAGAGTAATATTTGTACCATTGTTGGTTTTGAGAGCAGCTAATTAAAATGCATTTTATGGTTTTAGGGTCAAATTTGCTCCTTTATTGAGGAATGAGAACAAAAGATAGAATTACCAAGGACTTTGAGGGGAATAGTAGAGATGAGTCAATTTGTGAGTAATGATGATGATTTGACAAGTGTTTTTGAACTTTAGGATTCTTGATGACATGCAATTAATGAGGTTTGCAACAGGAAGTACAGCTTATTCTCAATAATGATTTGGAGCATTGCTTGTAATCATAGTGAATCTAACAATTTGTAGGGTGGTGCATATTTATTTTCTTCGCAATCTTGTTTTGCTAAGGTGATCAATATATGAATTGTGGTGATTAATTTCTTATTGAAGAAGATAGTCTCTAAGAATGAAATTTGAGTATTCTCTTTCATTATTAGTTTTGAAGAGTTGAAATTGGGTTATAAACTGGGTTTTCATTTAATAATGATTTTTTAAAAAAGTGGCAAGTTTTAGATTTATCTTTTATTAAAAATTTAAATGATATTTGTGTATCATCAATATATTATGTGAACCCCCTAGCCCTTTGGATATTCGTAATCCAAGATGGTCCTCATTTATCACTGTGAATAACAAACATTTGAGAGGCCTTATACATGTGGTTTAAATATGTGGTTTTTTTATGTGTTTGGATAGTGGCATGTTTCACAATGAATGATTTAGATTTTTTTTTCTGATGAAGTATTCAATTTTTTAAGGTGCATAAATTTGGGATGACTAAGACGGAGATGCCATAACATAATTGCACTCTCTTTAGGGTATGATACATCATCATGAGTATATTTTATTTGTAATTAATGATTTTTTTTTTAATATGTCCGAGGTAAAGTTTCAGCATTTTCCTTTAGCACTATCAGTTGTCCTCCCCTAGATTGCATCTTGGAATTCTCAACTAGTGGGCAAAAATTAACTCACTTCATATCTTTGGTGATTTTATTGATATATGAGACATCGTAGGAAGGCTTGAGAATTAATATGACTGAATTTAAAACCATAGCGATGGAGATGTTTATTCTTCCAAAGCCTGTAACTTTCTCATTGTAGTTCAGGAGATATGGAATTATTTTGTGAAATAAAGATGTATGCCCTATCATATGATTAGATGCTCCTGAGTGCACAATCCATAATTGATTCAAAACCATACATTTTTGAGCCATTTATTCGGTGTTGATTTCATGCGTGGTTGGATTTATTTGGAGTTGGCTAATCATCTTTCGCATCATATCAATTCGCACTTTATTTAATGTCATTGATGTTGGTTTTTAAGAATTACTGTTAGTCATAGAGAAACAATGACCTTGTTTTCCAGATTTCTAAAGTTCCAGTTAGTGGACTTTCCTCATATTTTTTAACAAGTTTCTTTTGTGTGTCCAGACTTTTGATTGTGGTCACAACAAGTCCTTTTTTTATGTAGAATTGCTGTTGGAAGTAAACATACCTTTTGAAGTGAGTGCTGAAACTTTAAGGTAAGTCGGTGCTCCTTGGTTACCCATCACGATCTTTTTTCAAGTTTCTTCTCTTCGGACTTATGAGAACAATTCCCCTATAAATGGAAGGATTTTTGTCCCAAATAATCTAACTCAGACTTCAGCGATATTTTTATTTAATTCAAAAAGGAATGTTGATATTCTCTCTTTCTCAACAAATTTATGATTCTTTGTTGCATTTATTGGACCTTTCTAGTCTAGTTCCTTAAAAACATCTAGTTGTTGCTGATATCAGGCAAGGGTATTCTAATATTGGGTAATGGAGAGATCACCTTGTTGAAGAAGATCATAGAGGGTACTTTTGATTTCAAGTGTCTCTTCAATATTTTTATTGTTAGAGTTTGTTTTATTTGTGACATTTCAAATTTCTTAGATTTCAACTATCTCTTCAATATTACTATGGAATTAAGCACTTCATAAAATTTTCCGTCCTCAGACTGAGCAATGGAGCTGAACTCGAGACAATCAGAGATAACAGCTAGATTCTATGATTACGAAGCCTACTGTTGACAAGATTTTTCTCTGAATTCCATTCAGGGATCCATAATCGATTCTTGATTTAATGTAGTAGTCTTTACATCTCCTTGCTGCTGTACCCCCTCTATAATCTCCCAAACATGGTTCCTGATTTCTAGCAGCCTTAACATCTTCCTATTCTAAAACAGCTGTTTGGTCCCTCGATTTTGCCCAAAATTTCCACAGTTTGCTATAGAAACCCTTAAGAAATTAACCACCTGAAAAATTAAGACATCAGATATACAATGAGCTGGGGTCAGAGCTTAAACGTTAAAAATCTCTAAAATTTTTATTAGTCCAATTTTTAATTGCTGAAATAATTTATATCGTGAACCATCACATGATTCTAGAGAGTTTATCTCCTTTTATAGCCACGAGGTTTGTGTTTAAGCTGTATATCTCTACTAACTTCATTCTTTTTTTCTGTCTCCTTTCTTCTTTGATGTTTTTGCTATTGGTTTAAAAGAGTGAGTGAGTTTGTTCATATTGGCTAAAAATTGAATTTTTGTCAAGTATATGAAGTTCAAATTTTTATTGGCTTTTATATTCTTATTCTCATTAATTTCTAATGGAAGGCCATTGGTTTTTTGTCTGGATTGATTTCCTTGCATATATAACTGTTTTGGGCTAATAGTTTGTTCAATGAATTTTATGTGCTTATTGCATGATTTTTGGCATCTATAATATTATTTACGCATTAGAGACCCTACATTTTTGGACGTCCAAATATACTTGTGTATCACAAAGTTAGGTTTGAAAAGCTTGTGGACGAAAGTTTAGGCTTACCTAAACCTCAAACCAAGTTTTTAACCTGGATAGGTTGGATAAAGATTATTAATTATTGCATGTCATGTTATTTTTCTATAGTGAAAGTATTTTATATTTCCACCTAGCAAACCTGAAAACTGCTGGATTCGTATTTCTTGGCCTCAGCTGAAGTTGATGGTGAAGATATTCCTGAAGAAGAGGCAGTCTGCAGGATATGCTTATGTGACCTTGGGGAAGGAGGGGAAACTTTTAAGATGGAGTGTAGCTGCAAAGGGGAACTTGCACTTGCTCACAAAGAATGTACAATAAAATGGTTCAGCATCAAGGGAAATAAGACATGTGATGTCTGCAAGCAAGAAGTAGAAAATCTACCTGTAACGTTACTGAGATTGCAAAATCATCAGACTGCTAATAGAAGGGCATCAAATACATTTCCAGAAAGAGAAGCTTCTCGCTACAGGTAATTCTGAAAGATTGAGAATAGGTAACTTTGGATGGTTTTTTTTTTTTTTGGGAAGCAAAAATGTACCTTCAATCAGGGCTGGTCTTGATGAACTAACTGTTTGAAATTGAAGAAGTTGTATTCTACTTTCTCAATTAGATTGAAGTGAGTTGCTTGATTTCATCAAATTTTACAACATCAATATTTCTCGATGAATATTTTGCAATCTCAATTTTCTTTCAGTTCAAAGATAATCATGCTGGTGCCAAAATACCAACAACTACATTCATCATTTTTCTTTCAGTAGGCTAGTAAGAATGGAAAACCTTGCTAATTCTCTCTTGTGTGTATGGTCTTTTTGAAATTATATTTGTCATGTGAAAATACCAATCTCCATCAATTCCGCTTCAATCAATATTTCATCGAGCTCATAGTCTTCAACCTTCCTTTTCACTTTATGTCACCTCTGTGATTCGTGAGATTATTAGTGCCCCCTCATCAATCGGTGAAATTTGGTAATTATTATACTACTTGCTCATCAATCTATGGATTAATGTAATTATTCTGTAATTACTATTCCTTGTTTATATATGTTTCTTTTTACAAGCTTTGCTTCTATACAAGTGTTGAATGAAATGCTCAACAAATTCCCTCTTGTTCTTGTCATGGTATTCAAACTTTAGGCTTTTCCATTTCTTGTATTTTCATTACCTGTAAGAATATTGATTAAGGGTGAGGAAACAAATGCTAAACGTTTATCTCTTTTGTTGTGTGGTATAAAGTCAACATTTGCCTCTTTTTTATCCCCGTTCATCCCAACAACTTTCTTTGGTATTCTGCTTGTTATATTGGAGGCTAATTTATGCTATTGGTCAAATTTCCTAGTGCAAATGATGATATTGCTGATATAATAAGCAGAAGAAGATTAAGGTTGAAAAAAGTGAGGCATGAAAAGTATTTTGATCACTTATAACGGAACCTTTCTTTTATTCTTTATATGGATACTTGTTTCGTTGAAGCAGAGGGGAAAAATTATTCATGTTTATAACAACCTTTTTTTTGGGAGTTATTCTTAAACTCTTGTACAGGAGGATAAATTTTTTTTTTTTCGATGTAATTTTCATTCAGATATTCATATTTACTTTTCAAAATTTTGATTAGTTACCTCCATATGTATCATGGGAGGAAATTGATGCACCTAATTATTCTGGCAGGATCTGGCAGGACATTCCAGTGCTTGTCATGGTCAGCATGCTTGCATACTTCTGTTTCCTGGAGCAACTTTTGGTAAGTTTTTGTATTTCTGCAAGTATCATTTCAGGATAAATACATCCAGGCTTCAAAGTTTTACTTTTCTTATGCATGTTACTGTTTATTTTGATGGAACAGGTTAATGATATGGGCTCACGTGCTCTTGCTATCTCTCTTCCTTTCTCTTGTGTGTTGGGTCTACTCTCATCTATGATAGCTTCCACAATGGGTAATGTCATTGTTGAGTTTCTCTTAAGCATTCTCATATTTCTTATTAACATTGCAGGCATGTCAGTTTAACTTGCCAATTGCAACGAAAAGGAAGTGAGAATAACTTATTATTCTTATTCCCATCAACGTGACTTATATTACCTATTTTGCGATGGTGATGCTATTATGCAGAACTTGCCAAACATAATTTTTCTTCCATCTTTCCTGCTTCATACTTTGTTTGCTAAGCTGCATTAATCATTGCTTAAATTTATTTCTGTTGGTCTTGTCTGCAGTTAGCAAGGGCTACATCTGGTCTTATGCTTCCTTCCAGTTTGCAACTGTTATTCTGTTTGCTCATATTTTCTACAATGTGGTGAGTGGAGGGTCCTTTTTAGTCGAAGAGTGGTCTAATAAACTGTGATCACTAAGTATTATGGATATTTTTATAATTATACAGCTTAAAGTTGCTGCTGTGCTCTCTGTACTACTTTCGTCATTCACCGGCTTTGGGATTGCAATCAGTACAAGCTCTTTGCTTGTAGAGTATTTAAGATGGCAAGCTAGGAGAAATCATAGAGCAGGACAACAGCAGAATAATGGTGCCCAACAGCAATCAAATGTGAACAATGCCAACAATGAACCCGAACATACAGAAAATAATCAGCAGCAAGAAGCTTTGAGCCTGGGCCAGAACACTAGTGCTTCACAACATAGCTGAACTTCTGAAACTACTTCAGGTAATTAATGAATCAGCCTGTAATTTTAGGCAGCAATTTAAATGCATGCCAAAGAAATCTTCTTAGTGCATATTTAACACCCAAAAAGTCATGCTTATGCAGATGACAGCCTAATTCTTCTGCATCGTTAACTCCGACTAATCATGATTGGATTAGTCCTATTGGTGCACGTGTGGAAACAATCTAATCCTCCATTAATCTTAAGAAAAGCTTGTCGTGGTCTGATAAGGTCTTGAGGTGTATTCAACTAATTTGGCATATTCCACTGGCCTGTGGTGAGTGATGAGTTTAGGCAAAGTCTAGACGCCTCTGGTGAGGTGTGAATTTTGGTTATGATTTGATGGAGTCTATTGTATGCTTGCAATGGCTCAATATGTTCGATTGTGATTCGATTATAGTTTGAAGATAGTCTGATAATTGAAGGGCGAAGTCTGAGTGTTTTAGGTCATGGTTTGGGGATTGTTGGTAGTTGATAAATAATTTGAGGCATGTGAGAATTGTAGAAGATTGTTTAGTTTAGGCTTTTCATGTTATATGTTACATCATCAGAATGACTTCAATGAGAATTGTATGCAAGTCAGCATGTTAACATCCGCCGGGATCTTAGATGATGAGTGACAGTAGCTAGGTATTTTTATTGGCTCCCTTTTGGAGGTGATGCATGGTGTGATGTAAACTTATTGCATGGTTTTCTTTGGGCTTCTTCTTTATTTAGTGTTGGTGTACTTGAGATTTATGGTGGTATGGTGAATGCCCTTTTATTTTGCGCGCACAGTTTTTTTTTAATCTTTTTTATAGTGGATTGGATCCTCTCTCTGCTATGGATGTTGGCTTAACTGTAGCCGAAGAACATAAATCCTGGTGTTTTTTGTTTTATCATGTTCTTAATCTTTTTTGTGTTTGTTTTTGCTGCATTATACTCGCTTCTCGGGATGCTTCCTTATCAGAATTTCGGTGTTCTTGTTTCAACAATTGTACTTGTCCCACGTTATTGCTGCTACTTTTGTGTGCCTTGATTTGCGAGGCTTGGGGCATTGACTTTAAATGAAACTTCTTTTAGTCAAAATTTGAAGGAAAGAAAACCAAGGCAATTATTTAGGGGAATGGATTACAAGTGGTGCATACATCTCATTAAGGTTTGAGGACAAAATTAATAGCCAATAACTAAATTAATAGCATCAACTAAATTAATAGCATCTACCTATCTCATTCATCATTATAATTTTAGAGACCTGTAGTAGATTGAGGATATTGTTGGACAAAAATTGCATTGGTTGACCTCTGGTAACAGTCAATTATTAGAAAGAAAATGAACGACGGTAGAATTACTTCTTTATCTACAACAATATTTTTGAATCAATTCAAGCTAGGACTAGATTTAGGACTGTCATGTGCTACAACAACAAGAAGTTATTAATCACAATTAACTTAGCTTATTACATGAAAACATATGGTCTGCAAATAAGCATTGTTCTCATGTCTTATGTCCTTCAACTCTCCCAATCATTTATTTAAATGGGTATAAGGGAACAAAAAAGGTATCGCCACTTGGAAGAAAGCCTCGCCATTGGAAACTTTGATCTTTTGATCTGCAATCCTCATAGATATCTTTGTATGAAAAGTAATTATTTCTTATGATTTTTATTCTCTTCAAGTCATAGACCCCCTCTCGTATTCATGCCCTTTTATCTTCTTGGGTAGTCTGGTAAAGGCTCTAGTGTTTTAAATATGTTGATCTTTGGCTAGTTTGTTTCGAAAGAACGTTAAGAGAATACGTACATAGGGTTGACTGGATAGATAATTTTAGGAGAATTTAAAGTTTTAGAAGCCATATGTTCTTACTTTGGATCTTTCTTCTTGATTAGTCTGGGGTTAAGCTGTGAATAATCAGATGACATCTTTGTTTCAGCGGCTAAATAAGTCTATCTCATACTAAACGAGAACTCTTTCCATCAAACACTTGAATTCATCCAACTCCTTTCATTTTATGCCTCAATAATGCAATTTAATTGCATGATATCATGGCTACACATCTGAGGGTGGTTTCACGAATGTTGAATGCTATTTTTGGGGCCGTTTGGTTGCAGTATTTGGAATTCTAGTGTATTCTAAATGTATTGCAAAGCAAATTCATTGTATTTGAAATACTTTGGGATGTTTGGTTGGTTGCAAAATAAATTTAGGAGATCAGTTTTTATATTTGGATTGTTATAAAATAAATTCTGTTTTTTTAAACTTTATTGAATACAATTTTTTTATGGCATAAGGGGTGGGTGACAGATGGTAGACAGTGGGCACCGAGGAATGGCAATGGGCGGCAGCGATGGCGGCGGTGGAGGTGAGTGGCGGTTGGCAATTGGTGGCTATCTTGGGGTGGCAGTTGCGTGTGGGGAAGGTGACATTGTATTTAGATATTGCCCGATTTGGGTAAGTTTGGAGCACACCAAAAATGAAGTAAATGGTGAATTCTAAATATATTAATAAATTACTTTGGATTTATTTTTCATCGAAACAAATAACTTTTTTACATTTATTTTACACTACACTTAAAGTGGCTTCTTGAAGTCAAAGCAAACTCTTGTGATCTGATGCTTAGACAATGATGGTTCGTCCACTGTGGCATAGAAAAAGAAATTTCTAAAATATGTTTCTTAGGAAAATTGTAATTGCAAATTTGCAATAGCAATTTTTTTTAAATCCTTTTGTTGATACTTTGGATCTCTTCTAAAACTTGACTGTCCACCTTTGGAAGAATTTTCCTTTATCCTTTCATAATTTTCTTTTGACTCAATATTGCGTTAACTCTCCAAATCAAATTAGATAATCTGGAGCAGCCCTCCATTGCTGGTCGACCATCCCAGCTTAGTCAACCAAGGTTTTAGTTGATCTAAAATGTTCTTCAATCATCTGGCATCCTTCCTAAGGCGGAAATCTTTGTTGTTTTGAGGATGATTCCACTGCTGCCCAAATCATGATTGTTATTTTCTTAAGATCTAATTCACAGGTTCCGGTAATTGTTTTCTCATTGCTTGATGCCCAAATCACGATATCTATTGCATGTTCTGATCACCATATCAGTTTGTGCTTTTCATAAACATTCAACTCCATCTGAGTTTTATATTAAACGTGAAGCAAACTTTCTTATTTAATAGTTTGATCATGTCTCTTGCTCTTCGTGATCATGGCAATTTTTCCGCGATCCTTTATAGTGTTGGAGTTCTAATGAGCTTTATGATCATGGCTTGACTAATTGTTCAGGGAGTTTCAGCTTTAGCTAACATCGGTTGTCTCGGCAAAGATATCAACTTATTTTTTCTTTCTTCTAGATAGATCTGCTGGACAAATAAGACGTGCTGATTTTGTCGCCAGCCACTTCACTTCACCTATAAGCACGCAAAACTAAGTTTACCCTTGTCCTTGGAACTCTTAAATATCACAAGTCAAAAAAGGCAATTTTTGTGTATGTATACACACACATGTATATATACGTGTATGCATACGCCCTGTAGCTTTTGATAGATCATAATATATCTACTAATACTATCGTATATGCTTGCAGAGTAAGCTATGAACATTGCTCTAGGCCAACCAACCGTGTAAGGGTGAAGCTGGCTTAATTGTTTGTAACCTGCCATTGCTGCAGCTGATGAAGCTGCAGGCAGATAGAGGATATATAAATAGATTGAACTGGCTGGCTTATGATCTTTTTCGTCAAAATAACCTAGGTAAATATCAGTCGATCAGAGTATGGATATAGGTACACATCTTTACCTTTCCTGGTAGATTTGTAGAGGTGTGAGGGGCGTGCTAAGCATGTAAATTCCAAGTTCATGAGTTTACCATGGCCGGACTTGTAATTCTTGCATGAAGAAACTTTGTTTGGGTTAGTTTTATGATGCAATGATGAATAATTATTATCAATTGTAGCGTATTCTGGTACGCTATTCTTCCTTCAGTCTTTTGATAGTAGATAAAATACATTATTTTTTGCAATGTATTCGCAAGAAGTATCAGACTGTACAAAGAACTAATTGGTAGCAGATTTGAAGAATTGGGTGTGATTTCCTGAGATTATACAAACATCTTCTCTTTTATTTTTATTTTCTAATGAAATATTAGCGGTCTGTACTGTTTTATTGAAATAGTAAACTACTTATAAAATAAAATAGTAAAGTTTCTGAATGCGCTTGCTTGGGATAGTTTTCTATTTTTTAGGTTTTTTTTTGTAAAAAGAAATGAAAAAATAATGGCTAAAAATTACCCCAAACGAAGCAAATATTTAACCACCAATTCAGAAAGATTTTATTGATTAGTTTTTATACTATGAAAGTTCTGAATGAACACATTTCTTTCAATATATGTAGCAAAGTAATCATTAATCACAAGATCATCTCATTATGCATTTGATTTTTTTTTTTTACATTTTTCATTATTGAGAATGCATTCTATGATTAAAATAACAATCAACAGATAGCATCAGCGTTTGTTTTCATCAAATTTTCAAAGTTACTAATTCCTTTTAAATGAAAAATAAATTAAATATGATAAAAAATAAAATTATTGAAATGCCAATGTTGTAAAACAAGCAAATATACATTAAGAAACAATCATAGAAAGAGACTAATGGAGTATTACACATCAAAAATAAGACTGAGACTTTACAAAAAGGAAGAAAATGCACAAATTGGAAGGGTAAATAAATATGGGCACAAAAATAAGAAGAAGAAGGGAGTTCCAAATAAAAAAATGACCAATCTCAACAAATGAATTAGAAAACTTTTCAAAAAAAAAAAAAATCCATAGAAAACACAATGTAGTAATACTATGATTCTTAGGTCCACTATGCCACTACCTTTTATTTTTGTATAAAAGGGTGAGAGACTGAACATTATTATAACTTTATTTTAAATCAGCAAAGCATAACTTAAGAAATATTATAAAAAAATTCACCAATGATAAACAGGAACTTGTTGAGCTTGATTATTGACCAAAACCTCCTTGAAGACCACCCACACTTACGTCTCCATACAGATTGATAAGTAGCCGTTGAAGCCAATGCACAGAAATTGGATCATTCTGTGAGACATCAACCAAATATAAGAACTAGAGTTTTATTGCATAATTAGAGAAATTGTAAACTACTAATATTGTATTATAAAAACAAGAACATGTTTTAGGGTAAAAAAAAAAAACAAATTTGTATCCTCATACCAAGTTTTGATGAAGCTCATGGTTCTAAGATCTCAGGTAGCTGAACTATTTAGAGGGTTTGACACGACACATTATGGATATGGGCAGATCCTCCTTGACATGCCCACTCTCAAAAAAATAAATAATGTAGTAGTGGGAGATTTTTGATATTTTGCCCCCCCCCCTCCCCCCTCAAAAGAATATTTTTGCCCTAATATTGTCATTCTAAGCGTCGTTGCCCATCCCGCAAGTTCGCACTTCACAGCCGCTTTTGCGATTCGTGCAATTCAATGTTCAAGACGTCATCGTCTCGCAGCCGTCGCATTCGACGTTCAAGAGATCGCTCAACAATGAAGTTAGAATGATGCATTTATGTTAAAGCCTTAAATCACAATTTAAATATATAAAAAATCAAATGGTTGTAATTGGAAAATAAATGATGTAATTTCTATACAAATTTAAAGATAAATATATAATTGAAAGATAAATGATAAATTTTTTTTTTATAAATTTGATAGCATTATGTTGGTTAAATTTTTTTAAAAAATTTATTTTGTTATTATTACTATTTGATGTTATTATTTTATTATTTTTATTATTTTATTTTATTTTATTTTTGTTATTATTATTGTTGTCGTCTAATTAATTAAAATTTTGTCCGCACTGAAAAAAGAAGCTTCATCCGCCCCTGATTATGAACATGCAAGCCATGTAAGCAATTATCAATTGGATTCATGGTGTAAATTAGTCGAGTTGGGCTCAAGCGCCCTCTAACTTGAGGTTGAAGTTGACTAATTAAACGAGTTCAAACTCATGAGCTCAATTTTAAAAATTTGAGCCGGTTTGTGCGCCCGATCATTTATTATGAAAAAGAGAATATATTCTAATTCCAAAAATTTTTGTAATAAAAGGATAAAGAGAATGATACATCAGAGCAAAAATAATAAGAAACTAGAAGAGATAAAGACTGCAAAGATCATGAATTTGAATCAAGAAAACTATATTTCAGCACTGGTGATAAGTACAATGCAAAGAGTATGCCCTTTATAATATTTAGAAGTACTTACACAAATAAGATTTTCGAATGTTCCATCCTTCAACCTGTCAGGTAGGGTATCCCGCAAAGCAATGCAAGCATGGTATCTGCAGAAAAATCAGTATCGTAAAGATGCCAATGTATGAAGATCATCATATCAGAATAGATCTTATATAGAGGAGAGTAATAGAAACTACAAATCATCAGGGTTGATGCCATTTTTATGAAGTAACCAACCTACGATCTTCTGAAAATCGCAGGTAACAACGAATGATATGTCTCAGCAACCTGATCGATGGTTGCTCTACAAGTGACTCAACCATAGTTCCAAGAACTTGAGTCACACAATAAAAACGATCCGGAGTTGAACAAATATAATAAAGCCCAACTTCATCCAATATAATTTTTTGCAAAATGAAGGTTGCCACCTAGAAATTCAAGAAGAATAATATGGATTATGCCTCATTTGTATGTGGAAATTATTTAAACAATGTCACAGACAAAAGAAATCAGCAAGCCAGGGCAAGCAATTTGAAATTAATACGCTGATTTACTGACTCCATTAGGGTAAAAATCATCCATACAATATTTACTTTAAAAAATTCTGCTAATAACAATCTGAAAACACGGAGCTTTCAAGTAACCACTTCACAGCGGATGCGATTGCATTTCATCAGAGCTGTATTTGCACAAGCTAGAAAGAATTGCTAAGACTGAGTTCTAATATAACCATCTGCAGTGATGATGTGGTTAGCTAGTTCGCCTAGCATTTCTTCCAGATTATCGAACAGGTAGCCTCTTTCTAACAGGATTTAAGTTGACTAACAATCCACAAACCTTATTGTTGACCTGTATACTAAAGCAATAAAAAAAAGAACTCGCGTACCTGTTCGGACGTCCGGCCACGAACCCGGCATGCCGACGACGTGCTCCGACCCGTCGTTAAGGCAGAGACCAGGGAAGGACTTCGGTCATGCGCCATTTCCTCCACTCGAAATCCCGCAAGTTGCGATTGTGATCTTCCCACACACGAGCGAGTTCCCTTCCTCCATTCCCGGTTCCTCCTCTCCAATCCGCGACCACAACCCGTCCGCATCTCCTCTGCTTCGACCAAACCCGGCATCTCCCTCATCCAGACGAAACCAAGCCCTAGTCGATACGCCTCTTCCTCCCTCTACCGCCGACTGCCCTAGCCGACGTCTCCACCTCTTTTGACGACATTTCCTTCTATTGGATCGGAAGTAGCGACTGTAGTCTGCTCGTTGTGAAGGTAACGACCTCCCTTTCGTGCGCTCCTTTAGCCAAAAAATCCCCATAAATCCGATGAATTCTCGAATTTGCTAAATCCGAGATTTACGGCAAACAGTAAGCTGATAATTCAACTTGCTGTGAGATTTAACAATTCCGTAAATCCTATTTAACGAGATTTAGGCATTTAGCATATTCTTTTTTTAATTAAAATTAATTATAATTAATTATTTTTTACTTTAATTAATTAATATTAATTTTTTACTTATGATTAATTATTATTAATCACAATTAATTAACTATTAATTATTATTATTATAATTAATTAATAAAAAGGAAAAAAGAAATGTCCCTTGAGCCTCTTGCATTGCCTCAATCTACGTGCCACTACCCTCAACGCTAACAACATCGCCATCGCCGCCCTGACACAGCCGATACAGCCGACTCCTGCGAAGGTATAAAGTTCTAAAACCTGCCCTCAACGCTTACAGCGCGGCGAACAACCACCAGTGTGCACTTTTCTTAGCACGGTGGGAGAAGATTGTTGCGGTGCTTACGACAAGGCAAGTAATCATTGTGCACGTTTTTTTTAGCACGGTGGGGCAAAAATTTAAGTACTCGTACGCGCCTCAGTGTCGGCGGAAAAACAACTATGCATTTTCAAACATGTATCCCTGCAGACCCATATACGCCTTTCTTAGCGTGGTGAGATTGAAGAGTACGGCCGCGATGTCGTCAGACATCACGGGTGCATCTTTCTTGAAGTGGTGGGAAGGCTATGACTCCCTAAATTTTTCCCAAAAGGGGGATATGCTGGGATGCTGCTGAAATTCATATTGAAATGCACATAATCTGAATAACAAGATGACCTAACTTGAACAGTAATACATGAGACCTGATTGCAAGAGAACACAGGGAACAAAACATTCATGAACAACATGGAACTGGACCCTAAACATTAAAATACACAATAAAATTGAAAAATGCAAATGAATGATAATTCAAAATTATTCAAATGCAAGTTAATAAACAAGCAGGGTATTCGTGGCGGGAGACCTCCATAAATGAATAACTTGCAATCAAAGGTCAACCACAAGATGTACAAGCATCTCCTACATACAACTGTGAAAGACCTTATATGCAAGCAATAGTCAGCTTGTAGATGGAAGTGGCTACCTTCGCAAGCAATGGTAGAAGGTTTATTATGTACACAATAAACCATATAAAGATGACATCAAGCAACATGAGATGAATGTAATAATGCCTTGCAATCAACATCAACAACTTGCATACAACCCGTCGCTGTAAACAAGTACACCAGGCCACCTGTGAATGATGATGGTGGACATGATACAAACTATCACCAAGCTAAAGTCAAGAGCCTGCTCTGAACATGAATGTCTTGCAAGCAATGACAGTCAATGGCAAAAAACATAAGTACCTCCCACATGCAATTATGAAAGACTTATTATGCAAGCAATAGGCAACCTGTAGATTGAAGTGGTGGCACTTGCAAAAAACTACATAATACCTATGGAACACAACAACTTACATAAGGGCGACAAACACTGAATGTAGCAACACCTCGCAGTCAATGCCAACAGTTTGCATACAACTACCAACAAGCACACTTAAACCACTCGTGAATGATGATGGTGGATACAATGCAAGTATAGTGGCTCCCCTATAAGCATATCTAAGAAGATTATAGTAGATATGCAAATAAGGAACCTATGAAGTGATGATTCATGTGCAAGCCGGTATCAACAGTCCACTGTGTGAACACCTGCAAGCAACTTACGAGACCAATCAAGCTACAGTTATCCATATACGGGTGGCAGCGAACAACTTGTAGCGTATGCTAGTTTATTCCTACAGCCAACAAGTATTCGATGATAAGAATATGCACTGGTCCCCCCCCCCTCGCAAGCAAGGATCAAGTGATCAAGGTATAATGCACATATCAATAGCACCTTGTGAGTAGAAGGTATAGATGTGCATTGAATGACAACTTACCAGCCAATATACATGAGGAACCAATGATGAATACAGTTTGCAACTGGTAGCCTACGTCAACATGCAAGTGAATAAATAACCACTCATGAATGATAATTAATTGATGTACAACGTTTATGCTTGTGGAAGATGAGTGAGTTGTAATGTATGGTTGAAGTACAGAAAGTTTACAGTGAATGCTGCAATATCAACAGTGGTTATTTGCATAGTCTATAATCACAAAACACACCTTTGGACTGCATGCAAATATTTTGAAGTGCCCTAATACATGCATTTGCATAATAAACCCTTCAAGGTATGTCATTTGAAATTGTAACCATATCGCAAAATAACCTCCTCGCATATATTTGCAGGATGCCGAGAATTTTATTCTAACATGTTGCCTTGACATACATTTGCAGGATGCTGAGGATTCCTTTCTAGCATGTCACCTCAACATTGTTATTGCATCCCAAAAATGACCTCTAACATGTATTGGTAGGATGCAGGAGGTTTCATTCAAGCATGTCTTTTAACATTGTAATTACACTCCAAAGTATCCTCCCGCATGTATTTACAATATACAGAGAGTTTCACTACAATATGTCATTTGGCACTACAATTGCATTTCAAAAATCGTATTATGCACACACGTGAATACATCATGCAATATACATGTAACAACATATACCCGCATGGGCCCCTGCGAGCATGTTATGGGTACACACGTGACACATAAGGATGCTATATGGATTAACAAATGAACTTAAGTTTGAACTCGATCCTCTGTTAGTAAATTGATAGAGTCGATAATTTTCAATTAATAAAAATATAATTGCTTATATATCCCGATGATGGCCGTGTTGATAGAAAATTTCAATCGGAGGGGAACACAAACATTCAAAATGCCTCTAAATGCACATAAAAATTCAAAATTCCAAAAATACCAGAACCTACGATATTTAAAATTAAAATTTAATCATTCAAACACTTAAGCAAAATTCATCCACCCTCCGCAATAGTTTGCTGAGGTGCACAAATTTGAAACTACTTCAGCTCATAAAGAGCTAATGTTTAGTCAAAAAGATCGCTAGAATTTATTCTTAATCTGTCTCTTGCCAGTAAGGATGTGGCACATGTCTTATAACCAGTGGTTTCGCTGCCAAACGGCACCACACCGTGAATTCCATCGCCAAATGACGCCACAGGTAAACGGTTATGACCGGGACCCTCTAAACTGAGTGGTTTGCTGCAAAATGGCACCATTATATTACGGTCATGGTCAAAGCCCGTATGCTCCCCAATGACATTAAATCCCTGAGATATGAATCAATAGGATAGAATCGATAGGGCCAAAAGCCCTCTGTTAGCTAAGGTGGATTCAAATTTGTCCCCTTAGACAAATATCCATCCCAGATCTACAAGGTACCCTTGGACGAAGCAACCCATGGCTGCCGATAAGGATTCTTCTGTCAAGTTGGGTCAACTATCTCCTTTGACTAAGTAGACCAGGGACCACGATGGCCCGGGACGAAGGAACCATAGGATCTTGATCAGGCTCACCATCATTCCTCCACCATCCGCTTTAAGTGCAAGATGGTGAAATTTTTGATTTTAAATATCAAAATTTCAAATACCTAAACTCATGCCGCTACTACACACCAGATACTTTGAATCTGCTTGATTCCTAGCCTTAATCTAAAGTTCTCTCCCGTTATCAGGAGGGTAATTAACTATAGGGGTTGCGCCTATAGGAAACCAAAACTCAGATCTTAAATTCCTAACAAAATGAGGAATGAAGGGAGGAATTGGGATCAAAGGGTTCGTTTGGCTGCGGGTTTGCGGCAGGTTGAGGAAGAAGAAGGGTTTGAGGATCGGTCACAGGAGGAGGCTCTGGGATCTAGAGGTTCGTGTGTCAAAGAGAAATGAAGGAATTCGCTTCATCTTCGTTTTATCAGATAGATCGAGAGTGGACCAAGCGGATTTTACGCAGAAATCACAAGGAGGCGACGTGAGCGGGGTCAGCGCCAAATAGGTATAAGATATGCGATATTTATGCAGAATTTTGGTAGGATCTTTGAATCTTCGTAGAGGTCAACATTATTGATTTAATATGTTCCCAAATTGTTGCAAAGTTCTTGGATATTTATGATTATTTCATTATCAATTTCATTTAAAAGCATCTATTACCTATTTTTCCTTAAAAATATGAGTTATTGGATTGGTGGATAACTTGTGACATGAATCCTCATTTTTCCCTCACATGACAGCATATCATCACATTAGTTATAAAAGGAAATCTAACCCAGAGAAATCTTGCATCACAAACCCGCACAAAACACTAAAAAGGCAAAAAAAGGCTAGATAGAACAAAGATTCATGGTTTCCATCACAAAGTTAGAACCTATCTATGCATATTTATAATGCTGACATGAACTAAAATCTGGATGGAGTGGCATCCATTACAGTGCAGCATAGTTCCGAATCAGAGGCAAACATCATTTTTAATTTTCTACGAAAGATGATTCAAAAGCAGAATACATGACGTGTAACACGAAGACATCAAACAAAAAAGACGTCATTCTTTGCAACTTCTTTAAAAAATAGCGGGAGTATATAATTAAAAGACATTTGAAAGTTCTATGTCATAGCAAATCCAGGAAATTCGATACTCAACTGTTTTTGATAGCTCACTTCCATTTTCCATGGTGCGTAGACACAATGGAACTATTTCTGTTTGAAGAAGAAAGCTGATAACCTCAGTATCATCATTCTGCAAAACAAATATGAAGATATCCTTCTCAAACAGATACTCAGGGGAAAATATGGTGAAGGAAATAATTATTAACTGATAGTCAAGAAGCCTTCTAATTATGATTTCAGGAAGGCAGAACCCAATGAAGTCACTGTGCAGTTAAGTTACCAGGAAAAAAGGTACAGAAAACCCATGTGCAGAACGGATATAATTTTAATTAATTAGCTAACAGTCAATGGACCATGAGAATTATCACCAAACAAAACAGTACTGACATTTAATTATTTTGTAAGAATACGGATTGTCGTCTCTATAAAAATATAAGAACCAATTAATTCCAGTCATACAAACAATGACATCAATATTTGTGATTCTATAATCTCCACTTAGTAGAACAAAGAAACAATACTAAATCTCAACCATCAAGACGATCCAGGAGGATCTCAATATTCTAAATTTCCTAGATATTTAGAACATTCCAAGTTGATTCAAAATTCTCCAAATTCTACAAATTATAGAAAGGTGTGCGATGAATTTTATCAGATTGCAACTCCAAATCTATCCAAAGGAGTCCGGCAAGAATACAGGAAGCTGATTTCAGTTGCTTAAAGGAGGGCATGAAATGTGAAATACAACAATAAATTAACAAGCAAAGCTTATACATTCAAGGAGGTCGGTCAATCCAAACAAAGAATTTGTTCCAATTTTCTATTTCTTTTGAATTTGAATAGATTTTTAGATGTTTCTTTGGAGGCGAACAACAGAAATTAAATTGGAATTAAGAAAAACTAAGTTGGGATTGAATAAAAATCTAATATCTTGATTTTAAAATAGATCTTATGAGCCTAGGTGACTCGTGTACCTCATGAATGATTTGATAATAAAAAATATTGTGTGGAGTTATTTGATAGTTTGCTAAGTGTATAATTTAATACAATACAATATTGGTGATGATGACCATGTCCACTAATCCACTATACTAACTTGGAGCTTTGGCCACTTGGAGATGAACTCAGGTGGAGCATTCATGAAAACTTTGTATTAATCTATCAAAGGTTGTCTTAATCTAGTATGTGTGATTAGATTATTCATTAAAAATTATTTGAGTTAAATTTTACCAAAAGATCCAAGGATAATGAACAAGATTAAAACATTGCAACACTTTCATTAAAATAAACAAATTTATTTTTAAGTTGTTACATTTATATGAATTGAGAAAATTTTTACAATACCCAACTATAACACTTACTGGTGGATCGTGTATATGATCAACAATCATATATGTGAGCAATCGATCATACATAAAATTCAACGTTTAAGACCAATCAAGACAATTGACCAAAAAATCTTGAATTTTTGGTCATAACATATAGTTTGACTTTTGGATTTTGGAAAGAATCATTGTTAGGCCTCACCTATTTGCCTATATAAACCTTCTTTGTGCATTCCGAATGGCTAATTGAAGATCTCTCTTGGTGATATCTCTCTCAATCTTTTCAGGAGAATTTTGGTGACTTTATTTTGGATGTTTCAATCTTGTATTAGCATTGATTATTCAATTTATTTGTTGTTTTGTAAAAGCCTTATTCAACACCAAAATATTTGATCATTTTTGAGAAATAAATGTTCTTGCATCGGAGAGTTGGATGCCTCGTCTGTTTCAATGTTTCACATTTTATTTTTATGTATTTTATCAAGAACAAGTTAATTTAATTTTCATCCCAAAGTAACTCATAGTATGCTGACAAGATTTAATCAACATAATGGCTTAAAAAAGAATACATTTATTGATCTTCATGCACAATCCATTAGTCAGCCCAATTGAACACAATGAAAATATGCCAAGAGATGCAATGTCACAAATTCATTTCTAAATGTGTTGCATACATCAAAAGTAGCCAAATATCACCCGTTTCATAAAATGGACTACGTCAAAACCATCAAAATTAAGTAGAGAGGACATTGATATTGTTTGCGCCGCCTCGCGAGAAAAATTCACAAAATTTATTCACGCACAAGGGGACAAAAACTTCCAAGGGGTAAATGCTAAATACACATTTATCAATTATTATTATTATTTAATAAAAAAATTCAAACTAAATTCGTTGTACTCATAGATCCCCACAACCCAGTATATCTCATCCATCTTTCATTACAATATATATGCTTAAAAGTTTTGCAAGTTTTATTCACGTAACTTCGTGCCATTCGCCCGCTCACCCTCTATTCTCTCAACGCTCCTCTCACTCATCTCTCGCATGTCTCCATCTTTCCATAGCAAAACTGCGCCATGCGCCCCTATTTCGATCTCTTATCTCCAGCCCTCTCGCACAGCCATTGGATGCTTCTCTCTATAACAACCTAAAAATTTTGAAAATAATTTTAAAATGAATTTTTGAAAAATTTGGAAATTCTGAACTGGAGCGCTAGCGCTGCTTGTGGGCACAAAGTGTGAAATCTCTTAACTAAAAGAAGCTAAACTCTTAAACATTGAGACGCCTTTTGGTGTAATGGTTGAAATTTCATTAAGAAACTCTGCAGTTAAGCGTGCTCATCCTGGAGCAATTCTGGGATGGTGACCTACTAGGAAGTTACATCAACATGATAAAACCGTGAGGCTCTTAGGCCAAAGTGGATATATCTCGATAGTTAAAAGTTTGGGCTGTTACAAATGATATTAGAGCAATACACCAGCCGGAAGATGAGAACTAAGTTCCATACAAGACAAAGTGCTACGTCATGGGAGCCACCTCTTGAACCCTATATCAGACAAAATGCTACATGTTGGGAGCCACCACTTGAACTTGTAGGGGTCATCTCTAGAATCCTATCTTACTGATGGATGATTCTAGGATAAAGATGCTAACGAGGACGTTAGTTACTTAAGTGGGGGAGATTGTGAAACCCCTTAAGTAAAAGAAGCTAAACTCTTAAACATAGAGGCACCTTTTGGTGTAATAGTTGGAATTTCATTAAGAAACTCTGCAGTTAAGCGTGCTCATCTCGGAGCAATTTTGGGATGGGTGACCTACTAGGAAGTTACACCAACAAGATAAAACCGTGAGGCTCTTAGGTCAAAGTGGACAATATCTCGATAGTTAAGAGTTTGGACTATTACACAAAAGTGCTGGGAGGGTGCCAGGAAAGCACTGCTGTGGCGTTGAACTTTATGAAATTTTTAAAAATAATTCAGCATAGAGGTGGCACTGCAGCACAATCCTCTTTTGCATGCAGCGCTGTAACGCTAGGCCATTAGAGTGTCGTGGTGCTAAACACTGAAAAATATTTTTAATATAAAATTTTCCTCCACTCAGCCCCCCCTCCCCCCCAATTCCAGCTGCTTGGCTCTGGGTAAGGAAAAGAAGAGAGGAGAGAAGAAGAGAGGAAAGGGGTTCAAAACATTTTCGTCTATCGGTTTTGCTCAAAGATTTCTTCTATTCGTAGTAGGTAACCCAAATCCCACTCTGGTTTTTAATAATTTTGAGTTCGGTGAATTTAATTTTTCCCAAATAGATAAAAATTTATTTTCTCCTGATTTACCACACTTTCACCATATAATTTTTTGTATATGATAGATATAAATTTTATGAGCATTTTGACTGTAATATTATTGAATTTCGTCAGGTGAATCGATAGTTATGATTTTTTGAAGTAAATGAATAGTGTTTAGATTTCTCGTATTTCTAAGATTAGTGCATTTGATACATGATATTAACTTACATTGTATAGAAAAATAACATGATTGATATGAAATGAACGTGACATTTGCATGTAAGTAAGGAAGACTAGCCGTTAACACTAAAAATAAAACGGGTTGGCTCTTAAAACATAATACTCTGCGTATGAGGGTGGACCAACGAGCTTTCCTTAAAATAAAAGGCTTATGATATAATCCTGGATGTCAGCCTATAATTGATTAACGACGGGCAGAGAGCGACGACTCTTTATAAATTATTAAAAGTAATTTGTAATGATTATGTAATGATGATGTAGTGATGATGAATCAATGATATAATGAATAATCGATAAGACTCATGGATGACAGCTAAAAGAATGAAAACATGATTGCATTTACATGATAGCCATGAACTGATTGATAGATAGAACTGATAAAACTAGCATTAAAATTGATACATCATGATATAGCATATGGCATATACACCTATAGATATTGATAGGCATATTGATATATACTGGTATGACATATTGATAGACAGCTACACTTAGCATATCATTGATAGGAATATATGATGGAATCATCAGCATGGATATAATTGATAGATAATTGATGAATGATTTATTGTACGGCACCTAACATTATTTTATTGCCTATTATTGATTTCTTTATATGTTAACAAATTTTTATGCTTCTTGATATGCTTTTATTTTATGATCATATTGATTTCTATTGATATAATGATAAAGATTGCTGATTTCATATCAATGACCACTTTTATATTGATTGAATTGAGCATGCATATTGATTCTTGAGACCTTGCATTGAATGCAGTGGTGGATTTTGGTTGCTTGCAGAACTGTGTGCTTATTATATGAATTTGATTGATTTCAAGTCGGAGAAGGGATCAGGACCCTATGGAGTGAGGCTGTTAAGATCTTCAAGTTTTTCTTTTGATTTATGTATTTTACTTTATTCTTTTGTAGTCAGAAGCTTGTTGAAATAGATCGATGTTGTAAGTGATCTTCTAGCTATTATAAATCAGATTTTGATGAATGAATATAGTGAAGAATTTTGATGTATATGATTTATAAATTTGTTCCTGCTGGACTGATATATATTGACGGTTTTATAGAAGCTCTGGTAGATCAAAAAAGAGAGAAAATATACAATTCTTTCAATTTAGGTATTGGGGCGTTACACTCTCTTCCACCCCTCTTCCCCTTCTGCTTCAACCCAATCACTCGAAACCCTCTACGACAAGGACTTTAGGAAAGCAACCATTGTCCAAGGCATCAACGGTGTCAACGTGCAAAGGACAGAAGGAGTTCATGAAACTTGCTGATTCTAAGTTAAATCTGCCCACCAGCCGGTGAATTCTAAGCTAACCATCAAACCTAGTTCAAGCTCGATTTCCCTCCGACTTGTTGTTTCCTCTAACTCAACATAGCCTTTGAGATTTTCCCTTCTTTATAAAGGTTGATAGACCCACCAAATAAATAGCTTCCACTCTACCGTAAAAACACCTTCGATTATTACCTCCAAACCATCGATCCCTGCAACAAACCTTTATGGCCACCTCCATTTTGAAGCCTCACAACCATCACCAAACGACCGACTTCGCATCTCCATGCAGCAGCCATCAAACCCCTTCCTCACCAACTCCGACGATCTTCAAGACATCGACCACAATCAACAACTTAGCTAATAACAATCAACGTAGGAGATTAGTGTAATATCCCGTATTTTGACTTTGTCAATTTTTTTCTGGAGTCATTATAACTCCAAATCGCAATCTGTCTTCTCCATAGTATTTTGATTTTGGTATTTTACTTGCACGAATTTTTTTGTAATTTTTGGGCACCGGTGAAAATCCTTAAGGAATTTGTACCTGTCGGTACAAATGAGGATTTTGGGACCGTCAGGTGTCCGTTTTGCAAACCGATTTCACCGATATTTTTTTTATATTATGATTTATTTTATGAATATTTGTTGTAATTTTTGAAGTCCTAAAATAATTCATTTGAATTATATACTAAAGAATTGATTAAATTAAATAATTAAAATAATATTAAAATAATATTTTATTATAAATATCTAAAGGCATTAAAATGTTTCCTTCCTCAAGACTTCGGCAACAGAGAGTTGGCTTGCGATTTTTTTTAAGAGAATGCGAGAATTTTGATGAGAGAGAAAGAAGAAGTTGAAATTTGGAGGCCGCGGTGCGATTTTTGTCCGTCGAGCCAGTTGAGATAATTACTCGTCTCGCTGTAAAGAATCCATACCCTATTTTTGATTTCAAAGGTTTTGTGTTTTTGATATTTTTCTGACCAAATTTATGTTTTTGTTATCGAAAAACGTGAATAACTTTGCAGTGGTAAAATTTTCACCGCGTAACTTTTTGTATGTTATAGAGATCATGATTACGAACATTTTGAGTATTTATTTGAAATTTTTCACTGGGTTATTTTGAACATACAACGCTTTTTATTTACCCAGAAATTTATTGTAATGTCTAAAAATAGTAGTGTAATACAATAAATCTTAAAACATCATTTTATACAATCCCTGGTAATTTGATAATTTTCTGAAAATATACATTTTTGCCTAATAGAATTCTTTGTTGTCTACCGTTATAACATTTTGGCACCTTCTTAAGTAAGTTTAATTATGCATTATTTTCTGCAATGCATTGAAATGAGTGTGAATATGTGATTGGATTAAGTAATAGCTTGTTGCTATTACTATTATATTATTGTGATAATACTGTGTGTGTAAAAGAGAAGTAAAGACTGGTTGACCAGTTGATTGGAGACTGAGTGACCTGTACAAGATGGTGGGTTGACGGGCTTTCCTTTAAATACTATGGTTTAGTGTTATCCTATACTAATTCACATGATACACTGATTGGGAGTTATAAGGAGATTATTACTGTGCCGACGGACAAAGTGTGACGACTCTTTTTACTGAGCCAACAGTTTATTAACAATGACACTAACACTGAAAAACACCATGATAGCCAGGACTTCTTACTTGTTTAGTGTGACTACTGAAATGCATGTTTTGAAGCATTATTCTTATTATTGTACGGATTTATTTGTATTGCACAGATTTATTGTAATTACATTATTCTACTACTCTTGCCACTGGATTATTATTGTTATGATATAGATATTAATACTATTTGATACTACTGATTTACTGTACTGATAGTAAGTATGTGATATACTGAGCACGTGATATACATAATTTATTAAGCATGTGATTGAGATATTGAGTTTATGATTGAGATACTGATATAGAATAACTGGATAGCATTTGCATACTCTTTTTATAATTTTACTGCATTGACATGATTTTGACAGTCTTTATTGATATTTGGATTTGATGCTTTATCTGATTTCTATACATATATAATGATTTCTTTATAGATTTGACTCTCGTACTGGTTACTACTTTATTGACTTTCATACTGCAGTGTTTTACTATTTACAGATTCTACTGCTCCTGCATTTGAGTTTTATAATTTCTGCACTGATTCAATGATCATATAAATGTAACTGCTATGATTTGATTGTTGATATGCATATTGCTTCTTTACCGTGCTTTGAATTCAGTTATAGGTTTTGGTGACCTGCTGGGCTTTTTAAGCTCATTATATGTGATTTTAAATGATTTGAGGTCAGGGCAGGGGAACAGGAGTGTGAGGCTGGTCAAGATTATTCAGGTTCTGATTCCTTTTGTTTTAGCCGTTCTTTTGTACTCATGACAGGATAGATATTTGATGATTGTGTAGATCCTTAGTAGTGTATATGATTTTTGGGAATGAATATAAATGTGTATATTGATATTTTGACTTATAGAATTACTTCCGCTGTTTATTTTTGATAGATGATATTAGATAGCTCTGCTTGTTATTTATTAAAAGATTAAAAGAATAATTCTTCTAAATTAAATTCTGGGGCATCACAACTAGTCTCTACCCTACCTGGCCAGTTATTACAGCTTCAACACCTCAAATCGTCGAACTCCTATCATTCGACGTAGCTCGGCAATCTCTCTCTCTTTCCTCTAAAATTTTGTATGTCTACCTCTTTCACTGTCACCCTTCTTTGACTCCCACAACATCTGTCTACCACTTTCACTATAACCCTTCTTTGTCTCCCACAACGCCCTCTATATATCTCTTTCTCTCTCTAGCACTCTCGCATTCTCTATTTCTCTCTCCATATATATATATAATAAAAAATAAAGGAAATTTTGAAATAAAAAATGGAAGAGAAAAAATAGAAATACAAGAAAGAAAAACTGCGATAAAAAATGAAGAAAAAAGAAATTTGTGTATTTGCTCTATATGTAATTTTCATTGCTTTGTTTTCGTCCTCGTCATCATAGCCTCTCAAAGATATGATAATGAGACATGTTAAAATTTCCAAAATTTCAATCACAATGCATTTTGCATGATGAGCAAAGTTTGTGCGTAATTTTCTTAACACGGTAAAAAAAACTTGTAGGCGACACTTGCGATATAGTAGGTATGCCTTAAGCATGTTTTACTTAGCACAATAGAGAAAAATATATTATATTTGCAAAGTTTCTCGTGAAGGTGCTCATGTATGTCTTTTTGGCATTGTGAGTTTTAAAGACCACGGTCGTAATGTCTTTGGATACCAACATGCACGTATTTTTTAGTGTAGTAAGCTATCTTAGCATTCCCCCTAATGCATCTAATGCAGGTGAGACACTTGGAGGTTTCCAAAAGATTAGGGGATAAGACTTCAACCCATGACAAAGCCATGCCTAAAAAGTATAATCCCAAATCAAATCTACTTATAGGGGTAAAGTTGATAAGCTCTATAATGCAATAAGCATCTAAATGAATCAAAACGATATGCAAATGATGAACCCAATCTCTATAAGCAAGCATGCAAAGTCGGCTGTGTTGAAATAATGAAGTTTAAGCACCAAACCTATAATACTCAAAATTGCTAAAAAATGTAAGCATAAATTTGCCCCAAAATTTTATCACATTTTGTCATACATCCTTAAAACATCAAACTTATTTTTATTAAATTCTATTTTTCGATTCGATCATTTTGATATATATAAGTGCATATAAAAAATAAGCCTAATAGATATATAAAAAATAGGAGGAAAAATTTTACTGCTCATTAATCAATTGTACTATAGCAGAGTTAATTTACTGTAGCAAAGCAGAAATTCCCACTTATTATTGCATGCAATGGCTGATGGGGTTAGTGCAGCAATCAAGCGCCTGAATTTAATTCTATGATAATGATGAGGACATCAGCAGGAGATTCCGGAAGGTCTATCACCGGAGGCATCGTAGATCGACGGCTACGATTAGGAGTCTTTATTTTTGATATATTTCTTGTATTAGTTTATTTTATTTCTGTTTGACGACTGTGCCCTTGCTGGTTAGTTGTTTTGAGTTGTAGCCCTGAGGGCATTTCTGAATTTTCTTTGTCTTTTCTTTGAGGCCTATACATGAGGTTCTTAGTCTTGTATTACGGTTTTAATGCTTGATTATAAAAAAATTTCTGATTTCTTCTTGAGCTTGTGAATTCTTGAGTGGTGAAGTCCCAAGGTGTGGGCAAAAGCAACACCCATCAGTCATTGGAAGTGTCCTTGGCTCGTGGTTCAAATTCTTCCTCATGCTCCAAGCCGCCGGCCATCCCTTCCCCTTGTGCTAAGCCGCCGATCATCCCCTCCCCGTACTCCAACCGTCGGCCACCCTCCAGCCCTCCTCCCACCCGTCGGATCCTCACCCTTCTCCCACCCTATTTGCCAGCCTAGCCCCAAAATCGCCCACCTCTCCCTCCCCAAACCCTAACCGCCGCCCCTTCCACCTTGGCCCTCTTGATGATGACTTCACTCATCATTATTGCATGCCTAAATTAGCCAAATTGATTTGGGAAAGATTTTAATCCTATTTGAAATTCAAATTTGAATTTTAAATAATTTCCTAAATTAACTAAAGCTAAATTAGGAAAGTTTCCAAATTAAGTCTAATTTAAGTTTAAATTAGATTTGATTTCTTTATTCTCTTCCTAAATTAGAATTTTGATTTAGGAAACCTTTAATTTTCCCTCCAACCCCTCCCTTCCCTATGCATGCCCTCCCCCCCGACTCTTTCTCCTCTCTCCATTTCAACTACCCACCACTTAGATTTGAAATTCAAATTTCAAATTCCAAATCCCCTTTCCTATTTTACTAGATCTGAAATTAATTTCAGATATTATTTACCTTACTTTATTGGAAACCCTAACCCTAGTTTCACAACAACAAGCCCCTCTCCTCCCTTGGCCACCCCTCTCCCTCTCTTCTCCCCTCTTGGATTTTCTTCCTTCATGAATAATATCCCAAGAGAAGAAGAAGACCTTTACCTTTTCCCACTCCTTGCTAGTGAATGGCCGATCTCGAAGTAGGCCACGGCTTCGCATACGATTCTCAAGGGCAGATAGATATCCTTCAATCGCCATTCTTCGATCCCAACTGGAAGATAGAAGACACCGTCAATGATTACGTCGACAGCATCCTTTTCAACTTGGCTGAGACGACGAACAACAAATCACCGGATAGTGGAGAATCATCAGATATCCACCAGCTTCTCCTCCCCCGGCCAACTCTCCGTTGATCAAAACCCTAGGCGTTCTCTCACTTTTGGTGGCATCGTTGGGATTGCTGAGACTCTGCCTCCGCTAAAGCCTCTCAAAGAGTGTGATTGAGGGAAACTCGAGGTGACTTTTCTTGATGTTATGTGGTGGATTTAAAGTTTACAGCATTTAAGTTTAAGTTTATGTTTGAAGTTATTTTAAGTTATTGTTATTCTATTGTGTAATCGATTGCCGTAACAATATTGATATCCTGAGATTCTTAAAACCCCATCTGGTGAAACATTAGTTTTTTGTTACTACGTTTATATCAAAATTTTATCAATTTCTAAGCAATTCCTAATTTGTTTTACATCAGATAAAGTATTAGTTATATAATAAGTTATATAAGTATATTACTTACTCTTTAAACCTTTTAATTCCTTTCTCCCCTTGTAACTACTCTTTGGAGTCCGAAGCAAACTTTTGCCGAGTCCAAGCTGCAAGCTGTAGAGGAAGCGGGAGAGGCTTTAAGGGCTGCTGCGGTGAAGTTTATGAGATCGGGGAAGGAAGAAAAGAAAGGAAAGAAGAGAATAAGAGGAAGGAGGCTAGGGTAAGGTGAGGAAATTGTTTTGAATGAGGAGAAGTTTAGTTGAGCTAAATTATATATATATATATATATATATATATATATATATATATATATATATATATATATATATATATATGGTATTATAACTTGATTTCAAAAACAATGAAAGTTAGAATGCATTTATGAATGGCAAAGTCTTTATTCTTTAGGTTTTCTATAAAAGAAAAAGAGGTCGAGGTATTTTGGTAGATCAAATTTATCCTACTACTCTAGAAAACGCAGTGAGATATCCAATCTTTAGTATAAGTATAAGAAATGGTAAAATTTTTAATATAACTTTGGTAGAATTATTTCTCAGATTAGCCATATTATCAGTTTATGATCGCTCGTTCAATTGAGTTAATTTGATATATTGATTTTATTTTGATATGTACTATGTTTTGCATACTGTAACACAATAATCTAGATGTATGCTAGTCTGAAGGTTAAGGAGAAAAGTCATATTATGGGGATAGACCCACACAAATAAAGGCAAAAGACCTAACAAGGTAAGCCTCAATAGGGGCTGTACACGAGGGACCTGACTCTTTCTCTTCTAAAAAGTTGAAAATTTAGATCCAACATTGAAGGGATGGGTTGTGAGTATGCTAAAACCTATAGTTATCATATGACTTGTCTAAATGAGTGTAAAATAAACAGAATAAAAAATATGGAGAAAGCTGGAAGAGTTCATACAGTGAATTGCACGGTTATAGGCATTGATTATTTACACTGCTTATGATTCTTATAGTAATTCAAATATTAGTATGCAGATTATTTGTTTCTTATTTTGTACTAGGATTGTGTATTTTATTGAGCTTTCAGTTCACCAATGAATGTAATGCAGAAAAAGGAAAGGAGCTAGCGAGACTCTAAGCAGGACTGTAACTGCATTGTGTACATAAGTTTTGGGTGTACATCAGTAGGCCGTACATTAAGATTTTGGGTATGTAAAGTTTATTTGAAGTTTTAGTAAACTCTGTATTTTATTTTGATGTATAACGAACATGCTTCCGAATATGAAATTAAGGTATAATTCTAAAGAGACAAATTAAGTTTTGAGATAGTATGGATAGGTTATTTCCTACTCACTTGATCCTGACAAATGTTTAAGATGGATGTTAAAGAGAAATATATATTCGGATTCTCTTTCTCTGTTACACTCCATGTTAACTGAAGATGATCAACATGGGGTGTAACAATACCCCTATGATGAGCATGGCTACCATTCATCATAACTGGAGGGGTCCATTCTAAGAAATAAATCAAACTCTCAAGTTGGAAATATGAATACTTCAAGCAATTTAATGACCGCGTTAACAAAAAATCTCATCCAAAGTGGATTTTATTAATTCAAAAGCAAATCACATTGGGATTAAATCCCAATAAAAATATAAAAAATAAAAAACTATAAATATATAAATATTGAAGCAAAAAATATCGCCTAAGTTTAAAACAACAGCCCATCCAATCTCTATAAAAAAATCAAACTCTCAAGTTGGAAATACAAAAACTTCAAGCAACTACTCCCGATAATGACTATGTTAACATAAAATCTCATCCAACGAGGACTCTATAAATTCAAAAGCAAATCACATTGGGCTTAAGTCCTGATAAAAATATAAAAAATTTAAAAAACTAAAAAATATATAAATATTAAAGCAAAATTATCGCCCTAAGTTTAAAACAACAACCAATCCATTTTCTGCAACAATATGTCAAGAGTGACATTTTTAAAATAACATAAACTCACTAATAACCAATATCATGTCAAACGTACCTCTATAGTTACTATCAAAATTTTCATGCTAGTGAGGACTTGACATGTCTCATTTGATTGGATAATTTTATTGTAAAATCATGGTAATATTATGATTGAGGCCTTATGTTAGGATGGTTCGTTGTAAAATAACATCATTGAATTATAAGCATTAAGAAAGCCCTAAAGTTTTCTATAACTTAACCCTGGCCCCTGAGTAGTGAATTATAGAGTGCACTTAATAAGTCACGATGCCCTCTATTAGCTAAGGTTAATTTAAATTTATCCTCTTAGATAAGTATCCACCTCATGTCTATAAGATCTCTTTGAATGATTGAATCAATGGCTGCCAACAAGTATTATTTTATTATGTTAGGTCAACTATCTCCACTGACTAAGTAGACCAGAGTTCACGATAATATAGGATGATTAAATCATAGGATATTGATTAGGTTCATTATCATTCCCCCTACTATTTGCTCTAAGCCAACGGCAGTAAAATTTCTATCCTAATACTAAATTATTGCTACAATAAGATAAACACTTAGCGCTTACCAACTAGCCTATACTAAAAGTTCTCTCATCATTAATAAGGGTAATTAATCATAGGGGCTTGCGCCATCTAAAATTCTCGAACTATATCAGAAAGTTCTCACAAAAATAAGGACAAAATCTGTTGATTGTGTCTCATCTGATATTTCATTTTAATTCTGAAAACTTAACCCACAAACTTTTTTATAGAAGAGTCGGTGTGAATTTTTAGAGCTGAAAATATTTCAGCCAAATTTTTGTCTTAGCTTTGCCTCAACCCGAAGTTAGTGGATGATAAAAGATCCACCTACCTATACTTTGACATGTCAAAAATGATGTGACAAGTGGTGCTTAGCATCAAGGCACACCCGATAGACCCATACCCACCATGTCACAACTAGAACAAATATAGCCTTTCTCTTTCTTCAAGAATTGATCATGTCCATATTTTATAAAGATTTCTTGAGCTGACCTCGACTCTATTGGGTGGTCTTAGGATATTGATTAACTTATGGTCAAACCCCGCAACATCACATAGGATGAGATAACATTTTCACATTAATAACTACACTTTAACGCAACACTTCTACATAAAATAATAATGTTTTAGTGGCTATGATACATCCTAGGTTTGAAGCACTTATAATAACATGATAAGTAAAGGAGAGAGGGAAATGGAGAGATAGAGTTGAGTTTAGAAATCCCCTTTCACATTCTTCCTTAAGATTATCCTAATAAGTCACTAGCATGATGAAGTTTTGGTAGCGCTTCGCAAGGAGGGCGTATAACTTGGTGATGGAAAGGCTCTCATATTTATAGAGAAGGGAGAGAGAGATTTCTCTTTTTAGAGATGTGGCAATGATGCCCCTTTCTACTTTCTTTTCATGTGAATAAATCTATAGTGTTTCCAATGTAATTAGTCAAACAGATGATCATTGAAGTTGTAGGGAATTGAGTAAGGGACATAGAGTCCAAATTTCATCCATTTCTAATGTGAAATGGTGAGTTATGCTTAAAATATTAAAGGGTAATCAGACTGATTTCAAAAATTCATATTTCAGGTTCTTAAAGCTTACAAAAAATTGAGTTTAATGGAGTCAAATTTAGTCAAATTGATGAGCTTGCTCCTTGGATTACTTGGAAGTCTTTTTCTTGGAGGGCTAATGACCCTAGTTGTGGTCTACCATGTAGACAGTCTCTACGTAAATGGTTTTCACATAATCTTATTCTGCTTGGATGACAATTTTAGTTAAGAGTCTCCAACATAGTTCTAGGGTAGACTCAATTATGATGAATCACTGAGGTTGAAGAGTACCACTTCTCATTGACCTCGGATGCATTTCACAGCCCATTCGAGCAAGCACGATGAGAACGATGATTAATTGATGTGATATCGCATTAAATGAGTTTGAAGCACCTCGATCACATTTGAAACCACTCAAAATTAGCCCGTGGAATGTGTCAATGTGTTTAAAACATCAAGAATATCAAAGAAAGAACCTGTTGCACTTAACTCGCTCAAACATATCAAAAGATGACAAACTACAAACACAATGTCACGATAATTCGTCTGAATATCATGTGTTGCGCCCACACGTTTAGAATGTCGAATTTATGAAAACGACGAACCGCATACGTGAATCTTGCAAAATTTCCCAAACAAACTGTGCTTATGCCACTGAAACATCAAAATTATCTGAAAATGACACTCATATTGCCCTGGATGCCGCATGAAGGGAAACACAAAATTTGTCCGCACATGAGATGACGACTTGTAAATCAAAATGCACGGTTGAGAAATTACCGGCGATAGTCAATGCATACATATATTATTATATAAAATGACATTTCTATCTATATGCCAAAATCCAACCTCGTATCACTATGACACAATTAAAATTGATTTTTTAATAATAAAAATAGTATAAAAAGGCCTCTCTCTCTCTCTCTCTCCATACAGGCCGAACCGCTTCCTTCCTCCGCATAGCTCGACTTCCTCCACCGTGACCTCTACATGCTCCTCTCTGTCTCTCTCGATCGCACCTCCTCCCTCTCTTAGCTAGCCGCCGGCAACTCCTCTTTCTCTGTCCTAAATTAATCGATCGCCCACAACCCGCAATGTGCCGACAATCCTCTCTCTCCACTTTCTCCTCCATCTCCACCTCTTTGCCTCTTCCCTTTCCTCCCCAGACTCGATGACAAACCCAGCCGCCCACCCCAAGTTGTTTCTTCCCTCCACCCTTCTACTCTTCTCTAACTAGGTCACAACCACCTACCCCCTCCACCAGCCACCCTACTCGCCAACACCAGCATGAGCTGTTGTTGACCAAGCTCTACTCTCCCTCTCTATTTTCCTCCTTTATTATTCCTCTCTCTTCCTCACTCCCTTAATTCATCTGTCTCATCTCCTCTCTTTCCCTCTCTGAAAAATAGAGAGAAACTCTATCTCTTTTCTCTAACCTCTTCATATCTCCTTTTTCTCTCTAAGAAGACAGAAATTTTCCTCCGTTTCTCTCTACCTTTTCTCTATCTTGTTCTTTCTCTCTAATATATATATATATAGAGAGAGAGAGAGAGAGAGAGAAGAAAATAAAGAAAAAAAATCCTAAAAAGAACCGCCATAATATAGGGATGTCATCGTTGTCATTTCGCACAAAGGTATAATTCCAAAATCTCAAAATTAAGTACTCATCCATTTTATTTCAACGCAGTAGAAAAATTTATAAGAGAATACATGTGCACATTATATTGTTCTAACTCGGCAAAGTAATCCAACGTTTTTGCTCGTGTAGATGATGAGGACCAGTAACCCTATTTTTAAGCACGATCAGATAAAAGATCCCTAATCTCGGTGTTACATGACGCCGATCATGCATGCTTTTTTAAGCATGTGGGAAGGCTTAACTCTCCCGAGGATGTCCCTTACACAGGGTAGATATCAGGAGGCTATCCAAATTAGGCTAAATGGACTTTAAATGACACCATTTTAAACAAAACATAATCAAATAAAATACATAAACTTGTTAAATGAGAATGAACATTGGATCTAAAATAAACTTACATGGGAATTGTAACAAACACAATGGTTCACTTAAGGGCATGAATAAAACCTTCCTATAACCCATGAACAAATGAATAGGAGGGAGTAACCATTTCCTTTGGGACTTAACCATGCAAAAATGATAAAACATGTAAAGATGAAAACTATCACATCTTCACATGTGCTAAATTTCTATTTGCCTTCTACGCCATCAGATCCTCAATACCTACAAGCAAGCGAACATAATGCATACTTTAAACTTCAAAATGAGACTTTGTGTGCATTTCAATGATTAACGCCCATGCAAACAATCAAATTTGGGTATTTTTAAAAAACTGTGCACAATCTCGAGAAGTGTGCCACTCTCTCAAGAAGCACGTAGCTGCCTTGAAAAGCATACAATTGCTCTAAGAAGCACACCAATATTTTAGAAGTAAGCAACTACAACAAGTATATTAAAAAGTGTGCAAATGCACTGAAAAGCTTATAAAAGCATCAGGTACATGCATTGAAAAGCGCATAAGTACATTAAAAAGTATAAAGTGCATTATGCAAATGCACAAAAAAATATGCAAGTGTATCGTGCAAACACTTAAAAAAATGTGGATGCTATTTAAAAGAAAAATCAAAATAACTACATGTGCTTCAACAAACATTCTAAATTTTTAATAAGAAAGAATGAAAGATAAGAATTCATAACTCAGGATAATACTAATAATGAAGATGATGAAACACAAGTTTAAAAGTAAAAAATTACCTTAACAAGAGATCCAATCACACCCAAACTAGTCAGTCTAAGATATTCATAAGGCCTGGTCTTGTTTGTAGTCATCAAAAAAGGGTATAAATATAGAGGAATATGAGCTGCAAAATAAAAGTGTTTGCTGATGTTAGCATACTCAAGTTGCTAAGCCGGCAATTAAGCTTACAAGCTAATGAAGTACTTGAAGATGGTGTAATATCACAAGTAAAAAGAAATATCTACATGGGAATAGATTCTTAATATATTTGATGAATGTGTAGTATCTTATCCCGCCTTTCCCCAAATAATTGGGATAAGGTAATGATGACTATGTAGTATTATATCCACATAAGACAGTTATTACCAAAGGGAAGATACGAAATGTAATTGGATGTTATTCATTGTAAGAAATTAATATCCCGCATCTCATTTCAAACGCAAATGAAGTTAGCCTCCACGAACATGGAGAATCATTAAGGATGGCTTCTTTTGGAGAATAGGGGAGAGTATTATTGAACAACAAAGGATCTTTGCGTGTGCACGCATATGCATGTCTCAAAGGTTAAGTTCAAAAAGAGACTTGGAAACATAGTGAGCAAAATTCATGCAGTTATCTAAGACCTAGACAAGGAAAGTATAATCCAAAACGAGAAAGGCGAAACACAAATTAAATAAACTTGAAAACAGGCATGATGTTACAACAAGCTAAATCCAAAAGCAGAATCTACCAAAAATGTAATTATTTATCACCAGAACTAAATGAGTAATGGTGGTTATTATTATGACCACCAAGCCAATAAACAAGTTCTTATTCAGCACAAAGAAATTGATAACTGTCAACCATAGCTTTTGAACAAGGTAATATATTCTCAGCAAAGTTTAAAAAAGGTTTGCTTTAACGTGCAAAAATAGGCACTTCAAAGTGAAGTGGCCCCAGAATGCTCTAAAGCAAGAACATTAAAGTACTCATAGTACGAAGTGTAGGCTTTTAATTTTATTCTCTTCTCCATTCATCCAAAGTCCAATACCTATTTTTCATTAGTCTCCTCTATTTTGATAATAAATCACACCCATAATTTGATGATTTTAATTTTAAGTTGCCATCATATCCATATGTTCTTTATTTGCAACTTTAATTCATTGTAAGTTTGATCGAAAATACTTTCACAATTTAAAGATAAATAAATATTGCATAACTAGTTTCGTAATCATGTTTTGATATGTTGCATTAATGATACTAATTGATAATGGTAAATTTGTATTTTGTCAAGTACAAAAAATTCTTGTTTTTAACATCCTTCAATTTTATAACATCACAATATTTTTAAATTGATAAAATTAAACTAATGAAGTTTATATTTTGCGCTTTAAAACTTAAGTTTCATTTTACATAGGTGATACCAAACGCTTTTGCTTTTTAAAACACTGATTCTAAGTTGAATGAACAATCTCCATGCTGTTTAAGATAGTTTGCAAACTAGAAGTAAATTTCAGTGAGATAATGAATAAAAATCAATAGATAGAATATTCAGAAACAAGCTTCAATGCATGCCTGGATTTAAAGAAAACAATTTCACAGGACATAAAAGATAATAGAAAGAGTTTACAGCATAAACCAAAATCTAAAAACAACACAATCACCAAGAGTAGCGCAAATTACCATTAAGGAAAGGAATTCTTGTTTCTGAATGAGAAGCTACGCTCTGCACGGCAAAGTCGAACAGAGAAAATTAGTAATATCAGTAGTTGATGGGCCTCACTATCTAGTCTGCAAGCTACTCGATGATAAAAACTCGTTAAGACATTATCAATTAAATAAAAAGCACCAAATAAACATACTAAGTAATAAAAGTATGGAGTGGAATTCAAAAAAATCCAAAGAAAACGATTGCAAATAAAAATAAAATTTTGCCAATTAGGTTAAAAGAATACAAATCATTGAGCTCTAAGTTTGTTTAAGTTGTAAAAAATTCCTCAAATTGAACATATTTATCACTGAGCCAAACCCGAGCCAAATATGAACACTAATTCAAGTATATGACCATCACCCTCTAAGTTTAATGTAATTCAAGATATATTGTGACGGTGACTTTTAGAGTATATTTATGATTATTTCACCCTGTTGAAGCTAGGCTTACCAGGCCTTCAGGAATTTAATAAACATAGTGATCCCAACTGTTTCTAGACAGCTTTATAAGCCTTTCCAAAGTTCTTTTTATGACTTGAACATAAAGACTCGAGAAGGTCAAGAAAAATATAAATAGGCTCTTTAAAGCACAATACTACTTCAGGCTAACATCCATCAATCATGAAACTTGCTTATTAGTAACATGTTTTCTCCTTACTAGTGCTTCCCACAATCACTAATGCATGAAATTTTGTGAAGCACAACACACCTCCATATTATTCTTAAATAGATGCTACTCCAACATTATCACTAACATAGTTATTAGCTAAGTCTAAATAATCTTCTCAGAATACAAGAAAAAACTTTCTTAATTTGTGTCGTATTAATTTCTTAATTTGTGTCGTATTAAACTTAGTCAATTGAAACTATCCTGATCTAACTGATACAACATACTGTCTTCTGGCATTGTAAATTTTCCCTTAGAATGAACTGCATCACTGATATTTTGGAAGCGACAAATTGATCCAGATATTACAATAGAATTTGTATGTTAAGCACAAATCGCAACAATGAAATCATAAGTTTCATAGCAAATGTCATCTTATTCAAAGAATCGAAAAACTGCTTTCACATTTCTTGTAGCGTGAAAAGCTTAGATTAAAACTCACAAATTCAGCTGGCAACTCTTAATCAGGATTTGTTAATAAACCATTGACAGAATTCTAGAATACCAAGAGCATCAAAAGCTAAAAGAGGAAATGACATCTACAGAACTTATAATCATATTCATTTTTGCAACTAAGCTTATCCGATGAAGAATTCAATGAAACATGCAAGGCATGTTAGTAAAATATAAAAGAAAAGAAGAAAAAAAACCCTCATATAAGCAAAAAAAAGACAAGACACTGAAGCAAAATAAAATATATCAATCATTCGTGGAGAAAGGAGAGCATTAATCAATTTTAACAGATGGTTCACAGAATAACAGCCTGGCAAAAATCAACTCAGCATATGCATTACACAGAAATAAAACAGAATGGTGCTATAGTAAGAACTTAACCTGAAGAAGAGCAAGTGCATTGCAAACACGATTCGATGAACCTGACTCTAGAGCAGGTGATGAAAGATTTTGGTATATTGAAACTATTTCCTGCAATGAATCGAAGTGTAATTTGAAAGTCAGACAATATGTGATCTTGCTTTAGTACAACAAGGAAATGACACTTTCCTAATGAGGGATGTTCTGCATTGACCTTACGTTTTTTTGACAAGTTATCTGGACTATTACATCATTGTACAGACATTTATTTATGATTCAAATGAGCACACAAAAATATCATGCTTGCAAATCCTAAAAAAATTTGTACGTATAATGTAAATGATATTGCTATGTCATAAGGCAAGAATAATGTAAAATAATGAAGCTCCCATTATACCAGTTCATCCTACTTACTAGTTGTAATACCAAAAATTTCAGATAAAAATGTTAAAATTTCTCTTCAATAAATTTTACTCAAAATATTAATGTCTATGAAAATGCATGGAAATTATCATAATAGTTTTGAGCTTTTATTCTTTTCTCTAAAGTTTAATTTTAAATCACTGTTAATTTAATTACTATGAAAAGTATTTAACTTTAACAGTACTGAAACTGAATTATAAGTATTGTTTAATTGGAATACCTATAGTACTAATTACTATTAAGTACTGTTAATAAAATGTTAGCCCTGAAGCAGTTCTAATATATTAACTAATGTTATTCCGTACTCCACCACATCACTAATACTTATATTAGTTAATATCCATTTTCCCTCAGCCAACCACTAAATCGAGTTTGCATTGGTTGATCACGATCAGATGGCTGAGAGAAGGTATTAGGCCTTAGCATATTTTCGTGTACAGCATTCCCATCCGGTCTTTCACGCACCTGTTAGTGGACGGTTTAGCGTGCAAGCAGGAGACGAATAGAAGGGAGTTTGGGAAGCTACGCTTGCAGGTTCTGTGTGTGGAACTTTGGAGAGGGAGCAGAATATTGGAGGGGGAATTGCTGTGAGGGAGCATTGGCCTTGAGGATTTTCGCTGGAGTGAAAAGCAGAGAAAGGAATTGTAGTGATATTTTCAGTGGAATTGCCCTGAAGTTCTCGGCGGAGTAAGAGTAAGAACAAGAGGGAATAGAAGGAAAAGAACAAACCAAGGAATTTAACTGGAATATGAGGAGGGGGGATCTGGTTATGAGATAAGTTGCTAAATGAGATGAATTGAATTTATTCAACTTCTTGGGAAATGAATTGTAAAAATTATGAAAAGTAAAAAAATTGGATTGTAGGTAATTTACAAACGAAAAACGGTATGGGGCGTCGGATTTGAGGAGACAACTCGTCATAGATGTAAGTAATGCAATTTCAATTTAAAAAGTAAATGTTGTTATTTCTATACATGTGCACTTGTAATTGACTGAATTAAAGAGAAAAATATATTAAAGTTAATAATTTTGCTAAGGTATGTTCATAGTCAAGTATTCAAGTATGAATAATCATATGTGTGAATTTGAATGATTTATACTTACAATTAGATATAGAATGAATAGATAAATGTTTTCCAAATTGATCATATGTTGGAAAGAAAGCACTAAGTTATGTAATATCTACTTATTCTTTTATTGCAAGCATTATAGTAGATAGAATTCTTATATGAAAGCATGAAGCATGACAAAATAAATATAAGTTCTAAATTTTGAAGCCTAATGAATATGGAATTAAAGAAGGTTGGCTATGAAATAATATGATACATGTATTGCAGGTGGGGCAAAAGGAACCCCGAAAGAGGCAAAAGGGACATTTATGTAGTTCAATGGCGATAATGTCGAGTTTACCTGAGCTCCATTGAACATTCTTATGAAAGCTAACTATATGAAAAGTGATAGCTGAACCTTATATGACTAATTATGATATTCTATGCATGCTTCACATAAAATAAAAGATGATCATGAATATGATTTTTATATCATTTTGCAAATACTTGCGAGTTGATTCAGTTATGATTTCAAGCATATTATTCCTATAATCTTGCATTTAGTTTATTATTTAAATTGCATAAATTTATGAGGTTCATAGCTCACCAGTTTTTAAACTAGCTGTTGTTACAGGAAAATGCAAGGAAAAATTTGACGCAGATTAGGTTCAAGTTAATAAATATTTAGGTTTTACTGTTTAGTAATGTTTATGAGTCTTCATGTGAGGTATGTAGCCTATCAAATTGTGGTGATGTATTTTAATTTTTTTAGTGGCTCTATAATTATTTTTGTGATGTAATTGAGACTATTTAGATGCTTCCGTTTAGTAAGATAATGTATTGTTCAGTGGATAGAATATACATAAGTATTCAAATTATTAAAAGTATTAGATGTTGAGAATTATAATTGTTATATTTTCTCTGTGATACTCTACATTGCTTGTAGAGGTATCATAGGATGTTACAATATCCCTATGATAAGCATTGGTTAACCTTGAGGTCAAGAAAAATTGTTTTTCATAGATTGCTTAATATGTAGTATTGATCTCCATACATAATCCACAAGTTGACTCGTGGGCTTCGAAAATTCACATATTGACTCATGGCCAGGATAGGAGGTGGAATAGGGAGGAAGAGGATCAAGTGATGGGTTATTCGCATGACAGAGACGATTGCAGGAGTTGCCGGGTCGAGTGAGTGACAGAGACTAGGCATGGGTACAGGGCTTGTGGTGTAAGAAGGGCTCGAGGTGGACTCAAAAGGTGGTCGTCCGTGCAAACGATAATCAAGTTTTTATTTTTTAAGGTTAACATGAACTAATCAAATGTGATGATAATGATAGTACATGAACACAATTTCCCAAGAATTCAACTTAGAAGGTCAAATTTTCATGAAAAGAATGCTCATTTATCATCAATTCTATCAAATGGACTATCTTGATGCATCTAAAATGTTGAAAATGTCCAAATAGGCTTCTCTTATACCACTCAAATGGTGACCCCATAAAAATGAATGACGCAAAGAAAGAAAAGGAAGTGTGTGATGAGTCCATACATGCATGCTACCAAAAAACAAAAATTATTTTCTTAGAAAAATAAAAAAATGTAAAATAAAATTTTCAAAAAAGAGTTATGGGAAGAAAAATTAAATTAATATGAGGCACTAACTTTGAAAAAAATTTAAATTGTAGGTGCCATGATGGGATTTCTAACCACCAAACCTCCACTCTGCACCCCACCCTCCCCCCTGTGCCTCGCAAAAATAATAATAATAAAAGAATTAAAAAATAGTAAAATTGGTTGCAAGAGAATTTAATAACTATAAGGGTTTTGGAGGTCGCTTATTAGTTTTGGACTTTAAAATAAAATAAATATTATTCTAGGATTAGATAGAGGTATTTAAAAAATGCTAATAAAAATATTTTTGATAATAAGATTTAAGATATTAAGATTTGAATTAATTATGAGGAAGCCAATATTATGTGAGAAAAAGTAGTTAGTGATATTAAAAAAGTTGCAAAGTAATGTGCTTGTAGAATCAAAAGTAAAATAGTAAAAAAGTTGGTGGCGGAATTAAAATATGCAAAAAAAGATAAAACATAAGAAGGTTTGTTATAAAAATTAATTTAGATGTAAAACATTAAAAAAATGTGATAGATATAAAGGAGCCAATAGGGAGTCTAAGAAATAATGTGATACAAAAAAATTAATTTTTAATCATTTATATAATAAATTAAATATAAAGCTGGGTGAAATATATATATGTATAAGTTAGCCTAGAAAAATGATAGAATAAGTAAAAAATTAGTTCAACTGAAGTGCATTAGGATGAAGATCAAAAATTATTTTTTTTAGAATAATATATATGGATGAGATACTTCGATAAACTTTTCAATGAATGTTGCAAGAATACAACTTGACCTAAATACTTTAAATGAAAATAGATATTTTTATTTTTATCATCGTATTAGTAAAATCAAAGTTGAAGATGCTTTAAAGAAAATCAAGTGTGAATAAATAGTAGGACGGGATGATATTTCAATAGAAGTGTGGAAATGTTTAAGAGATCAAGGAATTTTTTGGCTTACTAATATTATTTTAAAGGCTAAAAAAATATTAAATGAGTGAAGAAAGAGTGTGTTGATTCTTATTTTTAAGAATAAGGGTGATACACAATAGTATACAAATTATAGAGGAATTAAATTAATGCGTCATACATTAAAGTTATGGGAGAGAATAATTGAGCATAGGTTATGACATTATATTAATGTTTCTCAAAATCAATTTGGATTCATGTCGAGTAGGTCTACTATGAAAGTTGTACAATCGCTGAGAGGTTTGATGAAGAAGTACAGATGATCTACACATGATATTTATTGATTTAGAGAAATCATATAATAAAGTTCCAAGAGAAATGTTATAAATAGTTCTATAAAAGAAATGAATTGTTAATAATTATATTCAAGTCATTAAGGATATATATACAGCAGCTGTTACTAGTGATTAAACACAAGATGGTTTGACCATATATTTTCCAATTTTAGTTAGGTTACATCAATGATCAGCTTTAAGCCAGTATCTTTTTTCTTTAGTTATGGATGTTCTTACTAGACATTTGTAAGAGGATGTATCTTAATGTAAGCTTTTTACTGATGATATTCTTCTTGTTGATAAGACTAGAGAGAGTTGATGAAAAACTTGAATTATGAAGGTAAGCCTTAGAATCTAAAGGTTTTCATTTGAGTGGATCTAAAACTGAATATAGGGAGTGTAATTTTTGTAGTACTAGATCTAGCTATGATATTGTGACATTAAGTGATTAAGTCGTTAAAAAGAGGGCAGTTTTAGATATCTCGAGTCCATCGTTCAAAGTGATGGTGAAATAAATGAGAATATTACTAGTAGAATTCAAGTTGGATGGTTAAAGTGGAGGAATGCATCGAGCCTATTGTGTGATAGCAAAGTACCCCTAAAACTTACGGGAAAATTTTATAAGATGGTGGTGAGACCTGCAATGATTTACGTCGCAGAATGTTGGTCATTAAAAGAGAAGCATAAAATTAAGTTAAGTGTTGCAGAGTTGAGGATGCTCAGGTGGATGAGTGGCTTTACATTTAGAGATAGAATGCGAAACGAGTATATACATGAAAGGTTGGTGTAGCTCCAGTGGCAAATAAGATTAGAGAGATTCGCCATATATGGTATGGTCACATAAAACATCGGCATTTCGATAACTCTATTAAGAGAGTAGATGCATTTAGATCCGACATATATTAAGAAAGGTAGAAGTAGACCTAAAAAGACTTGGTTAGAAAGTATTAAAATGATATTTTTTTTATTAGATTTAAATGTGAATTTAACTCTTAATAGGACGCAATGAAGAAAAAGAATTCATGTAGCCGACCTCTCGTAGTGGGATAAAGACTAGTAGTTGTTGTTGTTGTTGTTGGGTGTCGTGGGCATTAACGTCAAAGGGCACCTTTTATTGTAGGCGAATACATGTCACCTCAATAATACAAATGAGTAAATGAATAATAAAAAATATTTCCACAACCATTTCAGGATGAGGTGAATTCAATTTATTATTTGTAATTCTAAACACATAAATCTCATTGTTCTAAACATGGATAATGCAAACAATGCTGCAACATAATCTATGAAATCATTCCATAGAACTTGAACTTAAACAAGCAAATGGAACACAGATGTATGGACCCAAACGGTAGTTTTTAGAAGTTAACTAAATGATAAAAACCATTTTAATTGGATTTTATGTTTTGGGTTTAAAGTATAACAAAATAAGATCAAAAAATAAAAACATACCGACAAAAGTATTGTAATTGTGCCAAAAGAATTCCACAATAATGGAGCTAGATCTTGAAATATCTCTTTTCTCTGAAGAAACATGAAGATCTTCACTTGAAATCAAGCAAAAATAACTCCAATAAATTAGAAATAAAGAATTTAGGTTCATACATGCATGCAAAACTATACATCCTATGTACATAAATTTCAAGAAATGAATCGAAATATTGCAAAATAAGACTATAGTTAAAACAAGCAAATCTCCCAAGATAAACTGAAGCTACAACAGCAGACATGAAAAAGCTCCACTACTGAAGGATTTAACAAGGAATGCAAGAGGAACGATTATTTGAAGGAACTTTATATAGAATGAATAACAATGCACTTGTAAACTAAAATCAAGTCCACATTATTTGAAGGAATTTATAATTAAAATTTTCTAGAATTAATATTTCAGCAACCATGGCTGACTAGTATGAATACTTCGAGCAAGAATAGCATTCTTGTATATGCCATATTCTTGCCAGCACACAAGAAATGCTGAAGGGAAATGCCAATAAAAATTTTTCCTATGAAGTGAACCAGGAAACTCATTTTATTAATTTTCGTTTTATTACAGCTAATCTCACAAAGATTAACAAGCTACTCTACAAGTATTACCCATGCTCTTCCTATGTTCTGTCATAAAGCAAGCTCTTGATATGTCATATTTTTAATAAGCAAATCTGTTGAAAAGAGACCATATAAATCCTATGCCAGTCTTGCAACAATACATCCGTCGTCTGATTTACTTAGTTCAATAGCCAGGTAGCTATGGATTGTGGGATCCAAAAATTCGGCCCCGGCCTCCCCGTTACTTTTCAGGGGAGTTTTAACGGACTAAGTTCCGGGGTAAATTTTGGGAAAGTATATAGGTTTGTAGATAAGACACTACCCAGAGATTTCACCCTCATTTTACAAGGACTTTATGATCTGAGTTCTGGTTTCCTATAGGCGCAAGCCCCTATAGTTAATTACCCCTCCCGATCGCGAGAGAGAACTTTAGATTAAGGCTAGTCGTCAATCAGATACGTAGAGATACATATCTGGCATATAGTAGCAGCATGGACTGGGTTTGGATGTTTGGAAGATTCGATATTTAAAATTTAAAATTTCACCATCTTGCACTTAAAGCAGATGGTGGGGGAGTGATGATGAGCCCGATCAAGATCTCATGGTTCTGTCGTCCCGGGCCATCGTGGTCCTTGGTCTACTTAGTCAGAGGAGGTAGTCGACCCAACCTAACAGAAGGATCCTTGTCGGTAACCATGGGTTGCTTCGTCCAAGGAAATCTTGTAGACTTGGGGTTAATATTTGTCTAAGGGGACAAATTTAAATCCACCTTAGCTAACTGAGGGCTTTGTGCCATATCGATCATATCATATTGATTCATATCTCAAGGATTTGATGTCATTGGGGAGCATACGGGCTCTGGCCATAACCATAATTTAGTGGTGCCATTTGACGGCCAACCACCCGGTTCAGAGGGCCTCTGTCATAACTGTTTACCTGCGGTGCCATTTGGCGGCAAAACCGCTGGTTAGAGGATATGTGTCATGTCCTTACTAGCAGGAGATTGTTTGAGAATGAATCCTAGTGATATTCTCGACCAGACATGAGCTCTTTGTGAGCTAAAGTAATATTTAAATTTTTCCACCTCAGCAAACTGTTGAGGAGGATGGATGTGTTTTGCTTCAAGCATTTGATGGTTGATTTCGATTTTAAATATTTTAAATTTTGATGATTTTCTTGGAGTTTTGGGTTTTCATGGGCGTTTGGGTGGCATTTGCTTGAGTGTTTGAAGTTAACCCTTTCGGTTGAGATCTACGTTCAATGCGGCCATCATCAGGGTATTTGTGAGGCTACTTCCATTTGTGAATTGAACCTTGTCGACTTGCCGATAGAGGATCGGATTTTGTAGGTTTCAAACCTTTATTGGTGAACATTCTTTGTTGAAGGCCTAATATGAATGTATAAAATAAATATCTCGGTCGACCTCACGACCGCATATTTATTTAATGGTTCGAGCCGTGTCGACTCCTATCTACCCGCATAGAAGGATTGGGCTCAAACTTGGGTTTATTTACTGACCCACACAGCATCCCTAGATGCTACGTGTGTATCTATAACATGCTCGTCGGGGCCCATGCGGGTGTATGATACATCCCCTTATGTGTATCTATGTGCATACATATTATAATGCATGTACGGGGAGGCATTTTGGGATATTTGTAAACACCTTTTGTCTGCTTGCATGGATGTTGCGGATCCGGTATTATGGTCATTTGCCCGTTTTATACATGTAGACTGTTGTGCACTACTTGTTGCTTTCTACAGATGGATTGTAGTACACTAACGAATCTCCTGTTATCACTAGTAAATAATGCTATCTACTGTAGTTCCCTTGCATCCTTCTTGTAGACGACATGTTAAGTATATAACGGGTTTCCTACAGAAGCTTGTAGGAACTTGCATTTGTCGCATTTTTTATGCATTTTGTTGTCCATCCAATTTCGTCGGCTTGTAGGGGATATGTATATTCATTGCCTGTTATACTACTGCAGGCTGTACGAATATTGCAGCAATTGTTGCATAATTTTGTATCCATCCATAGAGAATGTTATCAACTATAGGCAACGTTCATTTGCAAGTCGATGCTGACTCCTAGGTGAGTTATATTCATTGCTGACATACCCCACATACGTTCACCAGTAACTCACTATGTTCATTATATGTTGACACCATACTTGCAGCTTCCCTACTATCATTGCTTGAACGTGGCAATATTCATTTGCCATTCATAGATCTATTGCATGTATTATGCATGATGGATCTCCTAGCGCTGTCTACAAATACTTGCATTGGCTAAGAATCTTCTGTAATTGTCTGTAGATGGCATGTTGTATGTATGACTTTGTCTCTCATAGCGCATCATAGGTGCTTGTATTTGCTACATTTCACCTGTATTTACTTGCTGAAGGTCGGTGCATTTGACTATCATTGCACGGTTCTTGACTATAAAGGTGTTGGTAGCATCTACTGCTTGTTGCTAATGGCACTTGTAAGCTTATTATGCATATGGCAAATTCCTTATCGTCGTTGGCAAGCGTTAACACTTGTCGCATGCTACACCATATATATTTGTAAGGAATTTATTTAATTTGTTTGCAAGCTACTCGATATTAGCCACAAGCTGATTGGCATTAGCTACGAGCATGTCATATTCATTATCATTAACTATGTGCAAATCATTATACACATTAGCAATTTAATGTTGACTTTTGACTGCTCTATCTTCATCAACTATCTCTTTATACATCGATCAGTGAGTTACTGTATTCTTAATGTCACCTTGGTGTTGAAAGTGTTGTTGTAGGCAATGCATTCATCCCTCCTTACATACAAGCTGATTGGCAGGGCCATCACTTGCACTTGCCCCTTTCTTGTTCATTGATGTCCGCTATGCATTAATCTTCAATGCTTGTAGGAGACCGAGATATTTGCTAGCAGTTTGATTTGTTGGTTGTATAAGCATCTTAGCCTCTGGTAGCTTGTAGGGATGTCCCAATATTTGTTGCATGAGTGATATGAGTGTTGTTTATTCCCATTTAGGATTTGATTTGATCGAATGTTCAAGTCATTTTAACCGTAAGGTTTTCCATTTATGTGCATTGAGGGCTTGTCCACCCAAAGTCTTATGTTCACTTACTGATGTACATTTGAAAGGTCAAAATTGTCATTTAATGTTAATTTGGAGTCCAATTTGTCGCTTGTTCATAGTCACCATATCATATTCAAATCCAAGTTCCCTTGTAGTTCATTTGAGTTCATGTTCTTTATGCATTTTGTTCAAGTTCAAATTATCTGAATTCAGTTCAAGTCTAGATTTGTTTGAGTTCAAATTTTGGTCCTCAACAGTTCATTTAAGTTCAAATTAGGTCCTCTATGATTTGTTTAAGTCATCGGTTCACCGAAAATTTTGGCAGCCTCCCGGCGTCTCCCCTATTTAGGGGAAACTACAAGACTCTTAGCTTGCCCGTCACGTCAAGAAAGACGTGCACGATCGGTGTCCAGGGATACTGCGGCCGTAGTCTTCAACCCTACCATGCCAAAAAAGGCATACATAGGTCTTCAGAGGTACCTGTTTAAAAGCACGGTGCTTTCCTCGCAGGTACAGAGCCGCGTACGGTTACTTATATTTTTGCCCCGCCGTGCTACGAAAAGCACGTACATGGATTGCCCACTTCGTCATAAGCACCGCACCAAGTTCCCTCCCACCACGCTAAGAAAAGCATGCATAAGGGGGTCCCTTGGTGCCACGAATGCCGAAGACAGGACTTTAAGGGGATTACCAACCTCGCCACGAGCACCGCGACGAATTTTTGCCCACAACGCTAAGAAAAATGCACATTTGTGGTTATTAGCCTCGCTACAAGTGCCGAGGACGGGTTTTAGGGTTTAGATTTTTATACCTGCACGAGGGGACGCCGGTGATGGCATGCAGATCGAGGCAAGGGAGGAGCATTTCTCTCTTTTTTAATTTTAATTAATTAATTAATTATAATTAATGATAATTAATTATAATATAAAAATAATTAATTATAATTATAATAATTAATCCTAATTAATTATAATTGATAATAATTAATTTAAATTAAAATAATTAATTATAATTAATTTTAATAAATTATAGTTAATTATTAATGATTTAATCATATAATAATAAATTAATTATAATTTATTTTAATTAAAACTAATTATTAATAATAATTAAATGTATTTAAATATTTAATTATAATGAATTATAATTAAATATAATTAATTATTATTAGTAATAATTAATTATAATTAAAAGAAATTAATTTTAATTTTAAAAAAACATGATTTGGACAGAATTAATGCAGGATTTGTGCTTAATGTGAACAAGATTTGTTAAATCATATTTAGACAGGATTTAGGGAAAAGTTTAATCTCACGGTAAGTTAAATCCCCTGCTTCCCTTTTTTTTTTTGCAAATTCGGCAGATTTATGGGATATGGCCGAAGAAGCTCATGAAGGGGGTTAAGTTACCTTCACAGCTTGCAAACTCCCTTCGTCACTTCCGATCAAATGTCGCAACTTCCATTCCGACAGGAAGAGGGAGCGTCGACGAGGGCTTGAGGCTAGGGTAGAGGGAGGACGAGGCGGCTTGAGGAAGAATGGAGGGTCTGTTAGTTGGAGAGGTCGGGATAGGGCAAAGAGCCGAGGGATTTCGTGAATGGGGGAAAGGAAAGCACGAGAGTTGGGGGTTCTCGTGTGGAAGCTTTGGAGTTTGCGACAGGTTGGGTAGTTGGAGCCGTCGAAGGGTCTGTAGAAGAGTTGCGAAAGGCTTGAAGACTTCGGGATGGAGATCAGAGAAGAGGAGAAGAAGCCGAAGGTTTGTAGGAGTCTTGCATGGGTGGAAGAACAGAAACAAAGGCCTCGACTCCTCTTCCCTTTTAACGACGCGAACAAGAGCGAGATAACTTCCCTTCCCATTTTTGTCTGTGCACACTAACATTTCAGGTACATCATATACCGCTCAAGATTACTGAAGACTCAAGCTTGGATAGAATAGGATGTCTATCAAAAGAGTCTGTAATTTTAACTTTCTTATATTTTCTATTTCTTGAGTCCGGCCATGTAAGGGTGTATGCAAAATTGGCGATCGTGCACACACGCATAGGGGGAGTGAGGAAAATTTGAGATGAAATTTTTTTTAACTAATTGTACCGTATGATTACGATCATACTGTACTATCAGTTATACAAAGAAGAGGGTTAACGGCTAATTGAATCATTAATGTTATTGAACTGATCGTACTATATAATTTAGATCGTACTATATGATTTGTTTCGATCTGAGAACCCCTAGCTGCTAGATAAATTAAGAATTTTTTGTAATACCCCGCGAACAGGAGAGGGCGAACAGATACCGGATGGATCACGACAGAGGCGGAACCGAGCGGTCGAACACGTGCGTGGGAGGATTAGGGAGAATTCATTTTGCAATTTTTAGCAAATGATCGTGTTTAGGGATAAGAACCACCAACTCCTTTTCTTTCCTATCGTTAAAATTTGAAGAAATATCAGTGAACGAGAAGAACGATCGAGATGAAGAGGGGAAGAAGGTTTGTTGAGTTTTTCTTTCCATTTTTATATAAATGCCCTTGTTTTACTTCATCTAAAGCAAAAGATATTTTTCATAAGGGAAAAGGAAGGGATTGAAAGCAAGGAGAAATAAATTGGGAGAGAATGAATTGGACTTTAGAAATTCCTTCTTAAGAAAATATAAGTGATTAGTTTAAAGTTATGTTTCATTTCTCGTTTCTTTTATTGAATAAATAATGAGAAATATATTTTAATTTAAGTTGGAAGAATCCAAGTGACATAGACTTTGATTTGATGTTGGAGTAAGGACGATTTGCAAGAAAGGAAAGGAAATATTGTGAGGTAAGTTTTGGGGAAAAAAATCAAATGTTTATTAAGATATTTAATTGGTATTTAATATTAATTAAATTATTATATTCTTGTGAACAGTTAAAAGTTTTCAATACTAGACGAATATTAGAAGAAGAAAATAAAGTGGATAATTATAGTTATCTGAAATTCCATTATTTTATTTCCTAGTTCATTTTGAAAGAAACATTTACATAATTGTTTTGCTTATTTTAAGACTATGATGAATAAAACAATATAAACTTCAAATGCATATATGATAGTATGCATCGATTATCATGATAAATTATTTAAAGATGACATGAATATGTAAAAATAAAGTTAGAAAGCAATTGTATATATATATATATGATACTTATATGTATTTAGAAAGTATATATGAAAGAAATTATACATGAATGAATGAAAAATAAATGGAAATGAGAAAATGATAAACATGTAAATTTACAGGAGTTCACCCCCGTATGATACTGGCTGGGGAAGCAACGTACCCGTGCACGTAAAAAGGAAAAGGTTAAAGAAAAGGAAAAGAAAATGGAAATGATTGTACATTTGATATATTTAGACGATGCTCATGTACTAATTAAATGGGAAAAGAAATACACATTAAAGTACTATAACGTTATAAATGAATATGATATGATATGTATAAAATAATGAATTGAATGAAATGAACCAAAGAAAGAAAATGTATATCAAATGTTAAACGAATATATATATATATATATATATATATATATATATATATATATATATATATATCAAAGGTTATATGTATTATACTTTATACATGTTAATTGTTATAGAAGTTATCAACTGAATTTACTTTGTAAACTTATTCAATTAAATAAATATTTTAGGTAAGTCTTCAAAGATTTAGAAATGACTGAAAGAGAAGGGTACGTCTATAGAAGATGACACAATAATGAAAACATGTAGATTATTCAGTGTTGGTGGAAAGAGCTAGGATGGTAGAAATAGACATGCAAAATACTAAAAGGAGATGTGAATTTCAGAAGAGGAAAAGTTGTGAGGTTATGGGAACTTCTCAGAATTCACATAGCAAATCCCTTCATAAGTTGGGAAGTTTAATTGGAAGAAGACAAAGTCCAGTAGCAGTGACAGTTCAATAAGCATGAACAGTTGCAGTAAGTGTGAAAGGCAACATAAAGCAGAATATTTATCTGGTACAAATACTTGCTTCTGGTGTCATCAACCAGATCACAGAGCCAAGAACTGTCTTATTTTGGGGCAAAGACTAACAGGAGAATCAAAGATGAATATTGGACCTCAACAAAAGGTTGGAAGATCATGAACGATAGAATCAGCTGCTTCTACTCCAAGACCAAGTCAAGGCCGACAGAATACTCTGCCTAGAGTATATGCACTGACTCAGAAGGATGCTAAGGATTCACTTGAAGTAATTACAGGTGATAATCAAGTAAAATGAATAAATGTGTAATATGAAAATATTGTTAAAGGAATGATGTATGTTTATGTTAATTTCTATGTAAATTTTATAGGTATGGTAACATTCAAGAAAAGCCTGTACATATTCTTTTTGATACAGGAGCTTCACACTCCTTTATTTCAGAGACAATTGTTAAATCAATGGGATTGAATGTTTATGAAATAAATACAACTTTAAAAGTTTTGATACCAAATAAATCCATAATGAATGTTAATAACATATGTCAATTAATTTTCAAAATAAATGAAAGAGAGTTGAAGCAGCAGTGAATGTCATACCATTGAAAGAATTTGATATGATATTGGGAATGGATTGGTTATCAAATCATTTTGTGATCATAGACTGCAATAAGAAAATTGTCAAATTTAATTTTCTTGGAGAAAGAGACTGTAAATTTTATGGAGATAGAAGAATTGCTTCGATGATCATCACTTATATGAAAGCTTTCAAATTTGTATCCAAATGATGTCAATATTTTCTTGCTCAAGTAAGGGATTCAAATAAAGAAGTTAAAGAGTTGAAAGATATACCTGTAATCAAAGAATATCTAGAGGTGTTTCTAGATGATTTGCCAGGATTACTACTAGAGAGATAAATTTCACTATTGAGTTGATACCGGGTTCAGAACCAGTGACAAGAGCACCCTAAAGAATGACAGTTAAGGAATTACAGGAGTTAAAAAGCCAACTTCAGGAATTGCTAGATAAATGATTTATCAGGCCAAGTTCCTCACATGGGGAGCTCCAGTTTTAAAAGATGGGAGTTTCAGAATGTGCATAGATTACAGTGAATTGAATAAGCTTACTGTTAAGAATAAACATCCTTTGCCCAGAATTGATGATCTATTTAATCAACTAGAATGAGCTACAGTTTTCTCTAAAATTGATGATCTATTTGCGTTCTGGATACCATCAGCTATGCATTAAGGAGGAAGATATAGCAAAGACAATTTTTAGAACCAGATATGATCACTATGAGTTTGTTGTAATGTCATTTGGAGTGGCAAATGCCTCTGCTGTGTTTATGGATTTAATAAACATAATTTTTAAATCTTTTCTGGATATTTTTCTGATTGTGTTTACAGATGACATCTTGATTTATTTAAGAGATGAAGAGAGTAATTTCAGTCATTTGCAGGCAGTGTTGCAAACACTTAAGGAGAACAAGTTACATGTCGAATTTTCAAAATGTGAATTTTGATTTAGCAGTGTAAATTTTCTTAAGCATGTGATTAGTGATAAAGGCATTTCTGTTGATAAAAATAAAATTCAAGCCACAGGAGGTTTGTAGAGGGATTCTCTCAAATTACAATATTGTTAGCTAGATTAACTCAGAAAGGCGTAAAATTTGAATGAAATGATCAGTGTGGAGCTTTTCAGAGTTAAAAAATTGTTTAATGACTGCCCCAATATTAACAATTCCATCAGGTTCAGAAGGATTTCAAATTTTATGTAATGCTTCATTGAGGGGACTTGGATGTGTATTAACGCAACATGGTAGAGTGGTGGCCTATGCTTCAAGGCAATTGAAAGTTCATGAAAGAAACTATCCCACCCATGATTTGGAATTAGCAGCTTTGATTTTTGCACTCAAAATATAAAGACACTATTTATATGGAGTCAGTTGTAAAGTGTTTACAGATCATAAGAGTCTCAAATATATTTTTAATCAAAAAGAATTTAATTTGAGACAAAGAAGGTGGTTAGAGCTCATCAAAGATTATGACTTGGACATACAGTATCATCCTGGAAAGGTGTTGACCTCTACTATACAGTCAAAGGAAAGTAATATATATATATATATATATATATATATATATATATATATATGTAATATCCTTAAAATCATTACATACCTGCTGTGATCCGAAGCCCATTCCGATATCCTGCTTAAACTATACCAAAATCCGGCCGCAGGCCTGCAAACGGCGACGAAGTTGTCGCATCACCTACGCTCGTCTCGATCCAGCGACTCTTGCTCGTGTTGATAAAAGGTGATCGAGGGAAGTCTTCGATTCTGCTCCCGCTCTCTGCTCTCACACGCAAAAGCTCCGACTCCTCTCTTCTTCCCATTCACAAACTCCGCATCCTCTCTGCTTGCCGAAGACGTTCGACTTCTCTGCCTCAAACCGCAAGCCAAAGTCTTGCAGTTCCCTTCCTCCTTCCTGTCGCTGTTTCCGATCATCTTCCTCTCGCGTGAAATCCCGCTTCTTCCTTCCCACACACAGAACTCCCGCTTCGCTACTCCCTTCCACGACATCCCAGCCTCCGACCCCACGAGACACAAGCATCCGACCTCCTCATACCTGCGATCTAGCTGCAGCCCCTGCCCTATTCGTAAGCCTTCAGTCTATATAGGGAGAGAGATAGAGAGAGAGAGAGAGGGAAGGAGAGAACCTTCTCCTCTTCCAGCCGAATCCAACCAGCCCTCAACCTCTGACACTTAGCCTCTACAGCCGAGACCCCGTCATCCTTGAGATCGCTAGCCCCGACTCCCTTTGCTTCTCAAATCAAAACCCAATCGCAAGCAGACCTCCCTGTGCCGATTTCTTCTCCTCTCTATCCAACCTTCTGTTTCATTCGTCCAGAGAGAGAGTGAGTGAGTGAGAGAGAGAGGGATTTCCGCCCTCTTACCTTCTTTCTCTTGCTGTAGCCACAGGTCTCCTTTCTAGCTGATCCCTTCCTCTATTCCTTCCAACCAACAGCTCCCTCTACCTAGCCGAAACCTGACCGAATCCCTCTACAGACCCTATTCCAAAACCTCTCATATAACCCATTTACTAAATAACCCTCTCTCTAACCAAGCATAACATCTAAAGCCCAAATCCGGCTCAACTCTTACCTCAAAATAGCTCACACAAAGCAGTACAAACAGTAAGCATTTATTTTAGCTATTTATTTATGCATATTATTGTTGCTAGTTTAATGTAATTAGTTGTGTTATTATTATTGATCGAAGTATATATATATATATATATTTGTGTGGGTAAAAAAAGAAGAAATAGTTTCCAAAAAAAAGAGGAAAAGAAAAAAAAGTGACAAAAAAATAGAGAAAATATTTTGTACATTCATCCTCGTCGTTGTCGATCCAGTTACAAAGGTATAATATCTAAACTTTGATTCCCGTTCTTGTTGTTGGCGGCGAGTTGGCAAACCTCCTACGCGCTCACGTAGCGTAGTGGGGAGGGAAGCTAGCGCAACGCCTACGACGAGGCGGGCAATCGCCTTAAACCCCGCCCTCGACGCTTGCGACGAACCGGCAAACCCCCTACACGCTCACGTAGCGTAGTAGGGTGGGAAACCGGTGCAGCGCCCGCGACAAGATGGGTAATCTCCGGATCGCTCATGTAGCATGAGAGGGATGAAAAACTAAGTACCCATACGTGGGAAAATCTTTGTGTTGTTTGCAACAGGTGTCCGAGACCCCTAAACGCTCATGTAGCAGGCAGGTATTGAAGAAAGAAATGCCGCCACGGTGTCTATGGACATCTACCTGAAGCGCCCATGTGGTGTGGAGGGGAAGGCTTCCTCCTAGTTTTCTCCTAAACGGGGGAGACGCCGGGAGGCTGCCGAAATTTCCAGTGAACCGAGGACCTGAACTTGAACAAAATACAAGGGACTTGAACTTTCTAATTGAGTAACAGTGGACCTAAAATTGATTGAATTGAATTTAAATGAACGATCACAGAAGACCTAAGTTGAACCTAATGACATAGAATTGAATTTGCAAAACTTAAGTGAACTACAGGGTACTTGAACAAAGTGCATGAGAACTCGAACTTGCACATTAATGAAAAAGAACTCGGACTACAAGGGGACAAGTATTTGAATCAACTTTGAACAGCAGGGAACCTGGACGACCTTTAAGTTCTAAAATACCCACTAAATCAAAAATACAAGATGTTAAGTTATAATCCAATCCATTTGAAAGAAAGTTGAGTAAAGATTGTGAACAACATCAAGGAATAAATGAAATGATGAATATCAACGGATAAATGGAAGAGTTGTGGTGGGCAATATTCCAAAGGAATGATTCACATGCAAACAGGGAACTCATGGCAAGAGGTCTTCATACATAAGTAACATGCAAGTTAATATGTTGATTCCTTCCATATATTGTAAATCAATGTGAATGAAGCGGCACAGAAACCATATGAAAGGAATTCTACCGTCATTTAATTGCAAGCAATCATCCACAAGGAGCAAATGGAGAACATAATGACATGTTCATAATTAACAATACAAGATTTTCAATTAACATAAGGAATTGTCACTTCAATTGAAATACAATGCATCATGCAAGATTTGAGTCATCTTCATATGACAGTAGAAGACTTGTAGAATTCAACATGGCTCATTTACATGCAGCAATCAAATGTACCCGAGATTGCAAGCAACGAAATTGATAAGGATAATCATGAATGTACAACATGGCCTTGTGAATAACAAAGCTGAAGTTGATACAGTCAGTACAACAATCATATAAGAAGATGCGACAACCTTTACTACGTCCACCTAAGAGCACTAATGAAGGGATATAAATGGTAGAAAATACTACAGCTTGCCCACAAGTGGCTGTAGAAAGATTATCATGTATACAACAGTACGCCTGCAGATAATGACGAACAATGTGTAACAGACATTGGATCATCTTGCAATCAATAATAAGTGATCATCAAGCAAATGTATTAATCCACTATAAGCAAAAGCAGCATGTTCGCAGCATGTTCAAAGTACCTACAAGTGGTTGTAGAAAAGAATATTGTAGTACCCCCGCAATCAACAACCATCCCATAGCAGTCAGATACATTGTCCTCTTGCAAGTAAAGATGTACGACACGTAGCAAATGTAGGTATTCGCAGGCCCTTGAAAGAGACCCGCTGTGTACACAAAATCTCATTTGTGAGCAAAATGTCAAATGACTACAACAAATATAAACGCCTACGAACCGTTGAAGGAGGCACGTTATACATTCAAACTGCTATCTGCAGGCAAATGTAGAAGATCTGCAGTACATACGACCTCTCCACAAATACAGATGTATGTACAACACCCACTTATAGGTAGATGTAGAAAGACTTCAGTAAATGCAGTATCATGTAGTCAATTTCAGTCTGCAAATGAATACATCTACCTGCAGCAATGGTGGGTGTACTCCGTGGGCCAAAGACTATGTCAAAATTCATAAAGAATGCAGCAAAAGGAGATGAATATTGCAATGCCCTTGTGGTCAATCATCACCCAACATTAAGTAAATACACCAAGCTTCTATAAATAGAAGCAGGTGATACTTGACGAATACAAATTCCTACGGACAAATGTAAATGCCTACGAGTAGCGCTAAAAGATTTCCATGCAAAGCAACCAGCATGTCAAAAGAGAGGCATTAAGCCTGTGGTGAATGCAATTACCAACAAGAGAAAGCAGGAGATTCGTTAGTGTACTACAATCTAATTGCTGAAAGCAATGAGTAGTACACGACAGTCCACTTGTACGAAGCAGCAAACAACTCGATCCACAAGCTGCTAGAAAACGCCACCGGATCTGCAAGATCCATGCAAGCAGATAGGAGGTGTTTACAAATATTTTGAAATGTCCCCCGCACATGCACTATAATATGTATGCACATAGGTACACCGAAATGCACGTGTAACAAAACACCCGCATGGGCCCCGACGAGCGTGTTATTGGTACACACATGATGTCTAGGGATGCTACGCGGGTCAATAAATTTGAACCCGATCCTCCTAAGGCAAGTAAATAGGAGTTGACAAGGTTCATCAAATAATTATAAAATGCACCCAAACACCTGCATGGGCCCTGACGAGTGTGTTATTGGTACACGCGTGAAGTCTAGGAATGCTGCGCGGGTTAATAAGTGAACCCAAATTCTAGCCCGATCCTTTTATGTGGATAGATAGGAGTCGACACGGCTCGAACCGTCAAAAAAATGTGCGGTCGCGACATTGATCGAAATATTTGTTTTATAGTTCATATTAGGCCTTCAAAGCCTTCAACAAATAAAATTTTTCAACAAAAACTTGAAGCCTGTGAAATCCGATCCTCTGTCAGTAGCTCGACAGAATCGACAAGGTTCAAATCATGAATGAAAATGACCCCAAATGCCCCGATGATGGCCGTGTTGAATGTAGATCTCAACCAAAGAGGTTAACTTCCATCATTTCAAATGCCTCCCAAGACTCCCAGAAAATCCAAAACTCCAGACTCTAAACAATCCCAAAATTCAAAAATATTTAAAATTGAAATAAATCCATTAAACGCTTAAAGCATAAAATCTATCCACCCTCTACAACAGTTTGCCGAGGTGGACAAATTAAAATTTACTTCAGCTCACACAGAGCTAATGCCTAGTCGAAAATATCACTAGGATCCATTCTCAAATAATCTCCTGCCAGTAGGGACATGGTACGTATCCTCTAACCGGCAGTTTCGCTGCCAAACGGCCCTGCAGGATAAACGGTTATGACCCGGGGCCCTCTGAACTGAGTGGTTTTGCCACCAAATGACACCACGTGATACCTGTTATGGCCAGAGCCAATACGTTCCTTATTGGCATCAAATCCTTGAGATATGAATCAATAGGATATGATCGATAGGGCACAAAGCCCTCTGTTAGCTAAGATGGATTCAAATTTGTCCTCTTAGGCAAATACCCACCCCAGGTCTATAAGATCTCCTTGGACGAAGCAACCCATAGCTGCCGACAAGGATCCTTCTGTCAGGTTGGGTCGACTACCTCCTCTGACTAAGTAGACCAGGGACCACGATGGCCCGGGACGATGGAACCATGGGATCTTGATCGGGTCTATCATCCATTCCCCCACTATCCGATTTAAGTGCAAGATGGTGAAGTTTTCAATTTTAAATATTAAATCTCCCAACTCTCCAAAACCCCAAATCCATGCTGCTACTATATGCCAGATGCACGTATCTCTACGTATCTGATTGACGATTAGCCTTAATCGAAAGTTCTCTCTTGTGATTGGGAAAGGTAATTAACTATAGGGGCTTGCGCCTATAGGAAACCAGAACTCAGATTATAAAATCCTCATAAAATGAGGTCGAAATCTCTGGGTAGTGTCTTATCTACAAACTCATCTGCCTTCCAAAATTTATCCCGGAACTTAATTTCGTTAAAACTCCCCCTGAAGAAAGTAAAGCGGGCAGAGGTCGGGGCCGAATTTTCGGAGCCCACAAAAGGTAAATGTCGTGGCATATGCACTTAGTAAAAAAACCCTTGGATGTGGAAATTGGTTAGTTACCCAACAGGAGGAGATTATTAATGACATAAAAAGATTACAAATATCAGTGGTCAATCAGAAAGAGACTAAAGACATGTTATTAAATTAGCTAGTCATCCAATCCACTTTGAAGGATAGAATATGTGATTCATTGCATCCGGATGTAAAATTTCAAGAAATCTTAAAGAAAGTACAGGCAGGACAGTTAGAAGATTTTGTATGGGAGAATGAGAAATTTTTGAAATATAAAGGCAGATTTGTGTTCCAAATGTTGAAAATTTAAGAGAAGAGATATTGCAAGAAGCTCACCTCTCTGGCTATGAAATTTATCCAGGCAGTACAAAGATTTATCAAGAATTGAAAGAGATTTTGGTGGCCAAGATTAAAAAGGAATGTGGCAGAATTTATGACAAAATATATTTCCTATCAGATGATTAAAGTAGAATATCAAAAGCCAGATGGTCAACTTCAACCCTTACCTATATCTGAGTGGAAATGAGAAGATATTGCGATGGATTTTGTGATTGGATTACCCGGGTCAAGGTAGAGTCGAGATGCAATATGGGTTGTTATAGATAGATTAACCAAATCAACCCATTTCTTACCAATCGAACAGACAGATTCAGTGGAAAAGTTGGAAATGATATATGTTGATGAAATTATGAAATTACATGAAATTCCAAAATCAATAGTCTCAGATAGAGATGCCCATTTCACTTCTAGATTGTGGAAAAAAATTCAGGAAGCTATGGGTACCAGATTGACTTTCAGTACAGCATTTCATCCTCAAACAGATGAGCAATCAGAAAGGACAATCCAAACTCTGGAGGATTTACTTAGATTATGTGTATTAAATTTTGGAGGAAATTGGGAGACCCATATACCTTTAATTGAATTTGCATACAATAATAATTTTCAGTCTAGTATTATAATGGCACCGCACGAAGCTCTTTATGAAAGAAAATGCAAAACACCCTTATGTTAGAAACAGATGAAAGAAAAATAAATGATACTGAATTGATGGATGATGCTACTAGAAAAATCAGATTGATCAGAGACAGACTAAAGGCAGTATAAGATAGGCAACGAAAGTATTATGACGCAAAACACAGACCAGTTGAGTTTGAATTAGGATAATTTATTTTCATAAAAGTCAGTCCAATGGCGTGCAACTATTTTTAAAGATAGGAAAATTGAGCCCATGATTCATACGTCCATTTGAAATTATTAAAAAGATTGAAAATATGGCTTACAGATTGGATCTGTCAGTGCATATGCAAGGAATTCATAATGTATTTCACATATCAGTACTTCGGAAGTATGTGTCAGATGAGTCAAAAAGAATCCAATCCAAATCAATTAACTTGCAGCCTAATTTGAAATATGTTGAAGAGCCTGAAAGAATATTGGAATATGATATGTAACAATTAAAGAATAAAGCAATACCTTTTCTGAAAATTTTATGGAAACATGGAACAGATAAAGATGCCACTTAGAAGAAAGAAGCAGAGATGAAAAGTCAATATCCTTATATATTCAATTAAATGTATGTTATCTTATACTTGATTTAAATTTTGATGACAAAATTTTTATTAGGAAGTTTGTAATAACCAGTTCATCCGGCCCGTTCAATTGAACTGGCCGGTCACCTTTTAATACCCCGTGAACAGGAGAGGGCGAACATACAAGGGACGGATCGCGACAAAGGCGAAACCGAGCGGCCAAATGCATGCATGGGAGGATTAGGGAGAATTCATTTCATCATGTTTAGTAATTGATCATATTTAGGGATACGAATCACCAACTTCTTTTCTTTCTAATCACTAAAATTTGAATAAATCTCAGTGAACGAGAAGAACGACTGAGAGGAATATGGAAGAAGGTTTGTTGAGTTTTTCTTTCCATTTTCGTATAAATGACCTTATTTTATTTCATCTAAAGCAAGAGATATTTTTCATAAGGGAAAAGGAAGGGATTGAAAGCAATGAGAAAGAAATTGGGAGATGGAAATTCCTTCTTAAGGAAGGTAAGTGATTAGTTTAAGGTTATGGTTCATTTCTCGTTTCTTTTATTGAATAAATAATAGGAAATATATTTTAATTTAGGTTGGAAGAATCCAAGTGACATAGACTTTGGTTTGACGGTGGAGGAAGGAAGATTTGCGAGAAAGGAAAGGAAATATTGTGAGGTAAACTTTGGAGAAAAAATTAAATGTTTATTGAGATATTTAATTGGTATTTAATATTAATTAAATTATTATATTCTTGTGAACTGTTAAATATTTTTAATACTAGACGAATATTGGAAGAAAAAAATAAAGTGGATAATTATAATTGTTTGAAATTCCATTATGTTATTTTCCAGCTCATTTTAAAAGAAATATTTACATAGTTATTTTGCTTATTTTGAGGCTATTATGAATAAAGCAATGTAAACTTTAAATGTATATTTGATAGTATGCATTGATTATCATGATAAAGTATATAAAGATGACATGAATATGTGAAAGTAAAGTTAAAAAGCAATTATATATATATGATACTTATATGTATTTAGAAAGTATATATGAAAGAAATGATACATGAATAAATGAAAAATAAATGGAAAAGAGAAAAGGATAGACATGTAAATTTACAGGAGTTCACCCCCGTATGATACTGACTAGGGAAGCAACATACCCGTGCACATAAAAAAGAATGGGTTAAAGAAAAGGAAAAGAAAATGGAAATGGTTTTACCTTTAATACATTTAGACGGTGCTCATGTACTAATTAAATGGGAAAATAAATACATATTAAAGTATTATAATGTTATAAATAAATATGATATGATATGTATAAATGAATGAATGAAATGAAATGAACCAAAGAAAGGAAATGTATATCAAATGTTAAACGAATAGATATATATCAAAGATTATATGTATTGTACTTTATACATGTTAATTGTTATAGAAGTTATCTATGGAGTTTACTTTGTAAACTCATTTCATTAAATAAATATTGTCAGGTAAGTCTCCAAAAATTTAGAAATGGCTAAAAGAGAAGGGTGCGTCTATAAAAGACGGCGCAACAATAAAAATAGGTGAATTATGACTGTTGTAATTATTAGCTTTGAAAAGTGAAATGAATAGATTTCATGAAATATCTTTGTTATAGTGACTCTTCAGTTGCTTTGATAGCTTTTATGTTAATGTGTTCATTGAAAAGAATGAAATGTTAATACCGTCCGATTTTCGTTCTCGCCTCGTTAATTCGAGTATCCAGGCCGGGTCGTGATATTTTTAAAAATGAATTTTGAACTATTTGTATTGTACGATCCTAATAGTATTGTACGATATTTGAAATCTTACTTAAATTATCCCCCATGATTAGTCAATTAAATCAAGGCTTATTAAATGTGACTAATTATATTGTTCAATCTTGATCGTACCGTATGATTGACAGAGACAAAATCTGATTGTCCAAGAGATCGTATCGGACGAAACCTTGATTTTTAAACTAATTATATAGTACGATATTTATATCGTACTGTACGAACCATTAATATTGCATTGATCGTACTGTATGATATGAATCATACCAAACGATCGACAGAGATGATTTGCAATCGTCCTGTACGAATAGAGCGAAATTAAACTAATCGTACTGCACGAAATTACGATCGTACTGTACGATATGTTTGCTGAAATTGAATAGTTCGTCTAAACGGCTGTTTTCATCGTATTGGACAAGTCATATTTTTGAACTGATCGTATTGTATGAACAGAGATGGCCAAATTGAAAAATTAGATTTTTTTTAAGCCTACTACTTAAACAACCTTTTGAAGTCTTTTTCATAAGAACTTTGGTTGTTGAAGGAACTCTAAGGGAGATTGTTCTTGAGAGACTTTGAGCTTAAAGAGGAAGAAGAAGGTGAGATTGTGTGTGAGGGAGGAGTGTGAGGGGTTTCACACGATTGCTCCAAGCAAGCTTGCACCTAGCTTCGTCCTATGGCCTTGGTGAGTTCTTGAAGATTCTCTTGGGAGAGAAGCTTCAATGTCAAGAGTCTAAGGTTCTTTGCCTTCACCAGAAGGGTGAAAAATTATTGTAGTTCTCTGCCTTCACCAAGAGCATGAAAAGGGATTATAGTTCTCTGCCTTCATGAGGAAGGTGAAAAAGTATTGTGGTTCTCTGCCATCATCAGGAGGGTGAAGAAGGATTCCAAGTTCTTTGCCTTCTCCAAGAGGGAGAAAAATGATTAAAGGTCCGTTGTCATCACTAGGAGGGTGACATAGCTTCCGATTATCCGCCGCACCAGGTTTGGTGGAAGTGATTCTTATAAGGGCTCCTCCATCTTGCTGTGAGAGCAAAAGGAGAGACATTATAGAGTTAGTGCAATACCCGAAGTGGAGGACTCCGGGGAGTGGACGTAGGTCAAGGTTGACCGAACCACTATAAAATCTAAGGTGTGCTCTTTCTTATTTGTGTTTTACTTTTCTGTATTTTTATTTCTGCAATTTGAATTTACTGCACAAATCTCATCGTTTACTATCAACTGCAATTAGGTTAATTTGTGGTTTGCCAAAAGGAAAATTTTCATATCTTGACTAATATATTTGTGCCTTAAAAATAAAAAGTATTTTAAACTCTGGTTCGCTTCCACATATTTTAAGTTAATTGCTTGGATTTTTTTTAAAACTGTTTTCTAGCATAAACAAAAAAAATATTATTGTTGTAGTATTTTTAAAAAATACCAATTCACCCCCCCTCTTGGTACACCTCGAGATAGTTCATTGAGGTATTACAACCTCCCCAAACTTTCAAGTGGTATCAGAGCGGTTCTTGAAATTTAGATTTTAAAATCTCAACTAAAGATCTAATGGTGCAATTTGAAAATAGAAATACTGCGGAGGATTATTCAATAACCCGTCCACCATTATTTAAAAGTATTCCTTTTGATTTTTTGAAAATTCACATATCTACATTTCTGCAATCCATTGACTATAGAATTTGACATATGATTCAAACTGGTTATTCACTTTCATCTTGAGTAGTTAATGGTGTCAAAACTGATATTCTATTTACTGAATGGAGTCATGAGAATAGAGAATATGCTCAATTAAATGCTAAATGTCTAAATTATTTTTTCTATACTTTGAAATTTGATGATTATATGCGAGTATCAACCTGTACTATGGGGAAAGAAATATGGGATAGACTGTGCATCACATATAAGGGAACTAATGAAGTTAAACAGTCTAGGTTAAATATTCTACTATATGATTATAAACTTTTTGCATGAAATCTAGCGAGACTATATCTAAAATGTACACTAAGTTCACCCAGATAGTGACATCCTTGCATACATTAGGTAGAGAACTTTCGAATACTGAAAAAGTTAATAAGATTTTATGTTGCCTATCTAGTGCTTATGATGCTAAAGTCACTGCGATCTCAAAATTAAAGGATTTAAATGTATATTCAATTGACAACTTACTTGGGTCACTCATTGCCTACGAGCAAGGAGTGAGTCAAAGGCTACTTAATGCAGATGATAAGAAGAAGGAGAAGACTATGGCTCTGAAAGCAAACAACTTGGACAGTGACAGTTCGGTAGTGAAGGAAGATGACGACATTGTGTTGATTTCGTGTCAGTTCAAAAGTTTTCTAAAGAGAAAGCAAAAGCATCATCAACAACAATGGAGCAAAGGTAAAAGTAATAAAAATTTTAAAGCATCATCTGACACGATATGTTTTGAATGCAGGAAACCAGGACATCTCCGAACAGACTACCCCAACCTAAAGACTCACCTAACCAAGAAGAAGGGTGAAGAGAAGGCGAGATTCAGGAAAGGGAAACAATGGACATAGAAGGCATTTTGGGCTGACTCCGCCTCATAATTATAAGAACAAGAAGCAGAGGAAGAGGTAACAAACTTGTGTCTCATGGCTAATGATAATCTTAATCAGTCAGATTAAGATGAGGTATGTCAGCTATCTTATGATGAATTATTTATTATTTCAAAAAAAATTTATAATTCATATAATAAGTTGAAAAAGATGTATACTAATTTGAATACTGATTTTACTACCTTGCAAAAAGAGCATAATTGTTTGATAGCTGAACATTCTGATTTAGATAGCAATCGCATGTCGTTATTTGATGAGTTTGATGCAGTAAACAAGAAGCATACTGATTTATCTACTACATATAATTCCTTGAAAACAAAACATATTGAGTTAGGAGACTCATTCAAACAATTAGAGGCATGTGCATCTAACTAGATGGTAGTGAGCATGCACTAAAACTGGAGATGACTAGCCTAGAAAATGCAAATCAATTTTTAAAATCAAAAATACCACTACAGAAAAAACAGCTATTACCGGCGGACAAAATCCGCCGGTAAAGTAAAAAATGCGACGGAAATTATCGGTTTCCGGCGGATTACCGGCGGAAATTGCTCCGACGGTAAAACGCGCGTCGGAAAAAACATTCTGTCGCATTATTTCCGCCGGAAACATTTCCGGCGGATGTTCCGGCGGATAATCCGCCGGTAATACTTCGTCGGGTTTTAATTAACCGGCGATAAATCCGTCGGAATACCCGCCGGATATTACCGGCGGAATATGCATCGGTATATTGAAAAAACCATCGAACTTCCGGCGGTTTAGCCGCCGGAAACTTACCGACGGTATTTCCGCCGGAAAATACGCCGTAAACTTACCGACGGTTCAATCCGCCGGAAATACCGTCGTTGATTCCGGCGTAAATATTTCCGCTGGAAAGTCCGCCGGTATTCCATTGTTTTCCTGTAGTGTACATGCATTACAACAAAATAGAACACCACCCACTTTAACACAATGGTACAACCCTACATCAGTACATGCATCATACAACCCTAGGAAAAGGAACATCCCCCAGCAAAGACTAGTAAATCCATTCTCAGGGGTTAGGTGTCATTCTTATGGCATGCTAGGTCATATAGCTCGCACTTGCACTATCCACCGTAGGACACATCTAGTATGGAGGCCAAAATTAAATGCATCACAGCATAACATGCATATATCTCATTCATCAAAGCATAAGGTGGAATGGTGGAACCCAAACTCACTTGGGTTCCCAAATCTAATGTTTGATTGATTTTGTAGAAGTGCTCTCACAAAAGACCTAGTGAGAGCATGTGGTATTTGGACAGCGGATACTCAAGGCACATGACTGGAGATTTGAAACAGTTTATCACACTAGAGGCCAGGTCAGGAGGCAAGGTTACTCTGGGAGATAACACAACTAGGAAAGTGATTGGCTCAGATATAATTGGCAACTCTAAGAATTATATAATTGAAAATGTCTTATTAGTAGATGATCTAAAGCATAATTTACTTAGCATTAATCAGTTATGTGACAAGGGTTTTGATATTAAATTTTAATCTGCAAAATGCATGATTAGCTTGAATGGTGGATTAGTCATAGAAGGGAAAATAGTAAATAACATTTATATGCTTGATTTAAATTGCATTAAATATTCTAATTCTCTGTGTTTGAAAATTATTGTTGATGAATCCTGGCTATGGCATAATAGATTGTAATGCAAGCATGAAGACCCTTAGGAATATTATTCAGAAAGACCTAATTAGAGGCATACCCAAGTTAGATTTCACTAAAGACCACCTATGTGATGCTGGCCAACTAGAAAAATAAATTAAGTCTTTATTTCATTCAATCAAGGACATCAACACCTCAAGGCCACTAAAAATTTTTCATATGCACCTATTTGGACCCGTTAGTACAGCCAGCCTAAAAGAGAAATCATATGAATTTGCAATCATTGATGACTATTCTCTATTCACCTTGGTTAGATTCCTAGCACAAAAGAGTGAATCTTTTGAGGAGTTTAAAACTTTCTCCACCTGGATACAAAGAAATTAGGATGTGAAATATCAATCATTCATAGTGATCATGGTGGAGAGTTTGAAAATGATAAATTTGAATCCTTTTGTCAAGAGATAGGGATAGAGCATAACTTTTTTGCCCCTACGACCCCTTAACAAAATGGAATAGCTGAAAGAAAGAAAAAAAACTTTAGTAGAAGCTGTTAGGACCATATTAGTTGAATATTCCCACCCTAGATACTTTTGGGCAGAAGTAATAAATACTGCTTGCTATGTTTTAAATAGGTGAATGTTAGATCCAAGTTAAATAAGACACCCTATGAGCTCCTTAAGGGTAGGACACCCAACCTTTCTCACTTGCATGTCTTTGGATATAAATGTTTATCCTGATCAATGGAAAATCACCTCTAAGAATTTTGATTCCAAATCTGATGAAGGAATCTTCTTAGGTTATTCATTAGTAGGTAAGGCCTATAGAAGTTTCAATAAGAGGACCTTAGTAGTAGAAGAATCTACCCATATTGTGTTTGATGAATCTGATAGGACCTTTGAATCTAGATCAGAAGAAGAAGTAGAGGTCATCCAAGGTGTAGAAGCCATTAACTTAGGGAATAGAGTAAAACCTCAGGAGCCTTTGCCTAGAGAATAGAGATATTCATCTAGTCATCCTAGAGAACTTATCCTAAGAGACCCATCTGAAGGTGTTAGAATTAAGCATGGACTTAGGAAGGAGATTAATCATTCTGTATTTATCTCAATGATAGAACCCACCAACATAGATCAAGTCCTAGCCGATGAATTCTGAATCCTAGCAATGCAAGAAGAACTAAATCAATTTGTTAGAAATGATGTATGGGAACTGGTCAAAAGACCTAAGAACCATAGTGTGGTGGGTACTAAGTGAGTTTTTAAAAATAAAATGAATGACTCTGGCATAGTAGTGAGGAATAAGGTCAGATTAGTAGCTAAGGGGTACAATCAGATTGAAGGAATAGATTTTGAGAAAATCTTTACTCTTGTAACTATACTAGAAGCCATTAGGGTGCTACTAGCCTTTACCTGCTTTAGAAGATTTAAGTTGTATCAAATGGATGTTAAGAATGTCTTTTTAAATGGGGTGATTAAAAAATATGTGTATGTTGAGCAACCACCAAGTTTTGAAAATTCTTATTTTCTCAATCATGTGTTCAAGTTAAAAAAGGCATTATATAGATTAAAGCAAACACCTAGAGCCTGGTATGAAAGGTTAAGCACATTCCTCCTAGAAAGAGCCTTTGTTAAGAGTAGTATAGGCATCACCCTATTCCTTAAGAAAGTAGGAGAAAATCTACTCATTGTTCAGATTTATGTCAATGATATATTGTTCGGATCCACAAATAAAAATCTATGTAATGAATTCTCAAAGACAATGATTAAAAAGTTTGATATGAGCATGATAGGAGAGCTTAACTATTTCCTGGGATTTAGTGTTAAGCAAAGGGATGATGGAACCTTCCTTAACCAATCGAAATATATCAAAGATATTCTTAAGAAATATGAGATGGATAATACTAAGGAAATAAATACTCTCATGAGCTCAACTATTCAGTTAAATAAGGATCCAAATGAAAAATTAGTTGATCAGAAGAAATATAGAGGGATAATTAGATCACTTCTTTACTTGACTGCCAGTAGACCTGATATAATATTTAGTGTATGTCTCTATATTAGATTTCAAGTTGATCAAAAGAATCTCACATGACTATTGTTAAGAGAATCCTTCAATGCCTATTAGGCACCCAAAACCTAGGTATTTGGTACCCTAGATATAGCTCATCCTTTGAGATCATAGGATATTCAGACTCTGACTTTGCAGGATGTAGGGTAGATGGGAAAAGTACATCAGGAACCTGTCAGTTTATAGGTCAATCATTAGTTTCTTAGTCTAGTAGAAAGTAAAATTTAGTGACCCTATCCATCGCTGAGGCAGAATATATTGCTGTAGGAAGCTGTGTTGCTCAAATCCTATAGCTAAAGCAACAAATCTTAGATCTTGGATTGCATGTAGGCATAATTCTTATCATGTGTGACAATACTAGTGCCATTTGCATATCCAAAAATTCAATTCAACACTCTCGCACAAATCATATATACAGTAGGCATCATTTTATAAGAGATTATGTAGCCAAGGGGATATAGAACTGCACCATATAGCCACTGGAGACCAATTAGTAAACATCTTTACCAAACCCCGAGCCTATGATACCTTTAGCAACTTGAGGACTAGACTAGGTGTTATAGACATTCATGCATGATTCAGGATGAATCTAAATCATTCTATTATTTGAAATCAACCATTCGTTTTTGTGTGCGTTAAATGTGTCATTTTGAATTTGTGTTTGTTTGCGTATGTTGCTTTATTTTTCTTTTTTTTATTTAGTAGATGTTCCCTGATCATCACACACTCTTCATTGGCTAAAACAAAAAAATTCAAATTCAAAAATTAAAATCAAAATTTGTTCACATCGTACTGTACGATTTACTTCGTACTGTATGATTTACACATCCTTGCACAAATCTTTGCCCTTAGTTAAATCAATGATCCAGATATGTTTAATTATTGGCGATTGTACTGTATGATACACATGTCAAAAGTTTTTGGACGAATTCAAGTTGGCTAGTATGATAATAATTCCACTTCGTATTGTACGAACACCTGTTCGTACTGTACGATCCATTTAGTCAAAAAACGTACAAACAACTCCTTGGGACGAACGAAATCTCTTAAGATCGTCTAGTATGATACTGATCATACTGTATGATTTGACCACTTTTTTTAATAAATTATCCAGACAATTTAACTCCTTCTGATCATGCTGTACGATTAGCTGAAAATCTATAAATTAGAGGGATTTTTATGTTTTCAATCCACTCAAATCCTAAAATTCCTTTCTTCTCTCAAACTCCTACCCTCACAACATTATGTTCTCAAATGGCCGGAGGCAGCAAACGAGGTCGCATGACCTAAGGAGGCTTTTCCTCTCGTCGCCCAGTCGACGATCGATTTCAATCCACTGAAGAAGAAGCCGCCTACTACAGATATAAGGAAGCCCGCATCACCCCCTCTAGAATGCTAAATCAATACGCATTGAACTAAGAGGTCATGAATCTTTTTGCCTCCACTACTCTTCAATTCCTTCTCACTCTTGCATTCCCTTTCAACTCTGAACTCATATACGAATTTCTTGCAAATCTTAGGATTAGTGTCGCTGCACCCATCATGACTTCCTATGTGTGTCCCCGTCCTGTAGAAATCACTAAAGAAGATTTAGGGAATACATACATCTTTCCACAGAAGAACCTCCACCCCAATCCATGGCCTCTAGGACTGATTTTAATTGGGGTGCGGTAAATCTAACTATCCGAAATGTCATCCTGAATCAACACCAACCTTTAGTTCACTCTTTAAACCAAAATGCACGTGTTATCCAGCATATTCTTCGAACCATAATCATACCTAAAGCTGGAGATCGTGTCAATATCACTCAAACGCTTTCCTTGGTCACATACTTCATCATGTCTGATATCCAATTTGATGAAGCCCAAATACTTATCGATTTTATCCAAAACCTGACCCCCATTTGACTTCCTTCAACTAGAAGAAAGCAAAATATCGCCCTTGGCCACGTCATTGCCTATATTCTTGAAAAAAAATATGAACTTACCTACCCTGCACCTCCTGATAATGTTCCTATTTTCTACAGTGATTCTTCATTCCGTATTTTTTTCCATCATCAATAGGGGCAAGAGCACAAGAAACCTGATTTTGATGAAGAAGGGGGGAGCTGGTCCTGCAACTGCACCTACACCAAAACCAGCACTAGTGCAACCACCTGCACCAGCCTACACCTCTTACCCTTACGAGGAGATATTATAGAGGTTCGATTGACTAGAATCTCGCCTGGACTCACATATTCAGTAGCAACAACAACAGCATGAGGCGGATATGGTATTGTTTAGAGAACAATTCTCCTCAATCCAAAAATATTTTCAACCACCACCACCTGATTAGGGGCCTTCCTACTTTTAGGCTTTGTGTGTTGTACTTCATGTTTTTTATGTTTTGTAGTTTCTTTTATGTCTTGTGTGTTCCTCCTTTTTTGTGCTATCAAAATGGGGAGTAAGTATTTGGTTGTTTATATGTTTGTACTTATTAATCAATCTTTTCTATGCACATTCTGTTTGTGTTCTTTTGATTTATCTTATTATTTTAAATTTTAAAAAAAATTCAAAATTTAAAAAAAAATTCCTATTTTTCAAATCTATCACCTAGTGAGGAAAAGATTAGGAGAAAAGAACTTTAATTTATCTTTCAACTAAAAATGTTTGTCATCATCAAAAAGGGGGAGATTGTTGCAATCCAGGATCCCTAGCATGTGATTTTGATGACAACAAATATTATTGATTGAGATTTTATTTCTCCTAGCATATATATTGAATATTATTTTTGTCTGTGAGCACTAACATATCAGGTACATCATACACTGCTCAAGATTACTGAAGACTCAAGCTTGGGTAGAATAGAATGTCAATCAAAAGAGTCTGTAATTTTGACTTTCTTATATTTTCTATTTCTTGAGTCTAGCCATGTAAGGATGTATGCAAAATTGGCGGCCGTGTACACACACACAGGGGGAGTGAGAAAAATTTGAGATAAATTTTTTTTAACTAATCATAACGTACAATTATGATCGTATTGTACAATCAGTTATATAAAGAAGAGGGTTAATGGGTAATTGAATCATTAATGTTATTGAACTGATCGTACTGTACGATGTAGATCGTACTGTATGATTTGTTTCGATCTGAGAAATCCTAGCCGCCAAATAAATTAAGAACTTTTTAAAATAAATTTTGAACTAATCATACTAAATGATCTTAATCATATTGTATGATATTTGAAATATTATTTAAATCATCCTCCTGTGATTAGTCAATTAAATCAAAGCTTATTAAATATGGCTAATTATACTGTACGATCTTGATCGTATCATACGATTAATAGAGACAAAATCTAGTCGTCCAAGTATAGTATAGTACGATATCTATATCGTATTGTATGAACCATTGATATTGCACTGATCGTATTGTACGATGTGAATCGTACCAAGCGATCGACAGAGATAATTCGTGATCGTCCTGTGCGAATAGAGCGAAATTAAACTAATCGCACTGTACGAAATTACGATAATACTGTACGATTTTGCTGAAATTAAATAGTTCATCTGAACGATTATTTTCATTGTACTGGACGAATCGTGATTTTGAACTGATCGTATTGTACGAACCCAGATCGTACTATTGAAGGAACTCTGAGGGACTCTGAGGGAGATTGTTCTTGAGAGACTTTAGGCTTAGAGAAGAAAAAGAAGGTAAGGTTGTGTGTGAGGAGTTTCACATGGTTGCTCCAGGCAAGCTTGCACCTAGTTTCCTCATGTGGTCTTGATGAGTTCTTGAAGATTTTCTTGGGAGAAGCTTAAAAGTCAAGAGTCTGAGGTTCTCTGCCTTCGCCAGGAAAGTGAAAAAGGATTGTGGTTCTCTACCTTCACCAAGAGAGTGAAAAAGGATTGTTGTTCTCTGCCATCACTAGGAGGGTAAAGAAGGATTCCAGGTTCTCTGCTTTCTCTAGGAGAGAGAAAAAAGATTGAAGGTCCGCTGCCGTCACCAGAAGGGTGACATAGCTTCCGGTTCTCCGCCACACCATGTTTGGTGGAAGTGATTCTTGTAAGGGCTTCTCCACCTTGATGTGGGAGAAAAATGACAGACACTATAGTGTTAGTGTAATACTCGAAGTGGAGGACTCCGGGGAGTGGACGTAGGTCAAGGTTAACCGAACCACTATAAAATCTCTAGTGTGTTCTTTCTTATTTGCGTTTTACTTTTCTGCATTTTTATTTCTGCAATTTAAATTTACTACATGAATCTCATCGTTTAATATCAACTATAATTTGGTTAATTTGTGGTTTGCCAAAAAGAAAATTTTTATATCTTGACTGATATATTTGTGCCTTAAAACGAAAAGTATTTTAGACTCTGATTCGCTTCCACATGTTTTAAGTTAATTGCTTGGATTTATTTTTAAAATTTGTTTTCTAGCATAAACAAAAAAATATATTATTGATGCAGCATTTTTAAAAAGTATCAATTCACCCCCCTCTTGGTGCGCCTCGGGATAGTTCATTGAGGTCTTACAATCTCCCTGAACTTTCATGTGGTCATTTGTAAGGGTCATCTTTGTGTGTGCGTTACTATCTTTTTTCACAAAGATACAAAGTCTAAAAAGAATATGAGAAAGAGGAATATCTTGATTAAGACAAAAATAGGTCTTGCACAAGGGTTTTCTGTGTGTATGGTCCTTTTCAAGGAAATCCATGTGTATGTGAGTTCTTGTCTTTCTCCATAAGGATCAAAGTTTAGAGAGAACACGAGGAAGAAGAATGTGTGTTTTCTTATATTTTTGCATAAGGATAGAAAGTTTGAAGAGAATACAAGGAAGATGAATGTTTGTATGTGAAAGATAACAATTTGATATTTTGCTAATGAAAAACTAATGTTGCTAATAACACACTTCACAACAAGCTTTTGGAGCGAAGCTATTTGATGTGTGTTGACCTCATTTTTGTATGGGGTCATTAGAGCCTAATCCAGACTTCAAATCAATCCTGAACTTGAGTCAATCCAAACCTTGATTCAGTTCTGACCTCGATCAAAATCCAGACTCCAGCCTAGTCCAAGATTCAAACCCTGGTTCAGATCTTGATCCTGCCTTTGATCTAGTTCAAATCACTTTCAAACACTTATGATCACTCCAAATGATCATGAATGGTTGAGATGATTCAAATCCAGATACTTAAACTCAAGATCTATATCAAATTCAGATTTCCAAATCCAGAATTCAAGGCCAAAGACCTGAGTCCTAAAAGCCTTTTTCAGGGAATTTTCAAACATTTCAAACCCCAGTCAAATGACCTCCGATTCATGATCTGTCAGTTGCATACTGATGTGGTACGTCTCTAGAGGCAAACCTCCAAGTTTGAGCCCATTTTGGAGTCTCTAACCCCAGAAACTAAATTTAAATCCAAAGGCTGTAAAACCTTCAAATATTTACGGCCTGTGCCACTGGACCCATTATTTTGGGAAATTTGACCTTGGAATTTCCCCCAAACCCTCTAATCACCTCTAGACCCTTGATATTGATGTGTTTAACATTAATCTACATCTTTTTGGACCCACCTCGACCCAGGATTCATCCGGGGTCAAAATGACCAAAATACCCTTTAAAGGGGTTTTTGGACTTTTGACCAAAATTTAACATCGTTCAACATTTTAAACTTTTGAAACCCCTTCCAATGAATGTTTTATGATATTTGAGACCCATTGAAATCAAACCCACTCCTTGGTTTGACCTGTTTGACCAAGTCAACTATGGTTGACCAAATCCACCTTTAACCCAACTATTGTTATTTTCAACATTTGAATCCATCTCAAACCAATTTAATGCTTCAAAAATACTTGTTTGGACACTCATGACATGTCCAAAGATTTCCAAGTCAATCCTCCCTTGGGTTGACTTGGTCAACCCATTTGGAGAGGTCAAAACCCTCTCCAATTTTATGTATTCACTCAAAGTTTCAACACCATGGCCCCATGTCCCTTGATATTGACTCCTACAGCATATTTGACTCCTCCCATGCATATCCTAGTCATCATTGACTAGTCAACAAGTCAAGGAGTCAAAAATCTTTGAGATGAGGCCCAAGTCATGGTCATTTGACCATGCCACATGGACAAATCTTTTTCATCTCCCAAAACCTGCTCTAGACTGCTCAAAAGAGGTTAATTCCCCCTCCTAATTGACTTCTAATCCAGCCCCATTAACCAAGCCATGCCTTGGTTTAGCCAAATGGAGGAAAAGAGAGGTGGTCCCCCCCTCTTGGCTCAAGGCAATCCCTCTCAACCTCAGCCCTTTCTCCTGGTTTTGAGCTGCCCATGGGACACTTGGCAACCATCTAAAGCACCTTTGATTAAATCCTAGCCATCCAATTCAAAAGCAATGGGTTAAGTGTAGGGATTTTGACCTAAGTGGGCATCTTGCTCATTTTTCACCCTAAGTCCCAAACTCCAGCATCCCCAAGACTCTCCAGCAGCTCCCCACACTCTCCAGCACCTCCCAAGGCCATTCCAAGCCTTCCCCCATCATTTCCACCATTAAAACCCTCATTTTAGTGGAAAAGGAGAGAGAAAAGAGAGAAATATCTTCTCTCTTCGATATCTTCAAATCCAGCCGTCAAAATCTGTTGGGGTCTTCTGCAAACTTGAGCGTGGACAAACTACAAGTTCAGAGAGCCCAAGAACACAAAAATCCACCGGGTAGATTGTAAGTTATCTCCACTTTTAGCTAGAATTTAAATTTGAAACTGTAGCAATTTTACAATGCATGGAGCCTCCAAACTCCAGGCATTGCAAGATCATGTTGCCCCCTAGCTACAGTTCAAATTTCGTCAAATTTCGTTGAGTATTTTAGAAGATATGAGCATTTGAAAATTTCTGAAGGCGCGATCGGACGGCCCAGAATCGGCCACGCCAGCCGACCCAGAACGCGCGACGGGGCCTGGGTTCGAACCCGCGCCAGTTCAGACCGTGGGCGCATACGTGGCGCCATCTCGGCCGCCCGTTCGTCCCGCGGTCCGATCAACGGCCACGATGGACCGCTGATGTGTTTAAGTGGCGGGTCCCCACCTGCCACGTGTCCCAACCTGACGCGCCGCCGCCGTTTCGGCGCCAATCATTGGCAATGATTGGCGCCGACGGCCGATTTGACCATTAATGGTCTTAAAAAAATTTTGAAAATGCCCAGAAACTTCCAAAATTCACAGAAAATTCATTTTTCCACCAAAATTGACGTTCTTGGGGTTGTTGGAAAGGTAATTCAGTATAGAATTTATTAAAATTAAATTTGAGTTGTTTTGATCTCTGGATTGAGAGAAAACTGTAGTTGTTTGATTATCATTTTTCTCAATTTTCTTGCAATCCAGGGGTCAAATGGACCTCAAATTTTGGTGGAATGTTTTTAAGCATCTTAGGCATGTTCCATAATTTTTCTAGGGTCAGATGCTTATTAGTTTTCTGTGATGTGAATTTTTAAGGTGTTGGGTCTAATTTGAACCCAAAACTTTGAAAATTCATAACTCCCTTCCTGTGTAGAATTAGGCTGCATGTTTTGTGCTGTGTGTGTGCATTTGGGTCAGGGTTAGTCACACCAAATTTCAGGCCCATTTGAACAATAGGGACACCTAGGGAAAATATTTAGGGAAAAGTCTAGAAAACTTAGAAATTGCCTAGGGGATTGTACACACACCCAATAGGGGTGAAATTTGAACACAGAAAACTTAGTGACATAATGAGCCTTAGGTCCAAATTTCACTGAATTTGGAGATCATTAGGTCAGAAAATTAATTACCCAAAGTTTCAGCCTATTTAAGGACCCAGAAAATTCAAAAAAATGTAACAAATCCATATTAACTCCAAAAATTACAAATAATACCTCAAATTGACCAGAACTTAGTCCTCTACTTAGGAAAAATAAAAGCCCCTTGACTGGACTCCTAATTTAACTTTAATTTGACTTTTAATGAAAATCAATAATTAATTATATTAATTAATTAAAAATTATTAAAAATCCAAAATAATTTCCAAACACTTGGAAACACTCCCATGGGTCATTCCTGACCTTTGGGATTGATTCCATGCAGTTTGGGATGAGTTTGGATCAAAATGATCAAAACCTTCCTAATTAAGCAATTTTAAAAATTCAATAATTAAGAGAACTTTGAAAATGCATAACTAATTACAGAAAAATCCAAATTGAGCAAACTTAGTGTCAATCAACTCCAATTAAGGTCTAGTATTTTCTAAAAATGTCAAACCTCCAAAATCTGGTCAAAGTCAAAAAGTAAACTTTTCAGTCAACCGTAGTTCAAAATTAGGCTCGAACTTCGAAAAATCATAACTTTTCATAGAAAAATCCAAATTGAGTGTACTAACAGTCTAACAACTCATCATAAGGTCTAATATTTATTAAAAATCTGAAACTTATAAAATTAATTTTAATTTGAAAAGTCAACTTTGGACCCCTTAATTAACTAATTAAAATAATCCATAAAATTCTAAAATTCAATAAATCATTCAAAATTCCAGAAAACATCAATTTTATTTTAAAACCAGCAACCAATCAGTTTAATTAAAAATTAATCAATCTTCAAACTTTAATCAAACTCAAATCACTTAATTATATCGGGTACCACTAGGTAACCCAGGCCTACGAGGCTATTAAATTAGCCCCAATGAAGGTGAAATAAACTTCATGGCCTCGGTGTGCAACAAAGGTGGTATTTAAAAAATAATTAAAATCAATTTTAAAATCAAATTTAAACTATTAAGACTTAAACTTCAATTAAAATCTCCCTTAAGTCTTTCAACTAATCAGAACATCAAACAACTTCAATCAAATACCCTATTCAGGATCTACCCTAGCCACACGACCTACTACACACACTTTAGATGGTTTGCTAGGACAACCAACTCTAGATTTAGGCTAGGCCGATATTCCCTTTTCTGCTGTGTGCCGAATTTTTCGAGTTTTCATTGCATGTTGTGATTGAAATTGATTGATGTGTTTGTTTACTTTCTTTACTGCATTCTGTGAATTGATGTGATGGGCGATTAGATTACCCTTAGGTTAGGAACGATCTGGATGCTCACTGGATTTTCTGCAGGTGGCCACGCTCGTGCAGGGCAATAAAGGGGGCTAAATAAATCATAAATATAAATGCTACAGGTGCTTCAGCTGCTTAGCCCCCAAATAAAAGGAGCGTGGCCAAGTGTGTTTACTTTTCTGCACGTATATACATATAACTGCTTGGGATGTATTCTAATATTTAAATGCATAGGATAACCCTGCAGGAGAGTCTAGAATTTTTATTTTTATATTCATGTAATTTGTTTGAGTATTGAGTTGTGAAAGTGACACTTTGATTTTGGGATACATGGATCCAAAGGTTGGATTCCAAAGAGGAAAGGATACCCCTTCGGGGGATAGTCCTTATCCATTTGGAGCTCCAAATTTGGATCACTTCACTACCCAAAGTGGAAAGAGTAACCTCCCCCTCAAGGGAAGAGTTCTCTTTTCCATTTGGGTATCCAACCACGAAGAATCTAAGGAGCTCGAGGAAGAGAAGACCGAGAAGTTGAAGACATAGAGTATCCCACTCAAAGTCACTTGCGTCTGTATTAGGATTAGAATCCGGGTTGTTGTTAGTGGTGCCCGGCCACTTTTAATTTATGTAAATCTGGGTTGTAATAAGCAAGGCAATTTGCCTATGGACATTTACTTAATTAATTTGATTATTTAATATGTTGTGATTTAATTTGATTGCGTATAGGATTGCCTGTTTTTCCTAGTTCTTTGGCGCTTGCATGTCGTTTTTGTTTTAGCCTGGACTTTGTTAGGCTCTTTAAGGACGAAAACTATTTCTACTTATAATTAATACTTAAAATTTTAAGATTTAAATAACATAGAAACTTAACGACCTAGGGAATAGCCGGAATCGTCCGGGGTCGCATGCATATTACTGCACTTCTCCCTCCTTGCTATAAGACACTTCCCCGCCCGTGGGTAGAGTCCAGATAATCCGACCTATGAGGATGAGGTGCTGGATCTGGGGAAGTCTAGTCTTTTCAAAAAAAATTATTTTATAAGCCTTTTTTAAAATTTCATGCATACCAGATTTGGATACTTTAACCAGCATGCATCGCATTAGAAACTTATTAAATTAAAATTTTAATTGCATTTTAGCCTAAGCATTCCACCCGACATAAGTCAAGGGGTCAATTAGGAATCTGCTCTAGATGTCGACCCCAACTTCTTAAACCAATCTTAAATAACGTCCCTGATCACTCTACATCAAAAGACCGGACTCATAGTTTTGAAGCGTTTATGTGGTTTAGCTGGCTCCCCAATCCAGGCCGGGGTAAGTCCAGATTTTGCACTGCATTAGTTAGGTTCGGACTACTGTGTTCTAGTGTCCAAATTTAGATCTAAGATCTGGGGCAGGTCTCTTTTTGAATCATAAGACCCCAACCTCCGGGAATACAATCCCAAATTTCTAATAAAATGCTCAACTCAAATTAAATATTCTTTCAATCCAAAATTTAAAGCCCAACACTTAGCTTAGATCGGGGCACTTCTGAATTGTTTCAGAATCCTAAAGTGTCCCCTACCCTTCCTCATTTGATTCCAAAATAAATGTTCAATCTCGCTCCAATCCCTTTTCAAAATCCAAATTCTCCTCTTTGGCATCACTCCTAGAAATCTCTAAACAAAATTTCTGCCATTATTTTAATCGAAAGTTTTCGTAGGGGACTCCGGCCTCCCACGATGTAATTAACTACGAGGGCTTGCGCTCGTAGGAGATTTAGAACCCACATCTAATTTTTCAAAACTAATTTTTAAAAACTCGATTAGTTATCTTTGGGAAAAATCAAATCACTAATGATCGTTATCGTTATGTTCGAACGATTATTAACAAATGATATCTTCTCCCTTCAAGGAGATATATCTTTTGTTAAAATGAATTCGAATATAAAATTAACGATCGCTCCTCTTGATTATTGTAGCCCGATATTTGACTGAACCTTATTTTGACCCTTTAGGGGCCATATGAAGTTCTCTTTTGAATTTGGCTACGATATTCAAGATAGAATTCTTAATTCTAAATCTGAACCCCATCCTGAAATTTTATTTCCACCTCTCGAGGTGGTATAATATTTTTGATGGGATGTTTGATTTTAGAATTAAATTTTAATGTTAATTCAAAAATTCCCAAAGAAGACTAAATTTTTCAAAACCCGCTTTTCATACCCAACAATGTGAAGCCCCTACACTTCGCTCTGTCATGAAACATGTAGATTGCACAAGTTCAATGATGTGTGTGCATCACTGAGTTTATAGAATATTTTGATGCTCGTGACTCATGAGTGTGAGCTACGAGTGGTTTGCTTTGTTGAAGGTTCAAGGGCTTTTAGGTTTTCATGAAGAGGGTTTAGGTTTAAGAGTAAAAGCTCAAAATAGGCCCCCGGCTATTAGTAAATACTCAATTTAGTCCCAGACTTTCATAATGCCCAAGTTAGTCCCCTGACTATTAGAAAACATCTTAATTTGGTCCCAAGGCTAAAAGTAACAGTTAAAGTTAACCCCAATAGTTAAATGTGAAGGCATTTTGGATATTATGATGTATGTGAGATTATATTATTATTTTTATAAATTTTATCATTTATATATTAAAATAAATATGAAAATCATAATGAAAGTTAACCACATTTATTAATTATTCACTCTTGTTATTTAATTGGTTAACTTTCATTATGATTTTTATATTTATTATAATATGATAAATAACAAAAAATATAAAAAAATTAATATAATCTCACATACATCATAATACCTAAATTGTCCTCACATTTAGCTATTGGAGTTAATTTTAACTGTTACTTTGGCCTTGGGACCAAACTGAGACATTTTTCAATAGTCAGAAGACTAAATTGGGTCATCATGAAAGTTTGGGACTGTGGACTCCGAAAATTCACGCCCTAGCCTCCCCTCTTTCGAGAGAGTTTTAACGAGTTAAGTTCCGAGGTAAATTTTCAAAAGGCAAATTGGGTTTAAAATAAGACACTACCTAGAGATTTCGCCCTCATTTTGTGAGGACTTTAGATCTGAGTTCAGGTATCCTATAGACGCAAGCCCCTATAGTTAGTTACCCCTCCTGATAATGAGAGAGAACTTTTGATTAAGACTAGTTGTCAAACAGATACGTAGAGATACGTAGTATTTGGTGTATAATAGCAGCATGATATGGTATTTAGAAATTTAATATTTAAAATTAAAAATTTTATCATCTTGCACTTAAAGCGAATGATGGGGGAAGTGATGATGGATCCGATTAAGATCCTATCATTCCGTCATCTCAGGTCATCATGGTCCCTGGTCTACTTAATCAGAGGAGGCAGTCGACCCAACTTGACAGAAGGATCCTTGTCAGCAGCAATGGGTTGTTTCGTCCAAGGATACCTTATAGACTTTGGATGAATATTTATCTAAGGGGATAAATTTGAATCTACCTTAGCTGACAGAGGGCTTTGTGTCCTATCGATCATATCCTATTGATTTATATCTCAAGAATTTGACGCCATTCGGGAGCATACGGGCTATGACCGTAACTATAATACAGTGGAGTAGTTGGACCAAACCACTAGGCCAGAGGGTCGTGGTCATAATCGTTAACCACGTGGAGCCATCCGGCCAAACCATAAGTTATTTAGAGAGCCGTTCGACCAAACCGCCGATCAGAGGACCAATATCACATCCTTACTGAAAGGAGACAGTTTGATAATGAATCATGGTGATATTCTCAACTAGACATTAGCTCTTTGTGAGCTAAAGTAGTTTTCAGATTTATCCACCACGATAAACTATTGCAGGGGGTTGATGAGTTTTACTTTAAGTGTTTAATGATTGATTTTCATTTTAAATATTTTAAATTTTGGTATTTTTAAAATTTTGAGCTTTTATAGGTATTTGAGAATTTGGGAGGTATTTTAAATAATTAAGAGCCCCCTCCGGTTGAGATTTTCTATCAACACGGCCATCATTGGGGTAACTTATGGGTAATTTTATTTGTGGATTGAACCTTGTCGATTCTGTCTACTTGTCGACAGAGGATCAGGTTCTTCATAGACTTTATGTCTTTATTGGTGAATTTCTTGATTATAGGCCTTGAAGGCCTAATATGAACGCATTAAAACAAATATCTCAGCCGATGCCGTGATCGTATATTTGTTTGATAGTCCAAGCCGTGTCTACTCCTGTCTACTCGTATAAAAGGATTGGGCTCGAACTTGAATTTATCATTTAACCCGCACAGCAACCTCAAACGTCACGTATGTGCTCATAACACACTTGTCGGGGCCCATGTGGGTATTTAAGGGGGCATTTTTTTAATTATTTGTTGAACTTATTAACTCTCTCTAATTGTTGACAGATAATCGGGTTCCTAATAGGCTTTTTGCCTTTGTTGGTGAATTTTCTTAGTTATAGAACTTAAAGGTCTAATATAAACGTATTAAATCAAATATCTCGGTCGAAGCTGCGACCGTATATTTGTTCATTGGTTCAAGTCGTGTCAACTCCCATCCTATCAAGGAGAAGGATTGGACTTGAACTTAAGTTTATTTCTTGACCCACGCAGCATCTTCAGACGTCACGTGTGTAAGTACAACACGCTCGTCAAGGCCTATGTGGATTTTTGGGGGGATATTTTGTAATTATTTGTTGAACATTATCGAATTTATCTAATTGCTAACAGAGAATCGGGTTCGTAGTAGGTTTTGTGCCTTTGTCAATGAATTTCTTTGATATAGACCTTGAATGCCTAATATGAATGTAGAAAATAAATATCCCGGTCGACGCCATGACCGTATATTTGTTTGATAGTTCGAGTCGCGTTGAATCCTATCTACCCGCATAGAATGATCGGGCTCCAACTTGGATTTATCATTTGACCCACGCAGCATCCTCGAACGTCATGTGTGTGCATGCATCACACTCGTCGGGGCTCATGCGGGTGTACGATTACATATGTATTTTCTTGTACTATATTTGCATACTTATATGTATATTTATAATTTCATTTGCATATTAATGCACTTGCATATGTATTTTCGTATTTGTGTGTATACATGTTGAATGTATGTGTGTGGGCATTTTTAATGTTTGGTGCTGATCAACTGTGTGAATGATGAGCATCTGGGTGTGCACAATGCTATATGTAGAAGCCCGTAAATGCCTTCTGTCCGCTTGTATACATGTTGCGGATCCGGTGGCGTGGGGTCACAGGTTGAGTTTCATTTGTTGTTTTAGGCAGGTAGGTTATCGTGCACTAACAAACCTCCTACTATTGCTTGCAGATGTTGCATGTCTTTCACTTATGCATATAGATGATATATGGTGCATAGAGCGAGTCTCCTACAGCAGCCTGTAGAACCTTGCATTTGTCGTCAATCTCTCCATACATGTTAATCGTAAGAGCATCTTCGCAATCATTGCATGTCGCTCACTAAGACTTGTAAAGGTTTGGTGTATTCGCTTGTAGATTGGTGTTGACTATAGGAAACTTATTATAACCATTGCATATCTACTGTCATGGTCCTTAGGTGTTTACTTTCATTATACGCTGTTTTGTGTATGTTTGTAGGAAGTTTCACTGTTTTGCGGATGAGCTGATATGTTCATTGTATATTAATCTTATGTCAATAAGAAACTGGTATATTTGTTTTCCTATTGCTCGGCGTTGGTTGTAGGAATTTCCTTACATTCACTGCCTATTGTTGTCTATCATCCGTAGGTATGCCATTGTGTAAGCAACAACTCTTTCGCCATCCCCAGTAGGCATTTACATTCGTTGTAGCCTTCTATCCTTGCTTGTGGAGAGCACATGCACTTGTATCCACAGGGGATTTACCGTATTTGCTACATATCCACTGTTGTTATTTACAAATAGTTCCATCGGTCATCGTAGCTCACAGGGAATGGTTGTATTTATCTACAAGTGAACCGACATCGACCGTAGGGATATCGTAACCTTCGATGCATGCTACTTGAGTGTGTTTGTTTGTAATTTGGGTAATGACTGTGGAGACGTCTTCGCAATCATTGCATGTCTACTGTCATCATTTGTAGGTGGCTTAATGTGTTTTATCTACAAGTTGACTGGCATCGATAGCAGGGAGATTATTTTCTTTATAGCTTTCTTGCTTTGTTTGCAGACATGCTGCATTTATTGTACATGATCGCGAGTAAATTGTCGTATTAATTGCATGTCTTTTGCTTCGATTTATAGATGGATCATCGTTTGTATTATAGACCCTTTTTCATTTGATATATTTATATGCAATTAGATGAAACTAATTGCATGTAAGCTGCATTTGCTCAGAACTTTTCAAACACATCTTGGTTGGCTATTCATTACATATCGATCGTCGCCTCTTGCAGTCGGGTGGACATGTTTGTTTGTATGTTCATATCGACTGCAGGGTTGAGTTACATTCATAGTTCATCCACTGGCACTGTTAGCTGGCGAACTAGTGTACAAGCTGGCTAAATATGAATCTGGGAGAATGTTACGTTCATTGCAGGTTCTTCATGCTTTACTTATAAACTCATCGTTGTGTCTGTAGCGAACTTCTTGTAGGTACTTCAAGATTCATTGCATGCATCAAGCTTTGAAGATGATCTGTAGTATGCAATATGCATTGACCTTCAGTGCTTGTGGGAAATTAATGGATTAGTTTGTAAGTTGCATGCATCATTGAATTCATTAAACATATCATTGCAGGTTGCATTGTGATGCATTCATGATTTTGTAATTTTTATTGAACAATAGTTTTTATTTAGTTTTTATATTTTTTTAGCTATCCAATGATGGAAGGCATCCGATGAACATGGTAGGTTGTGCTTGGGCTTGGTAGACCTTGGTTTGCTAGCTTGGATGGGTCCCTTTTGGTGGCTGCTGGCTCTCGGGTTGGGTTTGTGGCTCTCGATTTTGAGCTGATGTTGAAGTTCTGGTTATGTTGAGCTGAAATTTAGCTCATTAATTCTAAAAAGGTATGCTCATAGATTGAAGTATTGTGTAGCTCATTATGGTGGAATTTGGCCTTTTCTTTTCCCCTTGCATTTCTCTCGGTTTCCCCCTTGCCCTCTCGGTTTTTGGTGGCTTTTGCTCTTCCCGTGATTTCCTGGCTGGTTTCCCCTTGTTGCCTCTTCGGGCCTCACACCTGGGTGTTTTCCCGTGGCTTTGCTGGCTGGTTTCCGTGGCTTTCTGGCTGGTTACCCGTGGAATTGCTCCTTGTTTCCTGTACCTAATTGAGGCTGTTGTTTGGTGACCTTTGGTCTTTCATTTCCCTAAATCTAATTGGTTTAGTTGGAGGTGCTATGGCTGTTTGGTTTCCTTATGGTTTGCCTATAAATATAACATGTTTTTGGATGAAAAAGGTTGTTGAAAATTTGCTTGGCATAGCCACCAAAACCTGAGGGTTTCTTCTCTTGGAAAAGCTTGAGAGCTTGATCCGTTTCCTTCTCTTCTCTATTTCATCTGGGCTTCTTACCTCTTCTTCTCTCCACAAGTTCCACTCCACCTGTACCTTTCTTCTTGAGCGATTGATGTTGTTGGTTGGCTGATTTGGAAGTATTTGCTGGAGGAGTTGGTTGGACGTTTGGACTTTCTTGCTGTGGTGGACCATCGGTTTGCTAGCCCTAGGCACATACTTTACTTTACCTACTTTTCGATGCATGTGAGGAAACCGTTCTTACGGTTGTTCTGAGGATAGCGCCTTTTTATTTTTCTTTTGTTTCGATTGGTTTCAATTTTTCTTTTTGTTTTGAAGATTAGTGGATGATTGCTACTATTTGAATCTAATATAGTAAGTGTTGCCTATTGTTCTCTTTATCTGGCTTTTCTCTCTAGTTTGTGTTACGCCGGTTCCCAATGAACCGGCCCAAGCTCCACCGGCCCAAAGGGGGCCGGTCCGGTTTACCTACAGGAGGCGGACTGGTTCCGCCTCCTCTTCTTGTTCCGCCCAAACAAGTGGGGTCCCACCCACTTAAGTAAATTCAAAATTCAAAGGAGGGGGCGGCTAGGGCTTTGGGAGGGAAATTAATTAGGAAAGCTTTTGTATTAGAAGGGGGGAGAGGATTAGGAGGAGGTTATGTTATGTTTTGTGGAGAATTAGGGTTCTTTGGAGGCTTGGGCTCTAGACAACTTTGTCTAGAGATTTTGGAGAGTTAATCTTCCTCTCGAATTGAAGATTATTGTATCGTTTGTTGTTTTTATCCATCGTCTAGTGGAATACCACGTTTGCTTGATTTTCCTACAAGTTTTCTCTCATATTTCTACTGTTTTTCCTACTGTTTTGGCTGTTTTCCTGCTGTAGACAGCCCTAGTGTTGCTGTTGGAACTCCGATTTGGACTAGGTTTGCTTGCGAACTCAAGTATTCCCTTCGGGTTACTTGCGAACTCAAGTATTTCCTATCAAATTGGTATCAGAGCATCGTTTTTGGGACCATCGGCGGCTGAAATCCAGAAATTTCAGCAAACCTTTGGGCATCCGGAAGAGAACTCCTTGTGATTGTGAAGGAAAAATGGCTGGGAAGAAAGTGGAAGTCTTGGAAGGCGAAATCGGACAACTGAAATCAGATTTGGAAGGAAAATTTTTTGACTTTCAAAATCAAATCACATCCAACAATGAAAGGTTGGAAGGAAAGTTCACCGTGGTTGAGGAGATGTTGAAGAAACTAATGGAGATGAAGACAAACCCGGCAACATCAGAAGTAAGAGAGACCATCGACGGCCATGGCATAGGAGGAAATCCGAACCCATCTAGGGGAAGGAAAAATCCGGAGGTGGAGATCCTTGAGGGGGAAGACGACATGCCGCCTCTAGAACCGCTCTCTAGGGAGGAGATGAGCCAGGGGTACGAACGAAGGGGTGCTGATTTTGTGGGGAGAAGGGAAGAAATACATCGCATGGGTGCTGATTTTGAAGGGAGAAGAGGGGAATACGAGGAAGGGTTTGGGTACAATCGTCGGAGGGACGATCGGGACACTTGGGGAGCTCCCCCTATTCGAGGAGCGGGAGGGTACGGAGGATACCGGGGATACGGAGGAGATCCGAAGGTGAGGAAACTGAAGATGCCCATCTTTGAGGGCGAGGATGGCCATGGCTGGATCTACAAGGTGGAGCGATATTTTGCCGTCAACGGATTGACGGAGGAGGAGAAACTGACAGCAGCGGGACTGTGCTTGGAAGGGAAGGCATTGGCGTGGTACCAGTGGCGGGACATGAGGCGACCCATTCGGAGCTGGAGGGAGTTCAAAGACTGTTTGTTAGAGCGATTCCGAACCAGTCGGGGAGGAGACTTCTACGAGCAGTTCTTTGCTTTGACGCAGGAGGGGACAGTGGCAGAGTTCCGTGACCGATTTGAGTACCTAGCTAGCAGACTGGATCGCCTTTCCGAGACTGTGCTCGAGGGGAATTTCATGAAGGGGCTCAAGCCCGAGATCAGAGCGGCTGTTAGAGTGATGAGACCACACGACTTGGGGGAGGCCATGGAGTTGGCGCAGCTGGTCGAGGACCAAAAGCATCTGGAGAGGGGGGCTCGAGGCAGCAGCTCCGGGGGGTCCTACAGGATGACGACTACCTTTCTAGCTCCCAAAGGAGCCGCACCGGGGGGTTCACGAGATGTACCGAGAGAGAAGTCTGGAGGAGGAGGGCCTGGGGGAAATTTTAAGAAACTGACTGAAAAAGAGGTACAGGAGAAGAGGGCCAAGGGGTTGTGTTTTCGATGTGATGAGAAGTACATGCCAGGGCATAGGTGTAAGGACCGAACTCTTCAGGTTCTCACCGTCTGTGATGACGAGGAAACTGAAGAGGGAGGAGAGAGCGGGATAGTGGATGAGGATGAAGAGAAGCTGCATTTGGACCTGGCTGAGGTTTCCCTGAACTCAGTGGTCGGATTCACTACGAATCATACCATGAAGGTGAAAGGGGAGATAGAGGACAGAGCAGTAGTGGTGTTGATTGATAGTGGGGCCACCCACAATTTTATTTCCACTCAGGTCGTTGACAAATTGGGCGTGAGATTGGTGGATACCGGTAGTTACGGGGTGATGATGGGTACGGGGAAGGTGGAGAAAGGCCAGGGGATTTGCAGAGGAGTGCTACTGACCATTCAGGGGATCCAGGTGAGGGAAGATTTTCTTCCACTGGAACTTGGGAGTACAGATATCATACTTGGGATGAAGTGGTTACAGACTTTGGGAGACACCAAAGTGAATTGGGGGGCACTCACGATGGAGTTGACGGTTGATGGGAAAAAGGTGGTGATTAAGGGAGATGCGGGGCTATCCAAATCCATGGTTTCGCTTAAAACTATGGTGAGGGACATACAGTCGGCAGGTGGAGGATACTTGGTGGAGCTACACAGTTTGGAGGGAGCTAGATTGGAAGAAGGAGGGGACATACCTCTCTCCGTACAGCCTTTGATTCAGCAGTTCCATGAGGTATTTCAGTCGCCTCAGGGATTGCCACCGCAGAGGGAGCAGGAGCACGCCATCATTCTGAGGGAGGGAGTTTCACCCATCAGCGTACGACCTTATCGCTACCCCCAGTTTCAGAAAGATGAGATCGAAAAGCTGATCAGAGAGATGTTGGAGGCCAGCATCATCAGACCGAGCGTCAGTCCTTTCTCTAGTCCGGTACTATTGGTGAAGAAAAAAGATGGCAGTTGGCGTTTCTGTGTGGACTATAGAGCACTCAACAAGGAAACGGTACCGGATAAGTTTCCTATTCCTGTGATTGATGAGCTGTTGGATGAATTGAGCGGGACAGTGATCTTCAGCAAGATAGACTTAAAATCAGGATACCATCAGATCCGGATGAAGAAGGAGGATGTGCCTAAAACTGCCTTTCGAACTCATGAGGGACACTATGAGTTCCTGGTGATGCCCTTTGGCCTCACCAATGCTCCAGCCACCTTTCAGGCACTGATGAATAAGGTTTTCAAACCTTATCTACGACGATTTGTACTGGTATTCTTCGACGACATTCTTGTCTACAGCAGGACAGAGGAAGAACATTGGGAGCATCTAAAAAAGGTATTAGAAGTGCTGCAGGCGCACCAGTTGAGGGCCAACTTGAAGAAGTGCTGCTTTGCACAGGCCAGTGTAGAGTATTTGGGCCACGTGGTATCGAAGGAAGGAGTCGCAGCAGATCAGTCTAAAATTGAGGCCATGTTAAAGTGGCCAGTGCCAAGAAATCTAAAGGAGTTGAGGGGATTTCTAGGACTGACAGGTTACTACAGGAGGTTTGTCAAGGGATACAGCACCATAGCATGGCCACTCACGGAGCAGCTAAAGAAGGATGGATTCTTATGGGGGGAGGCAGCCACCGCAGCATTTGAGAGTTTGAAGAAAGCTATGACTACGGTACCGGTTCTAGCCTTGCCAGATTTCACCCAGACTTTCATAGTGGAGACGGATGCGTCCGGATACGGATTGGGGGCCGTACTTATGCAGAGTCGTAGGCCCATTGCCTATTTCAGCCAGGTGTTGACTGCTCGAGCCAGGTTGAAGTCAGTCTATGAGAGAGAATTAATGGCCATCGTTCTGGCCATCCAGAAGTGGCGACCTTACCTACTCGGGAGACATTTCATCGTCAGGACAGATCAGCGGAGTTTGAAATACCTACTGGAGCAGCGAATGGTTACGGAGGAGCATCAGAGGTGGCTGTCCAAGTTGCTAGGGTATGATTTTGAGATTCAGTATAGACCAGGGGTGGAGAATAAGGCAGCTGATGCCTTGTCCAGGTGTATGGGGGAGCTGCAGACAGTGACGCTATCTGTCCCTTTGATGCTTGATTGGGAGGCCATCAGAGAAGAAAGTGCTAGGGATGAGGCACTGGGGAAGATCAGGACAGGATTGCTGAAGGAAGAGGGTAGCCACCCAGGGTACTCATTGGAGGGAAACAAACTGCTGTATCAGGGGAGGTTTGTGATGCCCCGGACCTCGATCCACATCCCGAATTTGCTCCAGGAGTTTCATGGAAGCTCGGTGGGGGGCCATTCAGGCGTGCAGAAGACATACAGAAGGCTAGCTGCGGAGCTGTATTGGAAGGGGATGCGTAAAGATGTAGAAGAGATGGTAGCCAGATGTGATATCTGTCAAAGAAACAAATACATGGCTATGTCGCCGGGAGGACTACTACAGCCGTTGGCTCTACCGGGACGGGTATGGGAGGAGATATCCATGGACTTCATAGATGGGCTGCCCCGTTCAGAAGGGTTCACGGTGATTTTAGTGGTGGTGGACAGATTGAGCAAGTATGCTCATTTCATCCCCCTCCGACACCCTTACACAGCGGTGACAGTGGCTTCAGTTTTCATCAGAGAAGTGGTCAGGCTGCATGGAGTGCCAGAAGCGATAGTATCAGATAGAGACAAGGTGTTCCTCAGCCATTTTTGGAGGGAGTTGTTCAGGTTACAAGGAACAGTTCTGAAGAGGAGCACAGCTTATCATCCACAGACAGATGGCCAAACGGAAGTAGTCAACAGGAGTCTGGAGACTTACCTGAGGTGCTTTGTGTCAGAGACACCTAAGCTATGGGCCAAGTGGTTATCATGGGCAGAGTATTGGTACAACACATCATTTCATTCTGCTTCACAGATGACCCTATTCAAGGTATTGTATGGACGGGATCCCCCTCACCTGGTGCACTTTGGGAGTGGCAGTACCCCAGTTTCTTCAGTTGAGGAGTATTTAGAGGAGAGAGATAGGGTGCTAGAAGAGTTGAAGAGGCATCTACTGAGAGCTCAGCAAATTATGAAGAAACAGGCTGATGGGCATAGGAAGGACATCCAGTTTAAAGTGGGGGAGAGGGTGTTCTTGAAGCTCCGACCCTATCGACAGAAGACAGTCGCTAACAGGAGGAATGAGAAGCTGGCCCCAAGGTACTTTGGACCTTACGAAGTGCTGGAGAAGATCGGAGCAGTAGCATATCGGTTGAAACTACCACCCACAGCGACTATACATCCAGTTTTTCATGTATCACAGTTGAGAAAGGCCATTGGGGAGTACTGGGCCAACCCTGAGTTACCGCCGACACTTACTGAGGATTTGGAGGTGGTTCTGGAACCCTTAGAACTGATGGGGGTTCGCCATAGAGAGGAGGGGACGAAGGAAGTGTTGATCAAGTGGAAAAATCTTCCGGACTATGAGGCCACGTGGGAGCCATACGAGAGGGTGAAACATCAGTTTCCAGACTTCCACCTTGAGGACAAGGTGATTCTTTGGGAGGGCGGTATTGTTACGCCGGTTCCCAATGAACCGGCCCAAGCTCCACCGGCCCAAAGGGGGCCGGTCCGGTTTACCTACAGGAGGCGGACTGGTTCCGCCTCCTCTCCTTGTTCCGCCCAAACAAGTGGGGTCCCACCCACTTAAGTAAATTCAAAATTCAAAGGAGGGGGCGGCTAGGGCTTTGGGAGGGAAATTAATTAGGAAAGCTTTTGTATTAGAAGGGGGGAGAGGATTAGGAGGAGGTTATGTTATGTTTTGTGGAGAATTAGGGTTCTTTGGAGGCTTGGGCTCTAGACAACTTTGTCTAGAGATTTTGGAGAGTTAATCTTCCTCTCGAATTGAAGATTATTGTATCGTTTGTTGTTTTTATCCATCGTCTAGTGGAATACCACGTTTGCTTGATTTTCCTACAAGTTTTCTCTCATATTTCTACTGTTTTTCCTACTGTTTTGGCTGTTTTCCTGCTGTAGACAGCCCTAGTGTTGCTGTTGGAACTCCGATTTGGACTAGGTTTGCTTGCGAACTCAAGTATTCCCTTCGGGTTACTTGCGAACTCAAGTATTTCCTATCAGTTTGCTTGCATCACATTGTGTACATTTACTTAGATCGCTTGTTGATTTGTATATCAATTGATGTAGTTTCCATGCTCGTTGAGGCTTCGCGCTGCTGCTTGTAAGCAAATTGACACCTCTTTGTTCAATCATTTCAATTAACTCTATCCATTTTGCAAGCATATCTAGCTTGAATCTGATTCATGGATGAGCTAAGAGCCTTATAGCATTACTTGCAATCAATATTATATGCTCGCATCATTTGTTTGCATGTGGGTGAAATGTAGGAATTTTATTCACCACCAGTCATTACTTGTAGTTGCTCAGAGATGTTTGTTTGAGATTTAGTACAAGTCCCCTGCTTATTTGTTGGTATTCATTTAGATGACTTAGGCTTATACTTTGAAATTTGCATTTAGCGTGGTTGTGCATTCATTTATTATTTTGAATTTGGTTCCCTATTGTCCTTGTCTGAATTTATAAGTCCCCTGTTGTTCAATTTGTATGTCCAATTCATCGTCATTTGACTCAATTTCAGGTCCCTTATTCACTAGAAAATTTGGCATCCTTCTGGCGTCTTCCCTGCTTAGAAAAAATTTCAGGAGTCGGGCCTTCCCGCCACACTAGAAAAAAGCGTATACGATAGATGTCTGATGACACCACGGCTGTAAATTTCAATCAAACCACGCCAGAGAAAGGCGTGTATGGGTCTTCAGGGTACCTATTTGAAATGCACAGTTCTTTTCCCGTAGGCATTGAGGCATGTCTGATGACACCACAGCTGTAAATTTCAATCAAACCACGCCAGACAAAGGCGTGTATGGGTCTTCAGGGTACCTATTTGAAATGCGCAGTTCTTTTTCCGTAGGCATTGAGGCATCTACGGGTACTTAAAGTTGTCCCCGACACACTAGAGAAAAGCGTATACAGGGCCTACCCGCCTCACCGCAGGCGTCGTACTAGGTTCCCTTCCCACCACGCTAGAGAAAAATGTATATGGGTGATTTTCCAGTACGCCGCAAACACCGAAAACGGGATTTGAGCTTTTTGAGTTTAAGAATTGTTATACCTGCGCAACATGGTTGACGACGGTGATGATGGCATGCAAAAATCCCTTTTTCCTCTTTTTCTTTTTAATAATAATACTAATAGTAATAATAATAATTATTATTATTATTATTATTATTATAGTCATAATAATTATTATTATTATCACGTTGAATAATAATGACAATAATAATGATGATAATAGTCATCACTATCATCATAATTATCAATAATAATAATAATAATTATTATTATTATTATTATTATTATAGCTAGCAATAATTAGCATGATGATGGCTAACTAATGATAATAATAGGGATCAAATGATTACAAAACGCCCTTAGAGAAATTTTCACTTGTTGATTTGATCAAGTCACAGATTTGAGTGAGATTGGATTGGTTCTATTTGTTGGTGACTAGAGTGTAGGTTATTTTCTAGTGATGGGCTTTAAGGAGGTTTGTGAAGGTTGGAGTAGTGGGTTTATGAGCTGATTTGGGTGTGAAATGAGGCAATAAGCGAGGAGATAGGTATTGGTTTTGGCGGCCTAGAGCTGTACATGAAGAGTAATCGAGTGGCTAGAAGGATTCGGCCACTAGATCGAAAGTCGGGGTCGAGTGATCTGGATTGGATGCAGGGGATAACGGGTGGTTCTTGGCTGGGAGGTGGAGTAAGGATTAAGGGCGAAACCAGCGGCTCGTAGCATTAGATCGGGAACCTGAGTGTTAGCGTTGGGACTAGTTCGGGATCAGCAGTTGCGGTTTCAGCAAGTGGAAACCGACTGTAGACGGTGCGAGGTGGATCAAGGCTTTGGCTTGTTGGGAGGTTCGGCGGTTGAAGACGATAGGGAGAGTGGAGATCAAGATCTGAGTCGTGGAATCCGGATTCGGCAGCTGTGTGGGTAGAGACAGAAAGAGGAAGGCATGTTCGAACAAGGAAGTTGGCCTACGGCTGTAAGCAGGCGACCAGATCTAATAAGTAGGTGCCTGCTTCGTTAGGGAAGATCACATAAGGTAGAAGGAGATTGACGTCTTTGCGATAGACTGAAGATAGGGCGGCTCGGCGTGGGTGCTGGAAGCGTCGGTCGACTGTGAGATTGTGAGCGGGATTTGGAGATGTGAAGGGGTTGGATCGGACGGGCTATGAGATTCGACTATACATGAGTAAGAAATTGTGAGAGATGGGTGGCAGGATGCAGAGAACGAGAATGAGAAGAGGAGCTCGGCTCTGGAGTTTGGCAGAGAGGAGAAAGATCATGAAATCCAAGAAAGGCTAAGGCTTCGTTCGACTTGCTTTTAATGACGAAAGAGGAACGTCGTCGTCATGTGCAGAGATTGTAGGAGATGGGACAGTTCGGTACCGAATGAACAGGGCATGGGCACTGTAGTAGACGGTTGTATACGTATGATTTCAGCAGGATCCATGTAGGGTTTGCAGGTATTTATATTTTTTATTTGCTTTTTTTTCTTTTTCTTTCTCTTTTTTTTTTTTTTTTGTTGTAGAGATCCATAAAGACTAAATTGGACATTTACTAATAGTCAGGGAACTATTTTAGGCTTTTACTCTTAGGTTTTATAATAATGATTTGCTACAATTTGTAGGTGTTGTAATTATTCTCCTTAATTACATCTCACATCTTAGCTCCACAACAACATGTTGAACTTAACACTTCATTGATCACAGCTTCACACGAGATGCAGGATGTAAACATTAAAAAACATGGGTTTTGAATAATAGGAGATATGAGATACAAAGCACCTCACGTGGACAACAGAAGACACATATAAGCTCATGTAGATGAACAAATGATTTCCTGGTATTCTTTGCTCACTTAATACCTGCAATTCTTTCTCCTTTTTATTTTTTACTCACTTAAGGAGAGAATTGAGAATTCATATTCAATCATTCAGACTGATTCTTCTTAAAGGTATGCATACAATACCTCATGTTTAATTTTTTAAATTGATTATTAATTTTAATCATTTTTCATGTTAATAGTGACTTAAAATGTCAAAATCATTTCATCATTTTGATTTGTACAAATCCTACTGAATTCTTTATTATTACGTCATGTTCCCTGTGATATGGGCACTTCAATCAATTGAAGCTCACGCTTTATTTGTACATCACAATTTACAGCAAGAAAAGAAAAAAAATCTTTGTGTGTCGCATTGGCAACCTGTAATAAACAATAGTTTATCCTATTCTACAAACAAGTGCAAATATGTCAGGATTTCTTGAAACCTAGTGTTATTACTAGAGTTTTCTCAGAAGCCCTGGAATACAAACTAGGTATTACTCTGATCATGGAGTCATTGTTAAAAAACAGACTCTAGTAATAAATAATAATGCCAGGTTTTCACAGAACCCATGCATGCAAACTTTCAAGAAACCTGGCATGCCTGTTAGGGTCGGTTCTCATTATTAAAATGTTATCCTTTATTTTTGTAAAATTTAAAATTTTTTAGTAAAGTTCAAAAGACAAACACTGAAGGCCAAAACCACCAACAACATAATAGTTCCACCAAGCATAATAATCCTGCTAGGCGACACCAGTTTACCTAAGAAATTTATTATTCCAGCTATCACCATTGAACTCTATATTCCAACTAACAATCATGATAAACAAATCAATAACAGCTAGAACGCCTAATAATTGGCTGCATTACCTGAATTCAAAAGTTATTACAACACCTTACAAAAAACATAGCACTTAATCAATTCCCAGATAATTTTCAAAACACAATCTTTCCTTTGATTCTACAATCCAAAAATGAACAAGAAAAATAAGGAAAATATAAAAACCTGGGATAAAAGGAGCAGTGCGTTCTCCCGCAGCGCGGGGTTTCTAAGGTCGAGTATTAACTGCTCCACCGACGCCATTGTCCGGTCCTTTCCGGCGCCTCTGCCGCTGGGACCCGGACGGACAGGAGGAGTCGGCGGCAGCGAGAACCGCGGGCCATAGGGAGCGTTCATTGAGTACGACTGAGGCATTCTCGCCATTATTAATCGATGATGAAGATCTGAGAGTACGAAATTTTGCAGGGAGGATATGAAAGCGCCCGTTCGGTTATTCTGATTTTGTTTTCCCCACTTTGGATCCGACGATAGGAAGGACTCGCCTTCTTTGTAGCCGCAGAGTTTGCAGCTCTTCCTGCATGCGATTTCGTAGTATAGTTAGGGGCAGTTTGGATCACTTTCTATTTTGGCTTCTCTCTTAATTTATTTATATTTTGATATAAAACACATATGTATTTTATAGTTGTTTTTATTTTTATTGAATAGACCCTGGTGATGACAAGCTGGTAACTACTAGTGGTGGCAGGTGATAGGCGGTGGGAGATGGTGGTATCACTGATGGTAGGCGATAGGCAGTGAGAGATGGTGGTATCACTGATGGTAGTGGCAAGCATCGACATTATTGATGATGGCGATGAAGATGATGATAGTTACATTGTTAGTTTCGATGATTTTTGTTTTAAAAATCGTTTAAGCATCTAGAAAATACATAAAAGTTATTTCAATCATTTTTAAAAATAGCATAACTAAATTTCAAACAAGTTTAAGAAAATAAGAATTAAACAAATAAAAAATAAAAAGGAGGAAATTTTGATTTTGAGTCAAAGTGAAAATATGCCCTAAGTTTTAGTTGCTTTCAAGATAAGTCATAAACTTGAGGAAATCTCTATAAGATGGTCGTCAGATCGACAATGTATAATGATGTGGAATGTTGGCAATTAAAAGATAAGCATAAAATTAAGTTAAATGTTGTAGAGATGAGGATGCTCAAGTGGATGTGGTGGCTTTACTCTTATAGACATACTGTGAAACGAGTATATACATGTAAACGTTGGAGTAGCTTTTGTGTACGGGAATCGGGAGCCACGGGATGGCCGGGCCATCTTGTGCGGGAACCTGGAGCCGCAAGGTGTGTCGTTTAGTATTGCTGTTATAGTTACTCTTCATTTATTAGATTAGTTATAAATCTTGCTTAAGTAATTTGTGAAATATTTGTTTATGTTTTATAAACTTAATTGATGTCATATTTGTGTTATGTGTTATTTATTTGTTTGTTTATGATTTGTAGAGTTAGTTGTTGCATTATTAGTTTATTTTGAGTTGTCACATATGCTTAATGAATGTCAAAATAATGTCATAGGAATCATAGGATGTTAAATGGCCACGGAGGTGAAGCTAATTTTATTAATTTTTAATAATATTTATTATTTATTAAGTTATCGACCGGTCGAACCGTACACCTCTCCTTTTGGTTCATTGTTCGGTTCAATTTTCATAATCTTAGATGTATTAGATCTAGCCTACATTGAAAAAAATAGAGATAGACTTAAAAAAATGTGGTTAGAAAATATTAGAAATGACTTTTATTTATGAGATTTAAATGAGAATTTGAGTCTTAATAGAATACAATGGAGAAAAAAATGATTAATATAGTCGACCCCACAAATTGGGATAAAGGCTTGATGCTGTTGTACATATCTTAGATTGTGGTAGACATTAAAAAATTATACTTTTCTATAATAAATAAGTTTATAATACTTATAATAGATTTAAACAAAATTAATTTTTCTCATAATAATTTTACAATCATTTTTACATATAAGTTTAGACGCCCCAAACAAGCCCAATGATTTGATTAAGAGATAATTTTTCATGCTTTTAATTTTTATATTTAATTATGTTTGAATATAATGTTTTTAATGTTTTTTGAAAAATTTTATAATGAGAAATTATTTTCTTACAAGTAAACCCATAAAAATATGATAGATATAAAAAAATTATTGCTCAATTTACTTAAAAGAATTTATTATACTCATTTCAAAAAAAATATATGATTCTCCCAATAATTCTAAGAACTATTTTTTTTAATAATTGTACCATCCAAATGGGCCCTAAAACTCTGTGAGTATTTGCAAAAGATATTTGATTATTTTCATTAATTAATAAAATAATTTGAAAATTTTATAGCCAAATGATCTCCAAATTTTATAAATTAATAGTCAGAATGATGAACATATCACAAAAACTTCAATGAAATAAAATTTATGAGTCATTTTTGACACAAATAAGGTAATCCACTTCAATTGTTTTCTAGAAAACCCAAAATTGATTCCTAGAACATTCTCAGAACCATCATCAACTCAGTAAACTCTAAATCATCAAGATCATTGAATTACAGTCAAATAGACATATTTTGATACTATAATTGTGAAATATTTTTATCATTCATTGCCAATCCTCATTTGGATATCTAAACCTTATAGAAATTATAATGTCTGATTCAACTAATAGAAATTTGATTCATTATTTATATTGATCTTGTTGAATTAAGAACTTTGAAAATGTCATATATCATTTATTTGAAACATACCACCAATTATCTTTCATTTGCCTATTTTAGCTGTCAATGTAAAGGGTTGATGGAGGCAGCCCATGGGAAGGATCATTCCATCAATTTCTAATCAAATATGGGTATAATTTGGAGCATATATTATTGATTGAAATAAGGAATGTTTCATAATTTTGTATAAGGTTCGTAATGCCACAACTCAACCTGATAAGACCCATAGATGAAACATGTCCTATTATGTTGGCTTGCAATAGACAAATCTTAAGATCTAGTTTTTAAAAAAAAATTTAGATTTCTTCTTCCAATTAAAACTTTAAAACAAACAACAAAACACATAGCTGCTAACAACATCCATTATATAAGAAATAACTCATCCACAAAATTATTCTCATTTCATCATCATCAAAATGCCTCTAAAAAATCTACACTACAGTATATGGTTGCAAAACAAAAAGCAGAATAAAAATTTGACAAAAGCTAGTCATGACTATATAAAAATCAAAAGAAAAATACATATACATACTCAGATCAGATACTGAACTGCTAATCAACATGCTTCTTCTCTTTCTCAGATCTTAAAAATAAGAAGCAAAACATCTATGAGCAACACAGCTTAGCAGGCCACATGCCCACATTTAAACCCATCTAAATTTTTAAATCATTTCATTCATAGAATATGCACCTGAATTTAAAAGATATTTCTTAGTAATTATTTTCTTGAATAAAAGCATACTTATAGTTATCAGAAAATGTAACTGGCAGTGCAACGAAGTAAATAAACACACACTTCATATTTCTAAGCAACAGGTAACAAAATTCCTTCTTATAACTCTCAATGCCATTATCATAACAAAATGTGCTTATAGTACCAGAACATATGCATAGGCACCAAAATATAGCTTTTTGCAACCAGATATGTCTTATATTAAAAAAAACATAACCTGCCCCTCTACACTACTTCCTCAAAACTTCCCATTTTAAATGATAAAGTCATAATTCATTGCATTGTAGTAATCAAAACATAAATAAATTCATTTCATAACTTGTCAAATTGTTTTAAAGGTATACAACAAAAATCTTACTAAGCAGAAATGTATTATTTCAAATTTTAATCAGATTATCATAAATTGTACATAACATTATTTTAAGATTTTAATCGTACTACAATATTTTTTTTCAAAGTTAGGATTATTTCCTATTTAATTAAAACAATGAAATTCCCAAATTTTAAGTGTAATATTTTTCAGAAAAATGTCTAAATGTTTAGAACTGGTGTCTCTACGATATACAAAAAGTTACACGGTAAAAATTTTATGGTTACAAAATTATTTTAACTTTTCGATAATGGAAATATAAATTTAATAAAAAAAGGTCAGAAAATTTTCTTATTTTTGAAAATTGAGATAAGCAAAACATGACCTATCTCGACCGGACAACTTTCAAAAATGACCCGTCAGCACAAAAAGGACTAAAGTTGCTCAAATCGAACTTTCTCACTCTAAAATCCTCCCCTATCTCTCTCTAGAGCTGGCAACTCAAATGAAAATGAACGTATGAAATAGTGGAAAAAGATATTAAAAATATTAAAATTTAACCTGGCGTCATAGGGCCGCACGACGCTGGCCACGACGCTCTTCAAAAAACTCACAATGCAATTGAAACTGCCTCGCACCTGAGCATTGAATTAAAAGCAAATTTTCCTAGAGCCATATGTCGGGATGCTGCCAAACCCAAAGCTGCAACGCCATAGGGGGAAATTTTCAAATTTCACAAGCATGCAAAAAAAATTTCAAGACCCACTCCACAATACATGCAGAGCCTCACATGCATACAAAACACTCTCAAGCACTTGCAGAAGGGTTCGAAATGCAAAAATTCAAGAATTTATCTTTTTGATCGGGTCATAACAGGTTGAACTGAATACCGAACCTGGAGTTACTACACTTATCAACTCTTTAAAATTTATAAATATACCTGATTATATCTTTTTTGAACATTATGAACTCTAAAGTCCAAAAATTAATCTAGAGTTATGAGAAGAAGCTCCCAACTAATTAGGAATCCATTAAGAGAAGTATTAGCAATATCCTAAGAGTATTTGTCCTGAAGACCACAAGGAAAGCATTTACTTGCAACTCCCCATCACCCAGAGGGACTAGCCCTAGATTAGTTGTTATTGAGTTGAGTCATAATCGAATTGTAATCTTATTTAATTATTTATAATTTAAAAAATCATCATATTAATAAATATAAATACATTTACAAATTTTTAAAATGTGACAGTCCATTTAACATTACTTCTTATATTTTCCTAATAATAAACGTAATTTTTTCCAATCCATTTAGCTATCTTTCAATATCGTTATAAAGAAATAAGCATGTCAAAATTCAATTTTTTTTCTTTAAATTTATTAAATTATTTAAATAAATTTCCTTTGAATGAATGATTATTAAAATATTTATCGTGTTTACTGATTCCGTTATAGCATTAATTAGTTCTGGTCAGTTCAAACATTTTCATGAATCAGCAACAGGTGCGAATGCAATTAGTGAGAAAAAACTAGGACCACCAAAGCTGTAAATTTCCCGAGACCAAGGAAGCAAGAATTTCCGAGCTTAAACAAATTCATGAAAAATAATAATAATAACATAGTTAAGGTGTCAATGGGAGGGCAAACCTATTCAGATTATTGATTCAGTTTTTTCACATCCCTGCTCTTGCTCTTCTAGGACCAATCTTACAGTACAAAGCAACGTAAATAACTGTATGCCGTCTCACCTCTAGCGATCAAACCTCTTAAGTTATATTATGATGCTGGTCAAATAAAGGGGAACAATTACAACAAATATTGCTGTCTGACGGGAGCTGATAGGGAAAGAATTACAAAGTTATTTGACATTCCAAAGAAAAGCATAACAAAGAAATACGTAAACCTAGGCTTCTACAAGCAGCGATGAGATCTTGGCAGATATAATTGGATGTCAGAGAGCTATAATTTTGTACAAGTACAAATTAAGCATAAACTCCATGAACATTATCCCAGCCCACCTAGAATGGAACTTCTTCATGATGTACAAGATTTATACGATAACAATCTGCCACGTTAGTTAAATAACTGTATCAGCTGTTGCTCCATTCACAAGTCAAGCCAACTAAAATCAGAAGCTTCCAAGTCACTTATCCTCCTCAATCAGCTTCTCATGCTCTAAATCCTCGATTGTAGATCCCGAAAAAGAAGGAACTGAATTTGGATTACCACTTTTAAGCTCCAGATTCAGATCATCTGATACAGATAGGGCTTTCGAAGGCATGCCAAACAATCTTTCACCTTCTGAAGGTAAGTTTTTACCAACACCCAAGTCATTATTATCTTTGGCATGAACCTCTTTCACTTCAATATCGCCATTTGGTACATTGGCAGTTGAGTTCGTACAACAAAGATCACTAGAGTCGGTCGTCTCCCTCCACTCAACCCAGTCAGGTGATTTATCACCTTCATTCATTGGACTCAAATGTCCGGTATCTTCTTCGGGTTCATCAACAGGTCCGTTCCCCAGGGGAATGGTTCCAGGTTCTGGAAAGCTTCTGGCTGAATTGGACATTTCAGAGGATGTTGCTCTATCAACAAGGTCTTCACTTTCATCAACCATAACCTCATCGGTATCCTCAGAATTTGGAGATGGAGAGGCAATGGAACCAGTGGAACGATCACTAACAGCTTTGTCATCCTCAAAAGCAAACCAATTCGAGTTTGTGAACAATGAACTGCTGTAAAAACAAAGTTTTCTCGTAAGAAATACAATCAGGGGACAACAGCTATAGATGAGACTGGATAAAGGCTACTGGTTGCTTGTTATACAGTTCTGCTCGGCAAGTAGAATGAAACAAGAAGCTAGACGTCTATAATTAAGATACTATATTGAATAAAGCAAGCAGACAGTACCTATCCTGATCATCCCCCAAACGCAGGGATGAGATTACAACTTCTGCAGATTCATCATCAAAGTAAACGTCCTGCAGCATAAATCAATTTGAAGCTTTTACTAGTCAGTCCACTTTAAAGAAAAAAGAAAGAAAATAACTGCGTCAATAAAAGATGAAGGCCATCATCTGTGTCACTGATTCTAGTTCCAGTGCACATCGCATAAGCCTAACTAAATATATACGACCATTGAATCTCAATCATGTATTGAAAATAAATCGATATTAAATTGTAAGAAATAAGCAGATGAAAGGAAATCAAATCATTTCCCCAAAGCCATGAACACACCTCGTCGTCACGTTCAACTGATCCATGAGTCTGCACAAAATACATATGAAGTAGAAAATTTAGTCAACAGATTAAAGCACCAGTTCGCATAAGCGTGCTTCAACAAAAAAGAAAAAAAAATCCGCAGTTGAAAAAGTACTAAAAAAATCTATCAATTTGTTCATGAGAGGTGGGTTGAAACTGCTCAAGGAAATACTGACCATGAAACACAAATGTAAAAATTCACCAAAGATAACATTCGCCTTCATATCCATCATACCCAAAAGTAATCACATGGTAAAATTGAATGAAACCTATATGAAGCTCGATCTAAAATATAATAGATCCATATCATAAATACAAATTAAATTTTATTGTTTAGAAAATAATTTATTCACTGCTGAATAAATAACAAGCTAGACCCACAATGATATACACAAGGTTAACATACTCATGCATTTGATTATACAAACGAGAAAAAGTTTTGAACTGATCTGTGCTACCGATATGATGGGCTACTGCATAAATCTACTCAATGCCTGCATTTTACATCCAAACTCCATAAAAGTATATCTAAAATACAGTACAAAATCTAAAGATTGAACCTAGTGGCAACATTTGTTGAAACAGCAAAATGCAAATTGCCAAAGCTTTAACTTTGCAGGTATCACTTTAAAACAGTAGCATCCAAGATTAGAAGATGACAATAATTATGTCAAGAAGAAGAATTGAAGTTGGTGATGGTAAATGATAATGATGATACGAATACAATAGGCACAAAGAAAGCATCATTACTTCAAACTACTGCAGCAGTAAGAGAGGGGGATGGCAGATATGTGATGATAATGATGCCAATGCAGTCAGCATAACTAAATCAAATAGGAGGCATCATTACTTCAAATAGGACGAGGAGGAGATGCTGATGATGGTTGTGGTGGTAGTGGTTGTCATAAAGGGAGGGAGGCAGGTGTGCATAGCTTCCTTGCGCAATGTTAATGCAACAACAAAGTGATCAACTATGATAGAATACATTGTAATGAACGGGTAGACAAAGAAATATGCAACCGAGCAAATAAATTTTCAGGAAAAATATAATATTATTATTATTATTATTATTATTAATTGTTTAAACTATATATTAAACTTTAAAAAACATTAGAAAAATACCTCATAAGAAAATGATGGTAAAATGCAGATCGAGATGTCATCAACAAAGGTTAAAATATTCAAAAATTTATAAAAAATGATAAGATAACAGCATGTTAGCAGACAACATGATTTCAGGTTGTCACAGATACCGAATCAATTAAATTCTTCCCCTTATAAGGATCAATGCAATTCAAGGATCAGAAGGCCCAATTCAAGATGACTGTGTAAAGATGACCTAACATGCCAATGAAAATCACTATATTTTCCTATAATTTTAGAACACCAAACATGAAGCAGTTAAAGATAATTTCCACATTCAGTCAAACTAATTTTGCGCCAGGTATTATTTCTGCAAACAAGAAAGCATCGCACCTCTAGCTCATAGTATATTAAAATAAAAAAAGAAAACCATAGAAAATTGATAAGATTAAAGCAGAAACTTACCATTTAACATTGGCACCTTAACTTAGCCATTAAGTATACAGATTTCAGACAGAAAGAATTCATGGCTCTATGAATGTGAACATCAAAGCTTCAACCATATAACTAACCTGCATTTGATGTGCTTCTTGCTATTTCAAAACTTTATTTAAATGCTTTTAGTTCTAAGGAGCAAATGGACCCTTTTTTTTTGTTTTTTTTTCTTTTTTTTCCCAACTCAGTGATGGCCATTTAAATAATTGGTTCGATTCCAAATAAATGGACCTATTAAAACATCCCAAGATATTTTTTAGGGTAAAGCGTGCAACAGACTTTTATGGCACTTGGATCTCCAGTTCTGCACTGCTTAGCTTCACAATTTCCATTTTCATGTAGCAGAAAGTTTAATAAATCAAAATAGTAAATTGCAAATATTACCTTACAATTTTGAACTGAGTTGCAAACATCCAAAAGCTCCCTTCATTTAACTTCCCGCATATAAATCAACACCAATAGAATCTCAATAAAATAACCAAACAATCTGCCTAAACATAGCTTTCTATAGCCCCCTTATTTTTTCACAAAACTTTCAAACAGGCTAGTCTTACATACCTTACAAGGTCGCAATAAAACTTTCGCATGCCGTCCAGGTTGCCTTTTGCTCACTGGCAACTTAAGAGGCACCAGAAGTTCTAGCCCTTCCCTAACGCTCTGAGCATGCAACATGCTTCTCAAAACAATGTCATCATCAACACCCAACAACAACTATGACATAATCAATATTCATTCACATACAAGGAGATGCCTGCAAAACATAAATCACTCCACAGCATTCAGAGACACATGAGACAAACCCAGAACTACGGTTAACCCCATGGATGTTCACCAACAAACTCTATGCACTGCGATCTTAAACAGTGATTAAGGTCATTTGCTCACCAACAACCTACTTGAAAATGAAGTAAAATAACAAGATCAGTGTATTTTTTAACACAAGGACCTATATTACAATGTACCCATTCAAAGAGAAAATCAAAGCTCTAAAAGAAATGAAGCTTCTAAATAACCCAAAAATGCCCTGATCTACAAAAGTCCCAATTAGATATAGTAGAGTATATTTAAGGACGTAATGCTTTGATTAGCAAAATCTAAGTTGTCATGTTCGACTAAAACAAAGATGGATATAATCAACTAACTTATGTCATAGAAGAAATATGTTATAGCTAATAAAATAAATAAATGTTTTTGGCACGGTCAAAGGAATAGTCATAAATCGAGCGAAAGAAAGAAAAAAAAGATGCATAAAAAGTCACGAAACCTCATCATGCATACCTCTTCAATGTCATCAGTGCCATATATGTTGTATCGAAAGGCCTGACTCAAATTACTAGCAAGTGCTGCAACATCATAATCTCTATCTCGGAAGTCTTCATCATCACTATCCCTAGCTCGATCTTGTAATGAAGTTGGGCGCCTTTTAGCACATAAAAAAACAATGATTAATGATGGATATACTATGATATTATCATGGAAATGAAGAAAGCATCAACGCGATTCCAAAGCAATAGAAACATTCAGTGTAACTTCAAGTCATACAAAGACATCTAAAAGCAAGGATAATGAAAATATGACATTTACAAAAAAAATAGTATAAATACTGTAGCTAAATCTTCAACAAAAAACAGGAAGGACATGTTCGAATTTTATTTCACCCAAGAAGAGTAGGATAAAACAAAGATACGAAGAATGCCAACCCCCTACTCCCAAATAAAATATTCAAAATTTTGGTATTATACTGATTCCTGTCCATTGCTAATGTGAATTATCATATGACTAGTATAAAATGTAAAAAAATTTCCATACATGCTAATGTGATGCCCGTAAATCGAGAAAACCTATTTTATGTGTAGATTTGTTTGGGGAATATAACATTATTCAATGAATATAACTATTGCAGAAATTAACTTCCATGGCATGTAATACTTTTGAAGCGTTCAGATCAAGATCACATCACTCAACTCCTATTTTATATTATGCCCTTAAAGTCCAGATATTCAAGGCATGTTTTAGGAGTATAAACTATGTTAAAAAGAACATAAAACTAAAAAACATATTAACAACTTTGCAAACTGCATCAGCTAATGAAGAAACATGAGAAAATTTTGAAGAGATTGAAGGTAAATCTTAGTAACAATGTTTCTTCATTGTTAAAAGGCGTGCATTTAAAATGGGTAAGAGGAAGGAAGGATCAAGAAGGCAAAACTCTTTATTTCTCAAATAATGTTAGGCTTTAGAAAATAAATGATGCAACATTATAGAAAACCTGCTAGCTTAAAAATTAGATATATCATCAATTCGATTCATCGGAGTCCACCGTGTTTCAACTTTCTATAAGCCAGCGATTGTATAATTTGTCCATACATGCACAATTCTCAAGATGCCTAAGAATACACAACCTGATGAAAACAAAAGGATCATGTTGGAATGTACAAAATTCAAATATTCCTAAAATCAAAGGATTATTACCCAAAGATATTCTTGACCACTCATGGTTCTAAAAAAAGGAAAAAATTCAAAATAATCCCCAGATTATTCATGTGGCCAATTTAATCCAAAAATATACACTTCTCCAATTTAGTCCCTCAATTATACAAAAGTGATCTCAAATAATCCCTCGTGTAGATATTGATGGAGATTGTGATACAAAATTTATCTCAATTTAGTCCCTCGACTAAACAAAATGGATCCAATTTAGTTCATGATAAACTATTTGGGATCAATTTTGTATAGTTGAGGAACGAAATTAGATAAATGTGATCACTGAGACTAAACTTGGCCGCATACGAGGGTCAATATTGGGCATTTTTCCCTTCAAAAATATATTTCATAGAAAAGGAAAAGGATTTCACTTGAAGGTTGGCAAGGCAAACGCAGCACAACTATACAAGCAATATCCAACAATAGAAAATTTCACGAAGTTGGCACACTTAAAATAACTGCTAATGGTAAAATGCACCCAAACAAAAGCTTTCAATCAAGGAGATTTAGTTGTCATTAAAACATTGAATATATACCATTGAAGTACAAAAAGAGACAAGTTAAAATTTGCCCTCATAGTTGCCCATAGTCTGGGCAGCAAAATATGTGCATGCTCCATCTGTTAAAAATAAGAACGCAGAAAAAAAAAAAAAAACTTTTTGGTATCTTTAGCAACACCAAATCGGCAAATCTTGAACAATTCTCGGAATACATGGAGGTCCATTTTCATACAAAACAGAAGCAACCCAATATTTCCGTCCATTTTCAAAAAAAAAATCTAAATAGCCGTAAAAAATGACAAGGAAATCACTAAAATATCAAATAGTTCAATCAGTTCCGCAGCAAAGAAAATCAAATTCATACCCACAAGCCCAGTTGTAAACATTTTCAATGGCATTGCGCTTGACTAGGACGTTGGTGTGCCAATCAATCCATTCACTGTTTTCCTGAAAAACATGGCCGACTTTATGAAATCGAGCTACTCAATAATCAGAAAATGCTCATAAACAAGAAACTGTAGCCTAAAGATCATTAGTTAATGAGGCATTTGTGCAACAATAACAACAATAAGCTTTTATCCCACTACATCGGGTAAGCCACCGAAATCATTTTTTTTCCATTGTCTTGTTAAGAGTCAAATTCTCATGACGAAAGCATTTGTGGAGAAAAAAAAAAGACAAGTATAAAAACAGGAACTGGACAAAGTGACAACACTATACTCCAACAAAGATATGAGTTCTACAGCTTGATTAGATTGAAAGCATAATATCTGATACCAGATGTGTTGAAAATATTTTTCAGAAAGAGTCAAGAAACAACTTGGGCCAAGCTTATGAAGTTTCTGTCCTAGAAACAAGAAACGAACAAAATAGAAATGAATTTAAACTTTGCATAGTACAAAATTCAAGGTTAACCCAATGCCGCTCTAAGACAATCAATTCAAGAACCTGAGCTTGATATGGAGGTTAACCTGCAGATGTGTCTGTATTATAACACTTGAATTTGCTGCCTGCTCAAGCTTGTTAGCCATCCGCGACAAGTGCCCAATATTGCCAACTCTTGGAGGTGATCTTCCCTCTGCCGATAGAGTTGGCTTCAACATAAAGGTTGTCAATACAAGGATATCAACCGGATATAAAACTTTATATTATTATTTGTTTCATGGGGTACAGAAAAGTACCAATCAGAGGCTACCTTATTAGAATCAGTTGGCAGGATATGCTGCTTTTCTGCTTCAAGAATTTTGGCAACAATGTCGCAATCTTTGAGAATATGGTCAACCAGTAAAGTTTTTTTGCTCTCTAAGCATGACCCTACGATATTCTCCACTTGGTGATGTAAAAAATTATTGTAAGGATACCTAAACGACACGAAAAATGTTAGAAAGCCCCATTAAAAAAAACTAATGATCAACTTTCACCTACTCGAACCCCCTTCCCCAACACGAAAATAGTCAAGCCACTTACTCAAAAAACAAATCTAGAACTTTTTTTATAGCCCCTAGATGAATCAACTCCTCCTCGGCAGCTTCATTACTAATTGTCAACAAAACAGAGATGAACTCCACAATCTGGAAGAGGAAGACACGTAAAGCTGAAAATATTATCTATAAATTATATGCAATCCCGGGATAAGAAAAACATGCCATGGAAGCAATGAATCATGTAGGAGTTCCATATATAAACAAAGTAAAAGTGCACTTACCAAAAGAAAGATTAACAGGCTACTTGAAAACAATTAGGACTACAGTTACTCAAAAAAGGTGAACAAATCATCATAAACACAGACTGTACTCAAGTTCTCTAGACGTGAATAACAATGCATGATTGTAAAAGAAAGAATGTTTTAATATGCCTAAATGTACGGTTCAAAAGTAGTCTAAAAAGTACGGAAGAAAATCATAAATAGCAAGTTTTTTTTTTTGTTTATAAAGAAAGCCTATAGAACTTTGCCATTACGTTGTATGCAATATAAAATAAATTTAAGCATTAACACTGAAGCACAAATAAATATGTTCGCAAGAATATTGGTTCAAAAAATAAGAAGAAACATTCCTTACGACTAAGAATCAGGAAAAAATTTCGTGTAAAGTACTCTAAAAATCATCTGACTTTACTTTATAGTTTGGCCAATAACATTTAAAAAAAGAATAAAATTCATAATGTTTTAAAATTTAATGATAATTGATTGTTTCTCACAAAAAATATAAAATATGTAATAGTAGAAATTGTCGTGTTAAATATTTCTAATAAATCACAGGGTAATAAAATCATTTTGCTAATAAATTTATCATAGTGACTTGCAAATCCTGGATCGAATCATAATTTATTATTTTAATAACCATATTACCTTTTGATTTTGCACATGTATTTCATGTGAGTTATTTACCAACACATTTTTGGGTTTTTCATAAGAAATTATGAAATTGTTATCAAAATAAAAACACAATAATTTTTAGCCATGTTCAAAATGTAAGTGACCTAGGTAAAGGGTAGATGTTCATTTTAATGCATTTACAAGATCTATTTTAAGTTTCCAGAGCAAAAACTAAATGCATCATTATATAAAAAAGTAAGCTGACGAGTTCTGGCATGCACTATTTGCTGGTAATCTACAGGGAAAATTTTTGGTGAAATGGCACCTTTAAACTACAAATTTGAGCCATCATTGTAGAGAATAACACTAATGAAAATTCAAAGTTCTATTATACATAACATAACAAAAATATCTAAAGTAGGAAACCACGTGACATATCTCCAACTGTATCAACGGTGTACATGCATTAATATCCAACTTCTCTAGAAAGAAATAAAACAATGCAAGTAATTCTCCAATAAAGTGATACCTTCAAACGGTGTTTACCAAGGGGAGGTTCTAAACTTCCATAGGTAGTTGTCAAAACAACTTCTGAAGCAGAAACATCTAGTAACTTCAATAAATCACCTTCAAGAGAAATCGATAGTCATAAGTATATGGTAAAAAAATGCAGAAAAACATAACAATAGAGAAGTTCGACAACCACCACCCCCCCCCCCCCCCCCCCCCAATAAAAAAAAAACTGGCATCTCTTGGACCGTTGCCTGCCTTACAGCTCACAACACAATCAACAGTAGACCTCAAAACCAAAGAACATTAGAATAGGAAGGAAGATACTGATTTCTAAGTGAAATCCATTACAAAAGGCCTTTCATGGCCTAACTGGTCCACAAGTGGCTATGGACAATCCTATTGCAGAATACAGCTCAATCTCTCTGAATAGCATGAAGAAGGCCAGTGGATTTAAGGTGGCATGTGTTAAATATTAGAAAGTCAAAGTTAAGAAATTTATTTTAGGAAAGTATTTTTTAGGAAAGATCGATTGTGATCCTATCCTATGATTTTGTTTCCTAATTAGGGAAAAGAAAGTATTTTTAGATATAAAAGAAGATATTGATTGTGATCTTCTACTATGATTTTATCACCTAATTTTTAGAAAAGAATTGTTCTCCTATGATTATGTTTTCTAAATTTTAGGAAAGAATTAAGTTAGGTAATTATTTCCTATACCAGTATTTTTTTAGTATATATATGCACATTTAGTACTAAATTTTAGTAAGAAATGAATTAAGAAATTCTTCATGGTATCAGAGCTAGCTCTCTGAACCCTAATCCTTTCAGGCAGCCTCTCTTTAGCAGATTTTTTTTTGTCGACTTTTTTCTGTTTCTCAGGCTAATTCTCTCTGGTCAGTGTTCGTCCCAGCCTTCTTCTATATTTCCAGCAACCATATTCACTCTTCTCCCTCATCTTCTTCTTCGCAATACGGAATGACATCATCAGAAATAGTCGGCATTACAACACCATAATCAGGAAGCAATTTAGAAATTCCAAACCATGGTGGCAGTAATTCTTCTCCTATTCTCATCACATCACAAATTAAATGGCCATAATTATTTGCATAGGTCACAATTTGTGTTGCTATTTATTTGTGATAAGGGAACGGACAAGTATCTCAGGGGAGCAGTAGCCATGCCAGAGACTACATATCTGAGTTTTAGAAAGTGGAAGATTGAAAATAGCATGATCAATGTCAAGACTTATCAATTCCATGAACAATGACATAGGTGAAAATTTCTTACTATTTGGGACTGCAAAAGAAATATGGGATGCAGCCAAAGAGACTTACTCCAACTCTGAAAATACTTTAGAGCTGTTTCAAGTCGAATCAGTACTTCATGACTTCCACCAAGAAGAGCAGTCTCTTACTTAGTATTACAATACTCACATGGTATTGGCAACAACTTTAACTTAATCAAAACTAACTCATGGGCATGTCCAGAAGATGCAGAAATGCACAAACAAATTATAGAACAAAAAAGACTGTTCAAGTTCTTCTTAGGACTAAACAGGGAGTTGGATGATGTTCGAGGCCGAACCATGGGCACTAAACCGCTGCCCAATCTTAAGGAGGCTTTCTTTGAGATTAGGCATGAAGAAAGTAAAAAGAAAGTGATGATGGGATCTAAGGAACAACCCACATCAACGTTGGATGCATCTGCCCTTGTTGCCCAATCATCTAACAACAATGGTGGAGAACATCAGAAACGAGAAAGGCCATGGTGTGATTACTGTAAGAAGCCAGGTCATTACAAGGAGACTTGTTGGAAACTCCATGACAACCCAGTTGATTGGAAATCAAAGCCACGATTTGATAGAGACAGCAAAGCACATGTGGCTTCCAACTCTGAGAGTGCTCCTGTTCCTGAGCCTAGCCCATTTAGCAAATAGCAGATAGATTTGCTGCAGAAACTGTTTAGTCAAGTTGGCAATGGTAGCATTACTGAAATAGGTTTGATTACTCAAACAAATTCACATATTGTCTTCTCTATTTATAGAAGAGAAACAAGGTCATGGATAGTTGATACTGGTGCTTCTAATCATATGACAGAAGATGCTGCCCTTCTCCAAAATTACAAGCCAAGTAGTAATCACTCATCCATCCATATTGATGATGGTTCAAATTCTAAAATTGTTGGAATAGGTTCCATCCAACTTACTAAAGAGTTGCATCTCAACTCTGTCCTCCATGTTCCATACAAACCTTCAATTACCTTTTCTTTGATCCATAGTGATGTGTGGGGTCCCTCAAGGATAAAAAATGTTTCTGGCACTCGATGGTTTGTGACATTTGTTTATGATCATACAAGAGTAACTTGGGTTTTCCTTATAAAAAAAAAGTTCGAGGTCGGGCTAATTTTTCAAACATTCAATCTCATAGTTCAAATTAATTCAACTCTAGAATTCAGGTACTCAAGTCAAACAATGCTCTAAATACTTCACTAGTAGTCACAATACCTACCTACAGAACCATGAGATTATCCACATAAATTCTTGTGTTGATACCCCTCAACAAAATGGGGTGGCTGCATAAAAATAGACATCTCTTGAAGGTTGCCCGGTGTCTTATATTTTCCTCGAATATTCAAAATTATTTATGGGGGGAAGCCATTCTCACAGCTACCTATTTGATCAATAGTATGCCATATAGGGTCCTTAACTTTCAATCTCCATGTCAACTTCTTCTGACAAATTTTCCTCACATCTGTGTAGCTTCATCTGATTCACCACTCAAGGTATTTGGTTGCATGGCATTTGTTCATGTGTATCCTCAACACTGTAGCAAATTTGATCCTAGGGCCAATAAGTGTATTTTTTTAGGGTACTCCCTAACTAAAAAATGGTACAAATGTTATTCTCCAACCAACAAAATATTTCACACCACTACGGATGTCTCTTTCTTTGAACATTTGTCTTTCTATTCCAAATATCATGTTCAGAGAGAGAGAGAGAGAGCGTGAATGAACATCAAGTTTGAGAGTTCTTTCTTGAGTATGTGCCCTTTGCCCACAGAGTCACCAAGTTCTTCTCAACCCGTGCTTTTTCCCAAAGACCGTACACAAAACTTGTCCGCATTCGTGCATGTTCAGTTATTAGTCCAACCCACAAATGTTTCTTCTCCCATGCCTGATCAATCTGCGGCTCCACAACTTGCTAATGAGAACTTTCAATTCTACATTAGGAGGAAAAGACATAAGCTAGAGCACGGATCACAATCAGCATATGGCTAATATATTAACTCGATTTCAAGTCCACCTGAAAAAAACAAAGGTACAAATAAGGATGGAGATGTGTCAATTTCTAACATTGATGACTCTACCATGTTGATTGCGTTGAGGAAGGGTGTTAGGAGATGTACAATTCATCCAATTGAAAATTATGTTATACTTATCAAGGGTCATCATCATCATCTTACAGAGCATTTACTACTTTTGATGAGATTCAGGTTCTTAGCACAATAGAATAGGCATTACAAAATTTAGAGTGTAAGAAGGAATTACAAGAGGAGATTGATGCACTTGAGAATAATGGAATTTAGACTATTACAAATTTGCCAGCTAGGAAAGGGCCCGTGAGGTGCAAATGGATTTTCACTATAAAATATAAAGCAGATGGATCAGTTGAAAGACTCAATGCTCGGTTGGTAGCTAAAGGATTTACACAATTATATATGGGATAGACTATCAAGAAACTTATGCTCCTGTTGCAAAGCTTAACACTATCAGAATTCTTCTCTCATTGGTTCTCAACCAAGATTGGTACTTGCTACAACTGGACATAAATAATACATTTCTAAATGGTGACCTTGAAGAGAAAGTTTACATGAAAATCCCACATGGTTTTGAAAAAGGTATGACAAAGAATCAGGTTTGCAAACTCAAGAAGTCCTTGTACAACCTTAAACAATCTCCCTGAGCCTAGTTTGATAAATTCACAAAGACTGTTTTGAAGCTAGGCTACACACAGGGTCAAGCTGATCATACTATGTTTGTCAAGAAATCTTACGCTTGAAAAATTGTTATATTAATAGTCTATGTTTTGATGATATTATTCTATCTAAGAAAAATGTGAAAGAATTACAAAATTTGAAGAAGTATTTGTCAGAAAATTTTGAAGTTAAAAATCTTGAAAATCTTAAATATTTCCTTGAAATGGGAATAAGTAGATCAAAAAAGGGCATTATTGTTTCTCAAAGGAAATATATTTTAGATCTTCTTAAGGAGAAGGGTATGCTTGGATGCAAACCTATTGATACTCCTATGAACAGTCAAAAGAACTTGGCACTGCAAAAGAAAGTACATCTGTAAACAGTGAGAGATATCAGAGACTTGTTGGACATCTGATCTATCTTTCACACTCAGCCATATATTGGTTTTGCAATGAGTGTTGCAAGTCAATTCATGCACAGTCCTACAAAAGAACACATGGAAGCAGTTTATAGGATTCTTAGATACTTAGATGACAGCAAAGAAAAACCTATTCTTCAAAAAGATAGAGAATCATGACATTGAAGTTTATTCAGATGCAAATTGGGCAGGAAACATTATTGACAGAAAATCAACTTATGGGTACTGTTCTTTTTACTAGGGTAATCTTGTTACCTGGAGGAGTAAGAAGCAGAAGCAATCAATGGTAGCAAGAAGTAGTGCAAAAGCTAAGTACAGAGCACTAGCACTAGGGGTGCAAATCAGTCGAGTCGAGTCGAGTCGAGTCGAGTCAGGGTGTGTTTAAGCCGAGCTCGTCTATCAAAAACCGAGCTCGAGCTCAAGCTTGAACTCAAGTCGAGCTCGACTCGGCAAGGGAAAAGGAGCTCGTCGAGCCGCACTTCGAGCCTGTTAACGAGCCCCGCGTCAGCGCCTGCGTCGTCCGCGAGCTCGACTGTTTCAAGAGGGGAGAGAAGCGGATGCTCTGCGATATTCAAAGGAGAAAGATTTGCTCACCTGTGGCGTTGGCGGTGGTGGCTTTGACATCGGTGCCGGCGATGCCAGTGAATCGAGCGAGATCACCAACGAACTCGCTGGAGGAGCAAGGGGAGCAGGTGCTTTCATCGAACTCGTCGCCACCGCCTCCTGGGAGTACGATGGAGTTGGTGGAGGAGAACGAGAGCTTGTGCCGGTGGAGGAGCAAGGAGAGCTTCCGTCCAGCTTGCGTCGTCGCCATCTTTTCCCGCGCGCGAATTCATTTTCCCGCCCACGATTGCATTTCCCATCTGCCGATTTTTCTTACGTGAGCTGCTCGACGAGCTCGCAAGTCGAGCAGTGGCTTGTTCGACCTCGAGCTCTATAAGCTAGCGAGCTTGATATCGTGTTCGAGCTCAACTCGCGAGCTCGATAAGCTTGACTCATCGAGCCTGTTATCGAGTCAAGCTCGAGTCAGCTCGCAAGCCGACTTGACTCGATTGCACCCCTAACTGGCATAGGGAATTTGTGAAGGGATTTAGATAAAATGATTCTTACTAAACTAGGGCAAATAAGTTCATTTTATATTCTGATTATTTGTGATAATCAGGTAGCTATCAGCATAACTAAGAATCTAGTGCATCATAACAGAACTAAGCACATTGAAATTGATAGAACTTCATCATAGAGAAGGTAATTAGTGAGACTGTTAAAATGAAATGCATCACTGACAAGCAACAAACTGCAGACATTCTCACCAAAGCTCTATTTAGACCTAACTTTGAAGACTTAATTTGCAAGCTTGGATTATATGATATATATTATCCAACTTGAAGGAGAGTGTTGAATATTTGAAACACAAAGTTAGGAAATTTATTTTAGAAAAGAATTTTTTAGGAAAGATTGATTGTGATCTTATCCTATCATAATTAGGGAATTTAATTTAGGAAAATATTTTTAGGTATAAAAGAAGATATTGATTGTGATCTTCTCTTATGATTCTATTTTCTAATTTTTTGGAAAATATTATTCTCCTATGATTTTGGGGAAGAATTAAGTTAGGTAATTATTTCCTTTATTAGACATTTTTTTAGTATATATATTTAGATGTAGTACTAAATTCTTATAAGAATAATGAATTAAGAAATTCTTCATAGTATCTAAATCAATTTCAGAGACATGCACAATTTTATTAAAGGAAAATTTGGCATTAGCAAAAATCAAATTACTTTGGGTACCAATGCATATTTTCTATGCATCAGACGGGCACTTCTTATCAATTAGCATCAGCTATAGTCAAAAGGTCATCCAAATGTCATTCCATCAAGGTTTTAAATGGGCCAAGAGCAATAAAATAATCAGGGGGGGATAACATACCCAATGATATATTAATCACCTATTCCTGATCAAACATGATAAGAAAATCTTTAGTCAGCCTTTTTGAAATAGCTATATTACATTGACATAATCATAGTCATAGAAGGTCATTCTTGGGTTGCATTATTTCAATATTCTATTCTAACTCTATTACGTAAATAATCAAATTAGAATCCCAGACACATAAATGTAAAATCTCAGTTGTAACACCAACATCTTAAAGCACATCAATAAATTTGAAAGAAAAGGAAGAAAAAACAATAATTATGATAAATAAAACAAATTTCATTGAAGAAATGAAAGGCATAGACCAACATTGGACTCCAATAAGACAACATTATTCAAGTGCATCAAAGGTGGATCCATTTCTAATCATCCAAAAAGTGATGAAACGTATTACAATGTACTACCTGGCTCTTTGAAGAGATAAAATCATTTTATGAAGAACCAATCTAAGACTAGAAAATTCAAGATTTGGGCTCCATAATAAAAAAATTAGTTGTAGATAAGTAAAATAAAGAAGTAAAAACCACTTTGAATTTTATTATTTGATTATGAAGAAAGTGTGAATGTATATATAGAATACTTCAAAAGGTTTATAATGAAAATAAATAAAAGCTGTTCAAAAAAAAAAGAAAAAAAATCCCCAAGAGAGGTTGGTGGCTAGAATACGAATAGGATGTGCACGGATTGCAATCAAAGAGTCATAACAGTATCGATCCAATAGTTAGCACCCTTAATCTATCTACACATGGATTCATACTAAGATTGATTGACTTATAGATCCTACGACTTTTAAAACTCTCCCTCAAACTGAATGTGAGGTTGCAAAAATAATTTCAATATTTTTTATCATGAGGTTGCAGCATCCACTTTCCAATTTCTCTTTTAGGAAATATCTATCCCCCTTCACATAGTAGATACATTATGTTGTATTTATTTATGAGCAATACAAATGACAAATTTATTGTCATAGTATATCTTTATTGGCCCTTTCTATTTAACTTTTAATCCTTCCACAATAACTTTCATCCACAAAGGCTCACAAATTCCTTGAGCAGTAACTCTAAATTTAAATTTAATACTGGATATCAAAGCAAATTTTATTTTTTGTTCTTCCACATTATGACACAATGGAGAAAAAAGATTCATGCAGCCGACCCCACGTAGTGGGACAAAGGCTTGATGTTGTTGTTCTTCTTCTTCTTCTTCCACATTATGAAATTTCCTCCTAAAAAAGTTTAATATCCAATTGTGTATCTTCTATCCAATTATGATCTCACGTAATATGCATCAATGTACCCTTCAACTTATAAAATATATTGTTTTATATAAATAAAATACCCTGCCTTCTTTTAAAATATCTGAGGATTATATGAGAAGCTTAAAGACTATTTCGATTTGTGCATGAATTGACTAATGAGACCTATTGCAAATGCGATGAATTGACTAATGAGACCTATTGCAAATGCGATTTTTGGAGGGATGTGAGATCATTTTTTCTATTAATATTTAATATTATCCCATGTCTACTCATTTTCCTTCTTCATCCGTGTCCAACTTTTAACCTGGATTAGTTAGGGCTTCACAAGATTCACAATCAATGATTTTTATTTCTTCCAATATATCCATGACATTTTTTTGTTGAGAGGAATATTTTATATTCTAATTAAACAACTTCTATTCCCAAAAAATATTTGAATTTGCCCAACTTTTAATCTTCAATTTTTTCAGCAAGCTTTTTCCCTGAAAGACTTCTTTTCTCTATCATCATCACCTAGGATAATATATATTATGAGAATTGATATTTTACCATCAACAGAGTGCTTTATAAACATAGTATGATCCCCTTAGCTTTGTTTCTATCCAGCTACATTTATGGCTTTTGTGAATCTGTTAGATAATGCTCTTAGAGATTGTTTAAAGTCATACACAGCTTTTTTTATTTTGCACACTTTTTTCTTTGCGAATGAACTAACACATCCTAGTGGTGGATCCCTATAAACTAATGCAACATCCCCATGTAGGAAATTATTCTTTATGATATATTATTATATGAACTATCTACTACTGGTGGTTGCAAGAGAAATAAAGATATATAATATTTTCACTTTCACAACATGAGAAAGAACATTTTTATAATCAATTTCATAGAATTAAGTATATCCTTTGACTAATAGTATCACTTTATATCATTTCAGGTTTCCATCTTATTATATATTTTATAGAAAAAATTCTGATAAGCCGGTTTTACCTGAACCGGCCCAGCCGGCCCAAGGGCCGGTTCAGGTCTACAGGAGGCGGAGGAATCCCGCCTCCTCCCTGGCTTGTCCGCCCAATAGGGTGGGTCCCACCCTCTAAAATCAAATTCAAACCATAGAGGAGGGGGCGGCTAAAGCATTGGGAGGGAAATTTAATTAGGAAACTTATTGTATTAAAGGGGATGAGGGAATTAGGGAGAGACATGTTTTGTTTGATTGAACTTAGGGTTTTCTTGGAGGTTTGGGCTCTAGACGATTTTGTCTAGAGATTTGGGAGAGATGATCCTCCTCTCGAATTGAGGATCTCTTGTATCCTGCTTTTGCATTTGCTTTGCTTTATTTCCAAGACGCAATCTATCGTTTCTAGTTTGATTTGCTCCAATTCTTTGTGTTTTCCCGCTGTTTTTATCAATTTGGCTTAGGTTTGCTTGCAAACTCAAGTAGATCCGGTAGGATTACTTGCGAACTCAAGTATTTCCTATCAAATTCATTTGCATCCTACAATGTTGTTCCCTTTTAATAACTCAACGATCTCCCAAGTTTACTTTTTTCCAAAATATTCATCTCTTCTCTTATGATATCCTTTCAATTTTTATTAATAAGTGTCTCAAATAGAGCTTGTGATATTAAAATAGAATTGGAGACGATATTTGCAAGGAATGCTTTATAGGTAGGAGAAAATTTTTCAAAAAAATATATATTGGGAGATAGGATACAAAGGAGAACATCTAGTGATGGATTGATTATTGGTACCTGATAATAGTTTCGCGTCTTGAACTTACTGGAGATTTTAGCTAAGCTTATTCATTCTTGAAGGAGTGCAATAGCTAGATTTTTAGAATTATAGAAATGTATGGATCTTTTAGAGTTGATGGTGGAATCAAAATGTGCAAGAAAAGATAAAAAATAAAAAGCTTTGTTATAAAAATTGGTTCAGATGTAAAAGCTCAGAAAATTAGGAAAGTTATAGAGAGGCCCGTAATGAGTTTAAGAAAGCAATATGTGATACAAAAAATTTAACTTTTAATAATTTATATAACATATTAGATACTAAAAATTTAACTTCAAAATTGGATCGACTCAAAATCAAATCATTGTGCCAAAATTGAATCGATTTGAGCTATAAATGTATTTTAAAGCTTTCTGAAGAGCATTTACATCCAATTGAAAATAAATAAAAAATTGTAAATTAGCATACCTAAGCTCTCTAGCATGCCATTAACAGTCTCTGGATTGGCATTAACCATTGTACCACGGCTTAGCTGGCTTCTGAATGATTGGTATGGAGGAGGTAACAATTTCTTAGGGTCCAATAAAGATATGCATACAGACAATGAGTGCACCAGAACAGATTTGGGTCTTGAACTTTCAAAAGCATGACGTAATAATCTTCCAACAAAACTGCAATTATAAGCATACCATTACTCCAAAAAACCTTAATATCTTTAGGTAAAAACAAAGCAGACCTAATAGCTACAGTACATGACAATATTCTTTTTGAATGACAAAGCTAGTAGATGCAGGCTCGGATACCTCGGGCTGCAAATTTTTGCTGCTAGTCCAGGAGGAGCATATCTAGTTATCGCACACAAGACTTCAGCAGCATTGGCATGAACTTCAGGCAAATTCTGTACGAAATAACAAAAAAATAAGTCCAAAATTATTATCATATGAATCTTTATCATTAGCATTTTAGACGGGGAACTTTTCATTAAAAACTAAATCCACGAAAACTAACTCATCCAATTTGCTGAAGAATAGATAAGAGTGCGGAAGGGTGATACCATTGTAATTATCTACATAGGTTAGTGTTGCAAATCCAATTAACCAAAATTGCAATGAAGCAGTACAAGAAGAACCACATAAATAAGCATAGTTCTGAAGCAAGCAAACCTATACAAGCTAAATTTTGTGTTATCAAAGGAAATGTAATTTACGAAATAAAATATTAATTTGCCGTTTATGAGCAGATATAGATTTGCACACCAAAAATATCAATAAGAAAAATTAAAAAGAGAAATAAAACCTATATTCGTCCCAAAAAAATCTGAAAAGAGCCCAATATCAATGCATATTTGTTACTTCTCGTAGAAGAATGTAAATTGGCTCCAACGGCCTCCACTAGGTCAATCCGCATATGTAAAATGAAGATTGACAAGGTTTTGCAGCAGGAAACTTATGTCCACATGCAAATTCTAAATAAAGAATATAAATGAAAGATAGAAGTCTTTGAAAGAGTACAGTGAGCATAGCAAAAAATTATAGGTTTTTGATAATTTATGTAATAGATTTTGTACTAAGAAAATAGAAAAGGAGATATATCTGATAGCAAGATAAAAGATAAGAGATATAAGATTTAAAATTTTGAACAAATTAGATGCATTAAGGGGAAGATCATGGGATGTTGATTAAAAGTAAGAATATCAAGGAAAGATGAAAATGCTAATTTGAAAAATAATTAAATAGGAGTAAAAAAAATTGGAAAGCATAATGAACAATACAATGAAGCATGTTACAGATTGATCTAAAAAACTAAAACAAAGCTCTAAAGAAGATGAATAAAGACAAAGCTCAAGATTCAGATGATATGCAAATTGAGATTGGGAGAATTATGAGTGATATTATAGTAATTTGATTAACAAATTTTGTCAACTAATTTTGAAGACAAAGAATAGCAAATGATTCAAGAGGTAATTTGATACTAAAATTTAAGAAAAATATATTTAAAATTCTACAAACTACAAAAGAATTAAATTGATATGAAATGAAAATAACATTAAGAAAATTACATAGAACCGATTTGATTTCATACAAAAAAATATATAAAACGAAAGTTATTTTCATAGAACTATTTTGATTTCATGCAAAAGAAGATATAATACGAAAGTGATTTTCGCATTCCGACATTTAATGAAAAAATATAGCAAGAACAGAAATGATCTGCACATAATTCTTATTGATATTGTGATGGCGTATGATTGGGTACAATGATAACTTATTAGCGTGCGGTAAGGCACAAAGATATATGATAAAAGGTGTATTTACATTATTAAATATATATGGTGGATCGTTAACTTGTATTAGAGTAATTGTAGAGTTACTCAAGAGTTTTCAATTACAATAGATTAGCATCAAGAGTTAGCATTAAGTCCATATATTTTCATATTCATTATGAAAATGCTTACAATAAATATTTAAGGCGTCCCAGTATAAACTTCATGTAGATGATATAGTTATAATAAATGAGGCATCCACCAAAATAAAGTAAAAAATAAGATCAATGGAAAATACATGACATGCAATCTAAAAAATCAATCCAATACAATTTTATTAACTTAATCAAATGCAATATGTTTCAAAAGCTTTGCACTGGTTTTAGTAACATAAATCTCAAAACCACCTTATTTCACAACTTTGTAATTTCCAAAGAATCAATCAAACTAGTCTATCCAAAAGGTTTTTCGTAATACAAGAGATGATCACAATAATGCGAGGAAGGGTAATTGGGTAAATATAGAACTAGTGAGAACTTTCAAATTTTCAGTCATTTTTACCACATAGAAAGAGGCATGTCAATAGCCGTCTAACCATAGCCTCTGAAATAATCATCCTTAGTAGTAGACTAAGATGCACCGACACGTCACGCCTTCGACATGCGTCCACATGTCACATTCAAAGATGATGCCTCTCAAATCTAATAGAGAAGGAGCAAACTAAAAAGCCTTTGGACAGTCTACATGAAGATGAGTCAAAATCTCTTAAAAGATATACCGCTTCGCGGCTATGACCTTACTTCCAACAACAACACCAACAACAAGCCTTTATCCCACTATGTGGGGTCGGCTACATGAATCTTTTTTCTCCATTGTGTCTTGTTAAGGGTCAAATTCTCATCTAAATCTAATAAAGAAATATCATTTCTAATATTTTCTAACCAAGTCTTTTTAGGTCGACCTCTACCTTTCTTAATATAAGTCAAATCTAATACATCTACTTCCTAACTGGGTCATCGGAAGGCCGGCATTTTATGTGACCAAACCATCTAAAGCGACTCTCTCGCTAATCTTATCTTCCACTGGAGCTACTGCAACCTTTTTACGTATATGCTCATTTCGTATCCTGTCTTTAAGAGTAAAGCCACTCATCCACCTGAGCATCCTTATCTCTGCAACACTTAACTTAATATTATGCTTCTCTTTTAATGGACAACATTTTGCATCATAAAATATTGCAGGTCTCACTACTATCTTATAGAATTTTCCCTTAAATTTGAGAGGGACTTTTCTATCACATAACAAGCCCGATGCATTCCTCCACTTCAATATATGGGTTGTCATTTTGTTCTGAAAATTGATATTTATGTGAGAATTTTAATAATGGGGGTAAAAGGGTGTTAGTTTTAGTTTTGTAAATAGCAAATATTTGGATGGTATGCCTATAATTGCCCCTTACAAGTATTATTTCTTAAGATTATAATTATAATACAAGTACAATCAAAATTATTATTTGAAATTATATTTTGATTTTGTTTACCTTTCTCTTAAAATAACATGTATATCAAAATCTATGAATTAATTACTGATGCACTATGAATTAATTACTTATGCACGGACTTTTTATTTCATGAATTCTTCAGGTTAAGAATATTTTTAGAGCATTTGTCCAAGTGTTTGCTAGTGTTGAATATTGCTGTAGGTTAAAGATTTCCATTTCATCAGAACCTATTCCTCTCTAATTAGATGCTTCTACTTTTATTCATAAACTTCTATTAAACTATTATTGCGTGCAAATTTTGGCATTAATTTTACTCTTGTAAGAGTAATTTAAAAAAAAAATCCTATTTATTAAAAGTAACTGGATTTAAAAAGAAAATATGGATAATGGAACTACCAAGTATGTCTAAGCTTCAGACGTTAAATGCATAAGATCGCCTAGAACAAAATATTATATCTTGACGTTAAACATACATTTTTAAAGAACCAAAAAGAAAACCATATCCTCACAAACATTTTTGATCGCCAATCAATATAATAAATGAGGCTACAGGCAGCACATAAAACAACTAAATTATGATCATCACCATCATATAATTACTACATCAGGCTAATAGAGAATAAGAGACTATATAATCTTGCAGCACATACCGATGAACTGAACTTATCAATAATCAAGTCAAGAACATTTGCATTGTCCAACCACTGCAATGAATCGGTATAGTTGGAATACATATTTTCATCAGCCCCAATCAACCGAATCAATACCTGCATGATCAATTGAATGTTTCAAAACACAATCTAGAATACTATGACATTAGCAAAAGCATAGCAAATTTTTTTGAATATCCGACCATTAAAAAACGAATGGCACAAAGATTTGAATGCTAACCTCCATTATAGATGTAATGCCAATCAAATCTATTAGTTGATGGAAAATTTCTTGGTGACCCTATATGATCGTGGAGAAAACCAAAAGTCAGAAAGGGTACAAATAATTCATAATATGAACAAAATAGCATCAATCAACTTATATAGCAGAATTTTTCCAAAGAAAAAAAATTGTTGCTAGAATTTTAAGAATGCTTTCACTAAATTAATCATTCAAGAATATACTGCCAATTGGAGGTGTAGAAGATACTGATCGCCAAATGATAATAAACACCAAAAAAGCTTCACAATAAATCTCCTACAAACACTAAATTAGAGCCTCATATTGACCTAATGAAAAACTGCATAAATTGCCTTACTTGAACATAGCTCAAAAGTTGGGGTGTCTTCCTTGCCAACAGACATAAAACAACCTAGAAAGTAGAAGCATGCAAAAAAAAATCAATATTAATACTTAATATCAACATTTAAAATGCCCTAACACCCAAGCTATGCAAGAAGACATAAACCTTGCTGAAGTATCCAGCCAACAATGTACTGTGTGGGAGGTCAGGCCTCAAAAAGGAAAACAGTAGGTCCATGAGCTGCAAAACAAGAGCACAGAAACAAGAAGCATCATAGAATTAGTAAGTCTAGGCAAGTAAAAACATATAAATAAACTAAATAGCTCAGCTACTACTGAATAATGATTATGATAAAAACCCAAACCTCCTCATCCTCAGTTAAAGTTCGTAATATGTTCTCAACCTCGCAAGTAAAAATTTCACAAGCAATAAATGGAAACCTGCATTAGTAAAAAACATTGAATTAAAAAGAAAATATAATAAACTTTATAAAATAATTAACCAAAGCTTGTTTATAAATTTACTTGAAGGTCCGCTTCTTCTCAGCATCCTCAGGGGCTTCTTCAACAATATAGCGAATCAATTGCTCAACTTGAGCCCTCTCCCTAAGACTATAAATAAGAGAAAAGGAATAAATATAAATACAATATGATGCAAAGAATAAATAACTTATCAAAAAATAAATAAATATTATCTTATCAGAAAAAAGTACCAAAATCTGAAAAACAAGGCCTTAGTAGTTTTCAGCACCATCTTAAAAATATTCTGATCAAACTAATATAGGACTGGGTAATGTAATCATTGTCATGCCCATTATTCCTATCGAAGCCAATGATCTTGAGAGAAATATCTAGTCTGATCCAATATTTCAAAGGAAATTAGGCGCATTAACCAAACAACTGATCTAAATCTACCATCATGTCATCGCCTAAAATAACAATAAATATATGCAAAAAGAAAACATTTAAAACATCAGTGAAAATTATAATTATTACTTTTTATCTTTGAGTTTGAACAACCTCCTTTTTCATAAAACACCCCAAAAATGAAGAGCCGGGTTACATTCCATAATATAATGTAAATCAATAAACTTAAAAAAAAAACTAGTGATAATGCGGTATCAAGATAGTTGGAACAAGAATGACACAAAACCACATAAAGAGTCCAAATAGCACAACCGCATGTTTCATGGGCATATATGATAACTATTCCATGACAAGAGAAGGTGATGGAATTGTAGGACTAGAGTTGAGAAGAACCGCTGAAGAAGTATAGAAGGTCATGACAAAAGATTTTAAAAAAAATCATTTCAAATGAAAAGTTCATTTGTATTTAAAACGCCAAAAACAAAAGATCCTAAATTGTATGAGCAAAAATGATGGGAAGCATAGGATTTGAGTTGCAAAGCACCGCCAAAGAACTCTAGAATTCCATGCCAAATGATTAAATACTAATAATTGATTTCAAGTGAAATTTTCCATTTGTACTTAAAAACACTACAAACAAAAGACCCCGAATTGAATGGCCAAATTAAATCTCCAAGAATGAAGGCATTCCCAACTATGAAAAGCCTACAATGGCATGCTAGATGACATGTGTTTTGTGATCTCCCATAACTTAAGGAAATCAATGTTTGCAACCACCAAAAAAAGCAGTAAATGTTAAGCAGCGCAATCCAACATAAAATACAATAATTCTAAATGTTAGAAGGGATCTTCAATGTATGTCACCTTGGCACAAGCAAAAGAATATCAACTATTCATAATCTCTGAGAAATAGAACCTAAATACTGGATATACTGTAAATTTATTTCAGCAAATGGATAACAATTTTTATTTTTTTTTTGCTTTTTGTACAGTCGTGATAAAATTTGAAAAGTTGAAAGCAGATTAACTCTTTGCAACTACAGTTAATTAATGATATCAAGTTTAAGCAGACAGGACAGGCAGTACTTCTAATCATAAGATGCATGAAGCAATTAAGATAGCAAGAAAAACACCCATTACAAATTAACGAGACGATTATTCAGAGCTTTGCATTCTTGAATTATTTCATCTTCATCCAGAAGCTCTTCCAACGTATAATTCTCCTTATCCAAGATAGTGTCCACCTGATTTTCGTACATGGAAGTCAAAGGCAGTCAGACATAAAGTGATAAATCACTACAGTGACAAAATCACTGTAAGCACGGGACCCATCCCAAAAAAATAAATAGATAAACAAATGCTTCCAATGTAACCAGATTAAAATAAAAATTATTCTAAAGAATTCCTTCAGGATCATGTAACAATATCAATGAAGTCATAGACACTGTAAAAACTTCGACACGATGAAAATAAAAATAACTTAGACGTGCTGAAAATAAAAATTATAATAGAAACTTGTTGAGTAAACAAGCGCGAACAGGTTATAAGCCTAAAATAAGTGTCAAATTTGCCAATCCTCACGATGAGCTGTTTCCAACATGTGATAAGGATATAACTTTAAAATCAGAGATAAAATTGATAAGCTTCTATCGGCAAGTTAAGACTAATAAGATATTAATCTAAAAAAACATTATAGGTCCTCATCATATAATTGCCGTTACTAATTTTCACGAACAATTCAAGGATCTTCTTTCCTTCCCCTTTAATTCTCTCCAAAGGACGGCGGGCTTGACATTGAAGTTAAAAATAAACGCGTACTGAAAAACAAAATACCATCGATGTACGTGTACTGGCTATGCAATCACTTATAGGGTTCATTGAAGAATTCGGAAAACAAAACGCCTGTATGCTCAAATGCAAAAACCTGGCAAAATCGGAAAAACAATTAATAGCCCCCTTCCCCGAGTCGCACTTATTCTCACCATCCCAATATAACTCGCATCATTTCGCACCCTTCTCACTAAAAAATGGTAAAACCATATCATCCCAAAAGGATATCCGTAAAAAAAGTACATATTAAAAACGAAAAACAAATATCGCCCAAGTACCTACACCCTACAGCTCAGGAACTTACCGGCGACGCGGTGGACAGCCCAGTCATCCTCCAGAACATCATATTGAAGCAAATCGAAAGATCCTAGCCGTTCCAGCAACAGCCTAAGCCTAGATCTAGGGTTCTGCCCTAACCAGAACCCGAACAACGGGACACACAATATCCCCGTGAACGCACGTCCGGAAGCCCCGCAAGCGCCAAGAAAACCCTAGAATTCGTTCGTTTCGTCTGACGCCATACCCTTCTTTCAGGATTGAAGACGAAAACAAGGCAAAAAAAATGGCTAAAGAATCCCTACGAAGGAGAAGGGGGCAGGCACGACAGAGAGGGGGAGGAGAATAGTAGAATGGAATCAACGGATTCGATCGACGGCAGGAGCTGTGGAGCGGCGGAGGAGCGAGCAGGAGGCGAGAATGGGGTACGACGGCCGAGCCCTGAAATTGCGTGATGGACTATTTTGGAGGAAAAAGGGTTTTAACGTGATTTGTCATTATTATTATTGTTAAATATAAATTTCTCATAAGATTTCCAAATTAAACGGGTAATCTTTTATGTTTTGAGGAAAAAAAAAACTTTCTATATTCCATAATTGACATAATCCAATAGATTTTTCAGTTCATGGTTATGAAATCATATCCTAATAACTCTTCTAACAAGAGAATGGTATCATAACTCTTCGAATCATTATTATTAATAGGTATTGAATCATATCGAGATAACTCTTTATGATGTATATTAAATATAACTCTCCTTTTCAAATTGTGTAACTCTTTTTTTTTTAATATTTGTAAATTTTATAATAGAGATTGAGTGTAACTCTTATTTTTAAATTTTACAGCTCTCTTCATCTAATATTTAAAGCTCTTTGTAATGAAGATTTAGGGGGTATTTGGCAACGGGATTGATGCCCGATTTGAGCAAGATTTACGCTAAATCATGCCAAGCAAGATTTACGCCGTCGTTCGAACTTATGGAGAAACAAATCCACTGTATGCTCCTTTTTCGATAAATCCCGAATTTACTAATTCTTACAGTTCGACAGATTTAACATTTCATTGTGCGTGGGAGAGTGGGAGAGCGAAGCATCCTGACTTCTTCAAGCGTCAAGTTTTCTATCACGCCTAAATCCTTATTATATTGTCAAACAACTCCACATGATTTAACATTTATGTTGTCACACGGTTTCTAAGATTTAATTTTAGCTGGATTTACTAAATCCAGATTTACAGGATTCACTAAATCCTATTAAAGTTAAATTCTATTTGTTGCCACATAGCCCCTTAGTTTTAATTTGAGATGATAAAAAGGAGTTTGTTTAATATATAAATATGCAGATGAATCGTGTTTAAAAAAAAAAGGAACAAATTCGGACTATAAAAATCCGATTTCTTAAAAACTGGATTTACATCATCCGGTTTCTAGAATAAATATTTTAATATTAATATAAATATAAATATAAACATTTTAATTATAATGACCATGAAATTATAATAAATTCATTTGAATGTCTTAATGATATCAGAATTGAACGATCTTGGGCTCATTGGATTCGTCTCATCGAGCCGCTCGATTTGACTATAAGCATGTCACGTTTGGAAACCGTTTGGTAATCCAAATTATGGTTTGAACCTTCCGAATGCGCTTCGGTCTTTGATTTGGACTCATTTGGGCTCGGATTGAATCAAATTTGGTGTCGTTGTGTTCGTATTTTCAAGATGTTCAGTTCTCCTATAAATTTGCTGAAATCGGAGTTCAGATGGTCTCTGATTTTATTTTTTGATGATATCTCAAATATAAACATTTTAATAAATATTTTATTTTAATTTATTTTTAAAATATTTAAGAAATCTAATATTATGAAATTTTATTTTAATTTCATAAATTTATGAAAACAAGTAAAATAAAACTATAAATATATTATTTTTAAATTTTAAATTTATTTATATTCATTAAATTTTATTTTTTTTATTTACATTGTTTCAAATTAAAAATAAAAAAAATTAAATGTTGAAACCGAATATTTTTAAATAAACCGATAGTTTTTAATCCGGTTTTTAAGAAACCGGATTTTTATAGTCCGATTTCGCTCCTTTTAAAAAAAAAATTTAAACGCGATTCATCTGCATATTTATGTATTAAACAAATTCCTTTTTATAATTTGGCCTAACTTTTTTACTACTTTGCTTTTCATATCATATCCACAGTTCCTATTTAACAATATTTTTTTATTATTTTCAAAAAAAAATTGTAATAAAAAATTAATTTTATAGTAATGTTCAAAAAAATTTGCTTCGCATAATAATTTTACAACCACTTTTATTAAAAATTATAACCATTCCAAAAAGACTCAGAATTACACCCACCAGTATTTGCAACTCCTTCATATTTCTCACCTATTGATACCCCACATACATAAGTGGAAAACTCAAAATTCCTCCTGCGAGTTCCAATTCTACTGCTTAAAAAGGTTTAATGCTACCCCGTTTAGGAAGATTTGTCAATTCCCACTTTACAAGCTATTGTCTCCTCTCCTCCACAAAGAAATCTGATATTATCGTGGACGGGCAAAACTTTAGGTGACATATACCGTTTGCTATCTTTTAGAACTGCTCCAATTTATCTATTAAAAAAGGGTTAATTGTCCTCATTTGGACGAGAGATTATTACTTGCATCGTCCGAACCGTCCAGAGACAAATTCAGACACGCCACATCACCCGGATGCATCGGGCCCCGGGTGACTTGACGAGTCCGGATTCTCCTCCGGACGACGAACGTAATAATTTTTTCATTTGGACGGATTGGAATTGTAATGAGAAAATTTTATATCCTAATTTAAGACTCATAACTCATCCTCCAAATGAGTTAATTGTCCTCAAAATTTAGTGTAACCCAAATAAAAGAGAAAATTATCAATAAAATTGTGATGTTTCTCGCTTTAATTATTTTTGTGGTAAGGCTAGTTTAAAAAAAAAATAAATTTATTTGTCAATTTAATTAATATCTTAGATCATCTTTGTTGCGGGCTAGAATATATGCGGCGGTAGAGTATTAATCATACGTCTTAGCGTTATACGGATATCAGCTCACACACAGAGAACACGAGATTTTTACGTGGAAAACCCTGAAAAGGGGAAAAACCACGGGGCCTGGCCCAGTTGAAATGATTCCACTAGAACTTGAGCAGATTACAGGGGATTGACTTGCCTCTAAGGGCGATCAGATTACAAGTATCACCCGTAGGGTGAAAGTTAGAGGCTTTTGAAGGCCTAAGGTCGCACTGGCAGAACTTCGGGGTCTCTCGGTGGTCTGGCAGAATTTCGGTCCCTAAGTAGTTGTCAGGCAGAAGTGAGGATGTTAGATGGTGGTCTAGCGAAGAGCAGAGCCTCAGGTGGTGGTCCGGCGAAGAGCAGGGCCTCAGGTGGTGGTCCGGCGAAGAGCAGGGCCTCAGGTGGTGGTTCGGCGAAGTGCAAGGCCTCAGGTGGTGGTCCGGTGAAGAGCAGGGCCTCAGGTGGTGGTCCGGCGAAGTGTAGGGCCTAAGGTGGTGGTCCGGCGGAGGTCCGGCGGAGCAACGGCGTCAAGGCGGTGGTCCGGTGGTGGTCCGGAGGAGCAACGGTGTCATGGCGGTGATCCGGCGGTGGTCGAGGAGGAGCAAGGAAGCAAGAGTTCTCTCTTCTTCTCCTTAGGATCAGGTCCCTTTTTCAAGAGGAGAGGGGGCTCTATTTATAGATTTTCGTGAGTGGCATGGCTTGTAAATAGGTGGAAGATCAGGGGTAGTTAGGGAGTGATTTGAATGGACGGCCGATCTTGAATCCTTTGATCATAGACCGTTCGCTGGACATTTGAAGGTCTTAATGATGTCGGAATTTGGCGATCTTTGGCTCGTTGGATTAGTCTCGTCGAGACGCTCGATTCAACTATAAGCATGTCACATTTGAAGACCGTTTGGTAATCCAAATTATAGTTTAAACTTTCCAACAGCGCTTCAGACCCTTGATTTGGACCTATCTGGGCTCGGATTGGGTTGAATTTGGTGTCGTTGGGTTCGTATTTCCGAGATGCTCAGTTCGCTTGTAAGTTTGCTGGAATCGGAGCTCGGATGGTCCCAAAATTAATTTCGGAAGCTTCCAACTTGTTTTTGCCTCGAGATTCGTGCCTGATTAAGATAATTTTTTGAGGATGTATCAATCTTCATGAATTTTTTGATATCATGATATTATCATTTAGTAGGTAAAAAAAATTATGTACCACAATTTTATCAAATTTATCATTGGTGATTAAATAATTCAAAATTTCTCTTAGATTTTTATACTTGTTAAAATTACAAAAAAATTTATGGATGCTCCCATTGATAAATGATTGGCAAAAAAGTTTAGATTTATATTAAAAGCTTTTCTTTTTTTCTAGAAAAATTGTTGAGTGGCAATTAGTCAGTAGTTCTCGTATGTGCTGTAATCCCAAGAAAAGTTCATTCAAGCCTTAGTATGTTGTATGTTTTATTTTGAACCCGTTGGCTATAAAAAGTTGGATTTTTACCGATTGGTTTTTCTTATATTAATTTCTGTGTATATTGAACTGAGGCATTTATTATTTTCATAATAGTTCTATAAAAATCTTAAATATTCTTTTGAGTATTCATCTAAAATTGTTATTGAAATAAAAAATGTGCATTGAGTAAGCTTTTACACGTGGAATGTGGTTTAATATTAGCAATTTCGGTACTTCATGCACCATCATAATCATATGTTTATTTTTATATTGCATAAGTCATTGTACGGCATTGAAAAAGTTTTAAACCCTAAAATGTTATAAGTGCACCATCTGAAATGATATAAGGGCTCTATATATTATATTATAACCCCATCTGCCTTGTATGAATGTGGAAGGGATTTTGACCCTACTTATTGAATGCGGGTGTGGGAAGTTACTCTGTTATGAACCCACTTAGAATGTGTAATGGGGCTTGAATGAACTAATTTTTGGTTTGGAGAAGTGAAAACTCGAGTTTTGAAAAGTGCTTTGTCGGTGCCACGGCATTGAACTCCTGGGTCATGAACTAAATATCATAAATTTCTGATTTTTTTATGAACCTTGATGAAATGTGAAAGTTAAATGCAAGGGGAACTCTAATGATAAAGGCCGAACATAGTAGACAAAAAAGATAGAGGCGGGTTCTTTTGGATCTAAGTGGAACTGTAATATTTTGTAATAGGTTTTTATTGGTTTGATGTATAGATGGTTGAGAAATTGAATTATTATATATATTTTGATGAAATAAAAAGTATTGAACTACTTTTATCATTTGTGCTTTATTAATTATGGTTGTCTCTATTGATGGTTGATTTATTAAATTATGGGTTTAAGATTTAAATCCTTTCATTAAATCTTAGGGAGTCATAGTGTACTCCTCCAACCACCGTTCTTTGCTGACAACAATCCTTCAGCTTATAATCCCTTAGCTATTATCACTTGGTTACTCAAATCCCTCGCACATCTTCACCTAAACATTTTCAAAATTTTTACACCCCTATCTAACATCTGATCAAGTTCTCAGGTTCCAAAATTCCTGTCAATTTTTTTTACTTATTTCCATAACAATTTTTTTCCATCTTATTTTGTTTTCATGGTACGAAACTGCTGAATTTCATTTTTTTCAATATATTTTGTCAATTTTAATATTCAAATTTCATTAAGGCTTTGTTTGGGATGGCTTTTTTAATGCTTTTTAAAGCCGCTTTCTAGTATAAAAATTTTAATTTTTTAACTAAAAAGCTACTTTAAGAAGCAGGAAGAAAACCGTCCCAAATGAAGCCTAAATCTTACTTGAATGTCATATTTGTTCTATGTACTTCACCAATTTTACTTACACTAAAACTTCGCTTGGGATGACTTTTTTAATGTTTCTTAAAATAAAATTTTAGTACAAAAATTAAATAGCACGTTCATTTGTCCATTTATATGGTCTACAAAACCACTCAACAAAAATTTCTCATTAATACGTTCATTAATAAGTTCACATCTTCAATAAAAAAACATATGATAAGGCTATTCGGTCCAACAATATTTTTTCTATAAATTATTATATTCATATTTATTAAAATGTAATTGTTTCTTCTATTAGGCCTAAGGGGCGTAAATTCAGTATGAAACAAAATTTTATTTATTTGTATTTTTTGCTTCTCATCACCTTCAAAATTGATTAAAATCCCGTAATTCAAAATTCCTCGAGATTTTACTGTCTTACATGAACGTTAACAAAGCTTAATTAACTTTTGTTATTTTGCAAATTATATATATTAAATCTTGATACATTATTTATAATTTTAAATGAATCAAAAAATTCTCCATTAAAATATCCAAATATGATATTTTAAAGAAGAGACATAAATTTTTATATATTTGTTAATGCCTTTAAGAATTTTAAAAAATAATTAACATATAATCAAATTTAATATAAATGTAATTTAGTTTTTTATGATTAAAACATTAAAATTAATAATAACACAACTTAACAATTTATATTTATTTTTATGTTTAAACCAAACTCTAAAAAGGAGTTCAACAACCAAAGGAGCCCTAAAAGAAGCGCTTACTAAAAAGTGATTTGAAAAACATAAAAAATACCCCTAACGCTAGAGGGAGGGCTTGAACCTCCGACCTTGTGGTTAACAGCCACACGCTCTAACCAACTGAGCTACTCCAGCTTTGGGTATGTGAATGCACAATTATAAATATTTATAATAATATTTTCTTCCATTTTATATTTTTCTTAATTACTTCATTTTTTGTATTTTATTTAACAAGTTAAACTGCCTGTCATGTAATTATGTAACTTTTAAATGAATTGAAAAGTATTATAATAAATCCAAATTTTGTAAAATGAAAATAGATATCAACTTTATATTAGATATGAAATTATTAGCAATATCTCATATTAATTAAAGTGTACATAGTTTAAATCTTCTTAATACAAAAGGTATATTACATGCTTTACATTTGTCAACAAAAAAAAAAATCTATTGACTAAAAAGGTTGTAATATCAATAAAAAATCAATTAATGTATTAATATCTATATTGATATAAAATAATAAAAAAACAATTAATTATTTTGAAACAACTCAAAGTAATTTCAAATTAAATTATAAGTGAGTTATTATAAAAAATTGTATAGATTGATGCGATCTATATTCATAATTCATGCATGAAATTTATGTGCATTTTCAAATATAAAATTATAGCTGTCCGTCTAAGCTTCACGCTAAGGCTTCGTTTGGTACAAATTCTTAAAAAAGTTACGTAATGTTATCATACAAATATACATTATTTTTATTAACTTTTTTTTTCTCAAAATAGTGAGAAAATTGTCACAAACAAACTTTCAATTATTGTATTTTTTAGCGGTTTAAATCGCCAATGTTTCGTTTGGGATGACTTTTTACTGCTTTTTAAAGTAGCTTTATATATAGTATTGGTGCGGACTCAAATATACGCGGCGATAGAGTTTAATATTTCCGTCTCAGCGTTGTACGTATATTCAGCACACAAACAGAATCGAAATAGTAACACCAGGATTTTTACGTGGAAAACCCTGGAAAGGGAAAAAACCACGGGGCCACGCCCAGTTGAAAGAGTTCCACTAGTGTCGTTTGAAGTACACGAGGCTGATCCGTCCTTTAAATTCAGGACGATCAGATTACAATGAGTATCAGTTACAAGGACAAGCAGAGTTCCGATGTCACTTGAGTGTCCGGCAGAATTCCGGCGTCACTTGGAAAGAAGTCCGGCGTCACTCGGGCGTTGGGCAGAATTCCGGCGTCGGGCAGAATTCCGACGTTGCTCCCGTGTCGGGCAGAGCTCCGGCGTCCCTCGGGCGCCTGGTGGTGCTTCGGTGGTGTTCCGGCGGTGTTCCGGCGGTGTTCCGGCGGTGTTCCGGCGGTGGTCGAGGAGGAGTTATTCCCTCCTAGACTTCTCTTCTCTTCTTCTTCTCTTCCTTCTCTTCTTGGCTTGGGTCCCCTCTTAAGAGAAATGAGGGGTTATTTATAGTTTTTCTGGAGTGGCATAGCCCGTAAATATGTGAGGGATCAGGGGCAAATAGGGAGTGATCCGGATGAACGGCCGATATTGAATCCCTTGATCGCGAGCCGTTTATCAAGAATTTGAAGGTCTTAATGATATCAGAATTCTGTGATCTTGGGCTCGTTGGATTCGTCTCGTCGAGCCGCTCGATTCGAGTATAAGCTCGTCAAAATCGGAGACCGTTTGGTAACTCAAATTGCTGTTCGATGCTTCCAACAGCACTTCGGGTACTTGATTTGGACTCACTTGGGCTCGGATTGAGTCGAATTTGGTGTTGTTGGATTCGTATTTCCGAGACGCTCAGTTCGACTGTAAGCTTGCTGAAATCGGAGTTTAAATAGTCTCCGAATTTATTTTTGAAGTTTCCGACTTGAGTTTTTCCTCGAGATTCGTGCCCGATCAAGATAATTTTTTGGCGATATATCAGTTGCCCCCCTATTTTCGGACATCGAAGCTCCATGAGTCCGAAAATACTTTCTCCGGTATTTTACGTTGGCCGAATCGCAAAAAATTGCGTTCCAGAAATTAAATATTTGCTCGAACTTGATCATAGAGGCCCCGTTGAGCTCCGAAAGTGTCAAAATTGAGTCCGGAACGTCGAAAAACGTGTCCGGGGACCCCAAAAACGTCCAATTTGGACCGTCCGGGCTCGAAATCGGAGCCCGGCAACGCGTAGGCGGCCGAACCGGCCGGCCGGCCGGCCGCCGCCGGCGGCGGCGCCCGCGCCAGCGGGCGCGTCTGCCCGCTGAACCGCGCGGTTATAACCGCGCGGGGCGCGGTTACCTTTTAAAAAAAAAAAATTTTTTTTTTTTTTTTTTAAATTGGGGGTCCCACATGAGAAAAAATCCGAAAAAATCCGGAAAAATCCCAAAAAAATTCCGAAAATTTTGAAAAATTTCAGGAAATTTAATAAAATTTTGGAATCCTCCCCCCCTCAAAAATAATATAAATAGACCCCCAAGGCCTAGGAGAAACTCGCCCCTTCTTCCTTTCTCCCTCTGGCTTTTGGCATTTTGAGGCTTTCCGCTGTTTTTGAGTAGGTGACTTTCCCTACTTGACTCGGCGCCCCTCCCTTTGCGCAGAAGTTAGAGTATTCCTCTCTTCTCCCCTCTAGTTTCTGGCATTTTGAGGCCTTCCGCCGTTTTTGAGTAGGTGATTTTCCCTACTTGATTCGGCGCCCCTCTTTTTGCGCAGAAGTTAGAGGCTTCTTCTTTTTTTCTCTTATTCTGACTTTCTGACAGTTGAGGCATTCCGATGTTATTCAGTAGGTGATTTTCCCTACTTGAGACAACGCCCCTCCTCTTGTACAGGAGTTAGAAATTTCTTTTCTTTTTCATTCCTTCATGTGGAGGTGAGATGTTAGTCGGAGGGAGTCTGACGGCGGTCAGCGGTTGGGCGGTGGTCCGACGAAGGTCGGGCTGAAGTTCGATGGCGGTCCGCGACCGGGCGGTGGTCCGACGAAGGTCGGGATGAAGTCCGGCGGCGATCAGCGGCCGGGTAGAAGTTCGGCGGCGGGAAGAAGTACGGCGTCGGGTAGAACTCCGAAGAAAATCTGTCGGCCAGAAGAAGTCCCACGACGGGTAGAAATTTGTTGTTGGGTAGAAGCCCGACAAACATCTGACGACAGGCAGAAGTCCGACGTCACGTAAAAGTACAGCGTCGGGTAGATATCCGACGGGGATCCGACGACTGGCAGAAGTCCGACGTTGGGTAGCATTTTAGCGTCGAGTTGAAGTCCGACGAGGGTCTGACGACGTGTAGAAGTCCTCCAACGGGAGGAACCTCAGCATCGAATAGAATTTTGATGTTAGTTTGTCGATGATGGACGATCGGGTGGAAGTCTGTTGGCAGTCAACGACCAAGTTGGGAGCAGAAGGAGAGAGTTCAACGGTGTTGCTATCAGCAGTTGAACGAGAAGCCGATGATGGCTGATATGAAGTAAAGGACCGCCGGCAGATATCCGACGAAGGGTCGATGATGGCGGGTGTCCAGTGGCATTGTGTTAAGGCAATATTCATCCATACTGAAGTGTGCCAACATCAGATATTACTGGATCAAGGAGCCGAAGTAGTGTGATATGCCAACATTTTGGCAATACACTAACACTGAGTGGAGATCTGATGATGATCCAGTTATGTCCTTTCTTTGAAGGAGCAGTTGTAGGAGATGCTTGCGTGCAGTAAGGGAGAAGTCACTTAAATCCACCAAGGATATTTGACTGTGTTAAAGTTGCTTATTGCTTGATGATACTAGTTTGTATGGATGATGCCAATGTACTTTTCAATTTCAACTTCTAGTGAGAATAAATGTACACCTGAATCTGGATTTATGTAACTCCAATGATATTGTATATGAAATGAGGATTTGTCCCCTAGAGGGACTTGAATTGTTCTTGCATCTGTAAGACATGCTTTGTGCTTTTGATGTATTATTAGTCTGAACGAATGTGAGAGACATCCTTTTTGACATATTTGAGACTGTAGGTCAAAGCCCTTGCTTGATGACGTTAACATGTATAAAAAAGGTCGAGAGAATCCACCAAGGATGTGAGACCTTTCCGAGGTTGTATGTCAGAGCCTTTGCTCGACGACGTTAACTTGTATGGAGGAGGTCGAGAGAATCCACCAAGGATGTGAGACCTATTCGAGGTTGTATGTCAGAGCCCTTGCTTGATGACGTTAACCTTTATGGAAGAGGTCGAGAGAATCCACCAAGGATGTGAGACCTATCCGAGGTTGTATGTCGGAGCCTTTGCTCGACGACGTTAACCTGTATGGAAGAGGTCGAGAGAATCCACCAAGGATGTGAGACCTATCCGAGGTTGTATGTCGGAGCCTTTGCTCGACGACGTTAACCTGTATGGAAGAGGTCGAGAGAATCCACCAAGGATGTGAGACCTATCCGAGGTTGTATATCGGAGCCTTTGCTCGACGATGTTAACCTGTGTGGAAGAGGTCAGATCGAATCCCCCTGGGATTGATCATCCAGTGATTGAGACACAATAAAGATTGTGTATTTCTCGAATCAAGGATAAAGAGACTATATTTGTCAGTAGTTTTTCATTGTCATTTATATTCTTTTTTAAAGAAAGAGACAATATCAAAACTGGACGAACAACACATTATATTACTGTAAGACAATACAATAATTCCCTTGTACAACAAAAGAGATACATATAGGGACAACCACATCATTTGACTTGGTAGAAATACTAAGGACATTAGAGTGACATCCTACTGATCATAGAAGAGATACATGATGACACATGACAAGTAGTATTACTAACACAAAGATTCAAGTTGCAGCATTACTCAATCTCACCAACCATTTGAATATTATTCAATGGTTGTCTTTGTTGTTGTTGATTTTGCCCCCCAGTGGGGCGAGCTTCTTCTCGGGTAGGTGGGTTCCCAATAAACTGTCGAAGATAGCCCTGGCGGATAAGTCTTTCAATCTCATCCTTAAGTTGCCAACATGCTTCAGTAGTGTGGCCACGACTACGATGAAAGTGACAGTACTGATCTTGATTTCCTGTATTTGGCTTCAAAGGATGCGGCCATTTCACTTTGTCCTGATCTTGAATCGCCATTAACATATTTGCTCGAGATGTGTTGAGCGGAGTGTACTCTTTCTCCTGCCGAGGTTCTCGTTGTGGTAATGGGGGCCTAGAAGGTAGATTGCTATTCCCTTGCTTTTTCCATTGTGATGAGGGAATTTCCACCTCAGGTGCTCCCTTGCGCTTCCCAGTGGTTTGCTCGAACTGTTTTCTATGAGCATTTATTGCCTCATCTGCAGATATCTGCGCCTCCACACGATGGATCAGATCGGCATATGAATGAACAGTGTCGCGCATAAGTGCCGAATAGAAAGGACCAGGACGAAGGCCTCCAAGGAAGACCCCTCGGAGCAATTCTGGGTTTAGTCCTGGAATCTGTCGTGCCTCGGTGGAAAATCGCTGAAAGTACTCTTTTAACGATTCTCCCTCGTTTTGACGAATCCCGGAGAGGTGGGAAGAATCTTTAGCAATTCTTCGATTGGCTACAAACTGTTCAACGAAGGCTTTGGCCAATTTGACGAATGAAGGGATCGTTCCAGATGGAAGAGAATAGAACCATGTTCGCGCCTGTCCTTTGAGTGTAGTAGGAAAAACCTGACATAGGAGGGCATCCGAAGCTCGCTGGATATGCATGATGGTTCTGTAATGATCGATGTGCTCGTACGGGTCGGATGTCCCGTCGTAGGAATCGATGCTTGGTAGTTTAAATCCTGCCGGAATAGCATGTTGAAGAATAACTTCTGTCAAGGGTGACGACTCCTGCAAGTCCCACTGACGAAGGGGTTGCCTTATGCCTCCTGTAGGGAACTCTTCTCGGACCAATCGTCGCAGTTCGTGGCGAAGGGTATTGCGAGGGAGCTCAGCAATGTGTGGTCGGGCTAACTCTTCGGGGAGGTCCAAAGGAATACGAGGTTGCCGACCTGTGTGCGAAGGATGGGTAGAACTTGCTGTATCAGCCAGTTCGTTATCTTGATGTGACTGCGAACGCCTCCTGAGTGGAGGAAGAGGAATCTCGTCTTGAAGATGTTCGATTTGAACAGCTTCGACACGTGGTGGATCTCGAGGGAGAAGAACCTCCTCCTGAGGTGCTAGGGTCGGTTGTCGAGTCTCTCGCAAGAGTTGTAGGATCTCGTTTTGAGATTCTTCCATCTTTTGAATTCTCTCTTCTAGGGAGGGTCCCGAGGTCCCTTCTCCAGGTGCGTTTTGCCCCCCGGGATATAAAGAGGCAGATATCGGGCGTCTATGATTCATAGACTGATTCCTGGATTGATGAGAGTGAGAGCGGGAGGCTCCTATGAGGCGACTGCTACGCCTGTTGACCATCGTAGCAATACTTGAAGTTGTGGGATAAGATTCCCACAGACGGCGCCAAACTGGTGCGGACTCAAATATACGCGGCGATAGAGTTTAATATTTCCGTCTCAGCGTTGTACGTATATTCAGCACACAAACAGAATCGAAATAGTAACACCAGGATTTTTACGTGGAAAACCCTGGAAAGGGAAAAAACCACGGGGCCACGCCCAGTTGAAAGAGTTCCACTAGTGTCGTTTGAAGTACACGAGGCTGATCCGTCCTTTAAATTCAGGACGATCAGATTACAATGAGTATCAGTTACAAGGACAAGCAGAGTTCCGATGTCACTTGAGTGTCCGGCAGAATTCCGGCGTCACTTGGAAAGAAGTCCGGCGTCACTCGGGCGTTGGGCAGAATTCCGGCGTCGGGCAGAATTCCGACGTTGCTCCCGTGTCGGGCAGAGCTCCGGCGTCCCTCGGGCGCCTGGTGGTGCTTCGGTGGTGTTCCGGCGGTGTTCCGGCGGTGTTCCGGCGGTGGTCGAGGAGGAGTTATTCCCTCCTAGACTTCTCTTCTCTTCTTCTTCTCTTCCTTCTCTTCTTGGCTTGGGTCCCCTCTTAAGAGAAATGAGGGGTTATTTATAGTTTTTCTGGAGTGGCATAGCCCGTAAATATGTGAGGGATCAGGGGCAAATAGGGAGTGATCCGGATGAACGGCCGATATTGAATCCCTTGATCGCGATCCGTTTATCAAGAATTTGAAGGTCTTAATGATATCAGAATTCTGTGATCTTGGGCTCGTTGGATTCGTCTCGTCGAGCCGCTCGATTCGAGTATAAGCTCGTCAAAATCGGAGACCGTTTGGTAACTCAAATTGCTGTTCGATGCTTCCAACAGCACTTCGGGTACTTGATTTGGACTCACTTGGGCTCGGATTGAGTCGAATTTGGTGTTGTTGGATTCGTATTTCCGAGACGCTCAGTTCGACTGTAAGCTTGCTGAAATCGGAGTTTAAATAGTCTCCGAATTTATTTTTGAAGTTTCCGACTTGAGTTTTTCCTCGAGATTCGTGCCCGATCAAGATAATTTTTTGGCGATATATCAAGTATAAAAATTTTCTAAGCTAAAATTTTTTGTGCTGAAAAGCTGCTTTAGAAAGCATTACGAAAGCTATCCTAAATAAAACCTAAAATTAACAATGGTTAGCGAATGATTTTTAAATCTCTGCTGGTGTGTGCTGCCTCTGGGCTCTCATTTTATCAGTGTCTCTCTCTCTCTCTTTTATATATATAAGGGCAAATTATAAAAAAGAGCAACTTTTATGCGATTATAAGCTTAAGGAGCACGATTAAAAAATAATTTAAAAAGGAGCGAATACGGAACTTAATTATTCGGTTTTAATAGAAACCGTAACTTTATTATCCGGTTTTAGCTTTGACAAAATTTTTAAAAGAAACCAGAATTTAAAATTCCAGTAAGAAACCGGATTAACAAATTCCGGTTTCTTAAGAAACCGGAATTTCAACTTCCGGTTTCTTAAGAAACCAATTTTTTGGCTTAATTTGCTTTGGGATATTTAGGCATATTGCATTTTCTAATTAATCTGCTTTGGGTTTTTTAATAAATATTTTATTATGGTTTTAATAATATTTTAAATATTTATTATAATATTTAATTATAATTATTCAGTTTTCTAAGAATTTTATAATTTTAATTTCATAGTAATTTAATTATATATCAATTATATTTATATTTTGAAAAAATTTAATAAAAAAAAAAAAAGAAACCGGATTTTCGGTTTCCATAATAATTTTTTTTAATTTTGATTATTTAACTTATAAAATAAAATTTATATTAAAATGTTTATATTTAATATATAATCAAAAAATTAAATCGGAGACCATCTGAACTTTGATTTCAGTAAATTTATAGTCGACCTGAACGTCTCGAAAATACAAACACAACGACACCAAATTCGACTCAATCCGAGGCCAAATGAGTCCAAATCAAATACCTGAAGCACATTTGGAAGGTTAAAACCATAATTTGGATTTCCAAATGGTTTCCAAACATGACATGCTTATAGTTGAATCGAGTGACCCGACGAGTCGAATCCAACGAGCCCAAGATCGCCAAATTCTGATATCATTAAGACATTCAAATGAGAATAATTGATAATCTAAAAATAATTATTAATATAAATATAAATTTTAAAAAGTTTTTTATAAAAAAAATGGTTTCTTAAGAAACCGGATGATGAAAATCCGGTTTCTTAAGAAACCGGATTACAAAATTCCGGTTTTAGAAACCGGATTTTCATCATCCGGTTTTGCTCCTTTTTAAATTTTTTTTTAAACACGATCCATCTATTTATTTATACATTAAACACGCTCCTTTTTATAATTTGCCCTATATATAAAGTGTAATTATAATATTAAATTAAATTAAAATACTCTAATATTAATATAAAAGAATAATAACTTGGATTATTATTTTAGTCAAGTGATCTGTAAATTAGTAATTGGAGAATGTTATTTTTCTAAAAATAAATATTTAAATAACACACTTTAAGATTTATTATACTTCATACTCTAAAATTTTTATAACTTACAGTCAAATATTTTAAATTTAAATTCATTTAGTATAGATTCTAAATTATTAAAAAAACTAATTTATTTTTATCAAATATATTAAAAATAATTATTTTTAAATTTTATCATAAATTATTAAATTTAATAATTTAACACTTCCAAAATAGATTTAAATTAGGGATTTTTATATACATAACACTTGAAAGTTTGAAAAATACATATACAACATTTAAACTATTATATTTACTTATATATCACCTAAAAACATTCCTGACCGTAACACTACTGTTAAAACCCCTCCCTGACATCTCTGCGAGCCAGTTCCTGTTCCTGCGTGAAAGCTTCTCCGATGACCGTGGCCTCTTCTTCGCTCAAGCAGGTAGTGCTAATTCCTTTCTGCGTGAAAGCTTCGCCTTCTCGCGATACACTTTCTTCCGCCATCCCTTTCCCGTGTCCTAGGTTTAGTCATTATTTCTTCCGCACTGGCACCAGTTGATTTGTTTGGATTATTTGATCATTATTACATGTGCTATATACCGTATTCTATACCAATCGATCAATGCTTCAGCAACAACTTCTCTCATTTTGATTCGTTTTGTTCACTTTGATAGAAATAGATTCAAGTCATTTTTGCTTTATTGTCCGCAAATTTGGTGGATATTGGAATGAGTTGCAGGGTCAAGCTCGAATGAAGTATGTGGGTAGAAGTCAAAAAACCTTAAAGCTTCGGAGAGATGAAATCAATTTGTTGTTTCTAAAAGAACGAGTTGATGCACTTTGTCATTTGCTAAGGGGTCAATCATTCGACTTACACTATCATGTCAATGGAACATCACCTAAGAGTTACATGTTGCTTTCAAGCAATTTAGATGTAGTTGACATGCTTGACAGTTCTTAAGAAAGGAATAGAATTGAGGTGTCGGTTGTAGGGAAATATCATGTGGAAGATATGTCTCAACCACAGAACATTCAAACTGAAAATGACAACCAATTAACTGAAATGCATCAGTTCAGTTCAAAAATCGGAGAAAATAATGATATTGTAGTAGATGATCTTTGCGATGAGTTCTTTATACCTCAAACTGATCAGGCAAATAGTCTATGTATTGGTTTGCAGTTTGAGGAATCCCAAAGTTTCAAGCAAGCAGTTAGCTCTAATGCAATTTTATAGAATTTTGCTATAAAGATACAGGCTAGTGACAAATCCAGAGCAATTGTTACTTGTGCATACAGAGGTTATCTATGGAGGGTACGTGCCTCATTATGTCCTGATGAGCACTCCTTTGAAATTAGAAAAATAAATTCAACTCATTTATGTCATGGGGTCAATAGAGCCGGAAACAACCAAGCTACTATTAGTTGGGTAGCTCATGAAATCGAGGACCTTGTAAAGAAAAATTCTGAAATCACGCCGAAGGATATTAGCAATAACTTGGAGACAAGTTATCGATTATCATTGCCATATATGAAACTTTGGCATTCAAGGGAGTTAGCAAGAGATATATTGTTTGGCTCTGTCGACGATAACTATATGTGGGTGCCTATGCTGAGGCCTAAGTCAACCAACAGGAATCTTGGCTCTCACATTACATACATGTGTGACAGCAAAACAAATGCATTCAAGCGATTCTTCGTTAGCTTCAAAGTGTGCAATGACGGTTTCATTGCTGGATGAAGATATTTGGTTGATGCTTGCCACCTCAAATCAAAGTATTTTGTCGTACTACTATCCTCAAATTATTTGGATGTCAATAATGGTCTCTACACAATAGCGTATGCCGTTGCTGAATCGGAGTCCAAGAAATCATGGGAGTGGTTCTTAAGAACTTGTCAGAAAGTTTTGGTTGTGAAATTGAACAATTAGCCTTCATATCTGACATGGAGAAGGGCCAAGGTGAAGCTATAAAGCTTATTTTCCCAAATGCTGAGCATAGAGTGTGCATGAGACACATGTGGAAGATATTAAAAAACTATGTCGTTGCGAAGATGGCAACAAGCTTTAGAATTTGGTTTTGACGGCTGCAAACACTTACAAGCTACATGATTTGTATATGAAACTTGAGGAGATCTGCAAAATCAGTCCACAAGTATATTCTTACTTGAATTTGTTGTCATGCAAGTGGTCTAAAGCGACATTCTCAAAGCATATTAAAAATCACTACAATACGAACAACATGTCCGAGTCTTTTAATGCATGGGTTGAAGAAGCTAGAAGTAAGCCCGTGGTTGATTTAGTTGACATGATTAGGGGATAGCTTATGGAACAATGCTCTCATAGAAAGATTAATTGTGGCTCTTGGAGATGTCAACTAGTTCCTATGACGGAGGATTATATAAGAGATATAACTACAAGGAAAGAGCATTTCAGTTTTCACCAATCGACCTCAAGCAGAGCTGAACTTGAGGGACTTCATGAAAGACACGAGGTTGACATAGAAAAAAGGTAATGTAGTTGTGGATTCTGGGAATTAAGTGGCCTACCCTGTATAAACAGTGCTGCATTTATTGGAACGAGACAACATATCTTACGGCATAAATATGTTGATGAACACTACTACCTATATAAGTAAGTTATCTGCCATGTTCAATTGCCACCTATTTGCTGCATATTTTTTACGTTAGTTATCTTAAAAGTTTATGTTTAATGATTAGATAATAAATGGCATATGATGGTGCAATCTCAACACTACCTGAAAAGGATCTATGGGTTGCAGTCAGTGATGGTGAGGTAGTTACAACACCAACTTCACTTCGGCCGCTAGGTAGACCCAAAAAAGACGAATGAAGAATTTCTTAGAGAAAGGAAAGAAAACAAAACTGGGACACATGTGCAGTCGCTGTAACTTATAGGACCATCATAGAAGCACATGTAAGAATCCATTAAATGTGAGAGGTGATGAGATTCGTAATGAGAATATATCTGATGAACAGCTGCCTACTACATCGACTGCTCGTCCAAAACTGAATATATGTCGTCCAAGCTCGGTGTTTTGGAATAGTGCAATTTCAGTTTAGTTTTGTTTTTTATAGTGGCTCAACGAAAATGTATCCTGATGCAGTATTTTGTACCTGATTGATAGCAGATGGTGCAGTAGTTTAGTTTTGATGATAGCTTTGAATAGTTTTGGTTTTGTTTTGTTTTGTATGATGGTGTGGTATTTTGGATTGATAGCTCTGTGTCTTTGGAATAGGGATTTTTGAAGTTTTTTTTTGAAAGCTAGCTCTGACTGGTAGCAGTTACATTGAATTGTAGCTTTGAATTATTTTGATACAGAATTTTCGGTAGCAGTTACGTTTGATACAGTAGTTTCCGCTTATTCATTCCTGTTAAATTTTGAATTCATTATCGACTTCATCAAGGCAATGTTGTGATAAAAATAATTTCCAAACAAACATTCCCAAGCAAGCGGTCAACGGCTGAAAAACTTCCCCAGCACACCAATTCTCCCAGGCAACTCAGAACGCTCAGCCGTGCATGATCACGCCTGCTATCACTCCAGTTTTTAGGGTTTAGGAAAGCAATGTTGATCTCAACAAGCAAAGTAAAACTAGAATTTAAAAATCATTTTGATACAGAATTTTCAACTTCTTAAAATTGTTCATTCAATATCCACAACAGAAAGACTTCTCATTCAAATGAAAAAGTGACAGCGAACATTCCGTTTCATTGAAATGAAAAAAAACAATCAACAATTACAATTACAGCTTGTGAGCAGAGATTTTACAACGACCGCTACAATCAAAATTAGGATAATCACAATGGCCAACAAGATTTTTATTTGTACAAGCTCAGCTCTAACTAGAACAACTTGAGTTGGGTTGGTTTCGGCAACTTGTACACAACTATATGAATCATTTTGACTATTACACCACTTGAAAAAAATGAAAATTGTCTTCTGATCTGTTACGGGAGCATTTGTAGAATTTTCTTTCATAACTATGCGATTTGTATGACTTATATATTGTACATTACAAATTGCAATGACAATATATTCGATTACTTGGGTTTCTGATTGATGCCGCCGAGGAGCTTGAACTCATTGTAGAATGGTTGCACGGCTTGAGAAGCAATAAAATTAGTTGTTTCCTGTAGGTGAGCTGTGGAGAAGGCGAAGAGCACTTGATTGGAGAAGAAGAAGAGCAAAGAACAACTAAGACATTCGTATGGTGAGAAAAAAAAAAACCATCCTTCATTCACGAAAAAAAAAAAACGAAAAACAAACATTGCCGATCGATTTCGAATGCAACGGAGAAGATGCGAGGCCAAGAGAAGATGCGATGGGGCGAAACGTTCAACCACGTTGGAGAAGGCAAGGGTTTGGACGGCGAGGACACTCTCTTGCAACTGAAGGGAAGATGACGGGCAACGGAGAAGGCAAGCATTTGGAGACTCTCTCGCGACCGAAGCGAAGACGACGCGCGAATAGGGCTTTTACAAGGGGCTTAAATGGCGTGAGAGAATAAATAAAAATGGGAGATTTAAGTGGTCTATAAGTAAATATGATAGTTTAGATATTTGATATATATTTTTTAAAGTTTCAGGTGTTATGTATGTAAAAATACCTTAAAATTATTATTTGACATAATTTTTATTGTAAAAACTAGCCGCATGCAATTAAAAATCACTAAAATTAATATAATTAAAAGCAATAATAATAATTTTAAATTTTTTCTTACTCAAATTTTTTTGATCTAGATAAAATTGTATCTATCTGATTTGGATATGAAGCTGAATATTTTAAAACCAAAATTTTTTTGGGTCCCACCACTTCCCACCACTTCCTTATTAAAGTGCGTTTCCGTTATGTCTTCTCTTACAGGGTCCCAGAACATTTTCACAATTTCGAAAAGCAACCCTCTATTCAACCATTTTTTTTGAAAATTTAATTAAAATAAAAAATGTATATATAGCATAGCTAATTAGTTAAATAAAATTAAAAAAGTTTGAAACCTATTTCAATAAATATTTTCTAAGAATGTTCAATGTTTCTTATTTTTACAATCTTCTCCATCCTCTGCTCTCTCCCCGCCCACAGGCCACAATCTCTCTCTCTCCCCCCTCTCTTTCCCCTTCTCTCTCAAGCATGGCACGCAGTTCCAGTGACAGGCAGGCAGGCAGGCGAGCTTCTTACAAAATCTTTGACTAACCCTCCTCTGCTCCTCTCTACTGATCTGCCTCCACCTCTAAAGCTTCTCAGAAGGAATTCCAGAGTTGTTTCTTCACATCAATGGCACCTCTCCTTTGCACTCCTTCCCACCTAATTCCTCTTCAATCCGACCTTCAAGTTCTAACACAAAAAGCTTCTTTGTCCCTCAGTATGCATTCTAGCTAATGTTCTGATAAATCTGATTGGCACATCGAAAGAACTCTGGTGATTCTCATTTAGGTATTCCAGCCCTAATTTCTTTTGTTTGATGAGGTATATATTATGAAGTTCACACAAATCTATTTGTTTATTTTTGTTTGATGCTGAAGATTTGTACTGGAAATGGGTTGTGTGCACTCGAGAGTGGAAAAGGAGGAGACGGTGTGGAGATGCAGAGAGAGGAAAAGGTTTATGAAGCAGCTCCTTAGCTGCAGATCCGAGCTCGCAGCTGCTCACATGGCGTACCTTCAGTCATTGAGAAACACAGGGGCCACTCTACGGCAGTTCACCGAGGCGGAATCCGAGTTTTTCGGTAACTCACCTCCTCGTGTTGCATTGCCCCCCTCGCCACCACCTCCGCCGCCTCCTCCTCCTCTACCACCTTCCCCTCCACCTCCTCCTCAACTAAATACCTGTAAGAAGGCAATGGTGGTGGACGAAAGAAGTAGCAATGACGATGATGATGATTCTTCGATTGGTATAGATACTGATGATGATGATAATGTGAGTTGCATGCCTCCGCCTCTTCCCATTCATAGCTTAGATTGGGATTTCTGGGATCCATTTGGCATTCCATCGGGTTCAAATTCTTCTTCGCTAATAACGTTGAAGAAGGCTGATGGAATGAGCATGCAGGGTGTGGCGGAAGAAGAGAAGTGGGCTGAGACCATCACAGAGTTTGAAGATGAGGAAGGGGAGAGGAAATATGAAGGCTCTGGTGCGGATGTGGCTTTGATTTCAGCAAAGGATAAGTCACCTTCAAGGGAATTGACTGATGACAGCTCTTCAACGGTTAGTAGGATCACTAAAGAAACTGATGCAGCTGTGGTGCTATGGAGGAGCAAGAAGACATTGACAGGGATTGTGAAGGAGATTGATGATTATTTTTTGAAGGCTGCTGCTGGCGGTAGTGATCTATTAGTTCTTTTGGAATCTACTCATGGCCACAGTCTTGAAAGCAATTTCACGAACACTAAGGGTGAATCACATTTCATCTCTACTTCATTGCATGGGTGTTGCAAAAAAGATTAGGAGCCACTTACCTATTCTGTCTTGCCTATTCAACACTATTGTGAATTTTAAAGCCACATCAATGACTTTAATCACATCGTTCTTTACTTAGTTTTTGTAATGGTTTGTCACTGCAATTTTGAATATCATGATTAAAAAATTCTTAAACCTTTTATAAAGGCTATTATTATAGGGTGGCTCTCCAAATCATGAATTTAAATGTTTTTTGCCATGGCAATATAATGACATATCACCAATGCTGAAGTAATATCAATTATTTGTGTACATTATCATTACATAAACTAGAAAGGAAATGTTCCATATGATCATCTTCATATTTTCGTCTATTTTTGTCAAAGCATTAGGTGAGCATCAAGTTTTGAAGTGACAAAACACATTTGAATGGCTTAAAGATCGTGATAGTGCTCACTTGGCGTCTTGGCCCTTAATTCTTTCACATAACATAGAATCATGAATGTGTTAAGCTCGACAGTAATCTTGATTTCTTCTTCATTTTTAAGAATTCTACCTCTGATTTTGCGAGCCTATGAGTACATCTTCAAATTTTTAATATTATATGCAGAGTAGGATTATTTATATGATAGAAGAAGCGTCCTTGTTAATTTGTGGTGTTTTCCAATATGGAAGCAAATCAATTTGATAAATTGTCATTCCTACTCTATTCACAGTTAATCACTCTTTGATACATTGATGATGTTCTACTGTATGCATCAACATACTTAAGTTCTTTCACATGAAACTGCTCTTTCTGTTATTCTGCTCTTTAATGAGTTGCTGAAGTTATTATATCTTTCTCAATATTTCCTCTATTTGCAGGAAGGACTTCAAAATCTGCCAAAGTTTTGTCTTGGAATTGGTCTCTTAAAGCTCCTCATTCAAATAGAGGAGCTTGTGGTCAAAATTATTGTGAGTCATGCGGAGCAGGTAAACATCGCACCACACTTCAAAAGATTTATGCTGAAGAGGAGAAGCTTTACAAGGAAGTTAAGGTAACCTTTGGAAAACCAAGTTCATGACATCTTAGAAATGTTGATTTAATATTTAAAAGATAAAAAAATTTGATGGCCTTTTCATAGGAGGAACATTGGAATTAGCTTGATTAGTTATCTATTAATGCTTGGAGCTCTTCTATATTTGGATGTGGGAATATGATTAATTCCAGTTTGGCTCCTCATTATCAACCTTTCCAAACTATTTTAGGCTTGCTTTATGAATCCGTCTGTAATTACGGGCTATTACACCCCCTCTAATTATTTTTGTTGAGTGCTTCTTCAAATGTTGTATTCTAATTTTGCTTATCTTTTTTTTTATAGACTAGTTATATAACATCTAACCTATCAATTTCCTTGTTTAACTTCCCACATAAATTTGATTTATTCTTCTTATTAGTGAATCTTCTACCATTTAATCTACCTCTAAAATTCCTAAGAGTGATTATGACAATGATGCAATTAACGTGATTTGTTGTCTCGGGATGAGATTCATGTTGGTGTCTTAGGAGAAAGAATATTCCGAGGAAGCCTCAATATATGTTATACAACTGGTCCAAAATCTTCACTTGCTCAATTCTGGCCAAACTTGATCAATGCTTGGTTGATAGAGTCAAGATTGGTTAACTTGCGTTGGAATAATTCAAACGCCATTAGGAGGGATCTATAGGGCCGAATGAGCCAATATGAGTTTCAAGGAAGCCCAATTGAACCAAAGGAACTGAACTTGAGCAAAGCTAGTTGATGTATAATGTCTTAAAGTGTAAGGTTTCTATTGCACTTCTATTTGATCAAATATGAGACAAAATACTATGCAACAATTGTACAAAATTATGAAGCAAAAACTTCAAATTTTGAACAATTATTAGTTATTTTTGATGAAAGCCAACACAAAATGTTTTTTGCTAGAAATACTGAATAGGACTTCATAATTGAGAAAGTTGCACGTTATAACTCGAACTCTCATTTATTGTGATATTACCTGATTTGGCCTATTTGGCAGTACAAATTTTATTCTTTGATGTAACTTTCCTGAAAGTTCAATTTTTTTTAATCCTCTAGTGATTACTCACTCTAAAAAAAATGTTGGGACATAGATATGAACCTCTCAACTAGTCCAAAGAATCTATTCAAACACATACAATCAAAGGTGATTTGGACAGTTGATTTGCTTGGCTAAGATCCTTTTAGCATAATTTCTTAGGTTTCACATTTCGATAACCAAGACATAGTACCAAATCTAACAACATTAATCCATTCAATAAATTGAGTTTGCCCAAATATTGTGACAGCTGAGAAAATAATGGATGCAACCAGTTAGAGCGAAATGTCCATGAGAATATCATCAACTATGATCTAAAAACAAGTAGCAATTCCTCAAGCACTATAAATATGTCATATGTGAATTATATTATCCCATGAGTGTAGAGGAAGCGAGGGCAATGAATGCAAAGGAGGAATCTACACCATTTCCATTTTCTTCAAATTGGTTCTCATAGTCACTTAAACAATGGCACTCCCGCACAATGATTTGTGAGAACTCCAATCTTCTTAGTAGAACAATGAAAACTCGTCTCCTCCTTCTCAAGTGGATGTAGGTCATAAACCCTGCCACTTGAATTCTTGTCGCCTTAGATGGTTTGGTCACTTAAAACGGCAACCTTCCGATGACCCGGTTAGAAAAGCAGATGTATTAGATTTGACTTATGTTAAGAAAGGTAGAGGTAGACCTAAAAAGACTTGGTTAGAAAATATTAGAAATGACATTTCTTTATTAGATTTAAATGAGAATTTAACTTTTAATAGAACACAATGGAGAAAAAGGATTCATGTAGCCGACCCCACATAGTGGGATAAAGGCTTGATGTTGTTGTTGTTGCTGTTGTATGCAACATTCTACGTTTATCTTCCCAACAGCTTGTCTCTCAAAGATTTTAAGTATCGTAGTTTATCATCTCATTTATTGAACTTTGAATATTCAATTATCCATTCATTCAAGTCCAAACTGAACTATTTGTAGCGCTCATATTTGATGCTTTTGTTGAGAAATCTGAACTTGAAGGAAAAGAACCATGGATAACACTGACAGCTTTGAAACCGTCCAAACATGCATTACAACACAGTCACATCTTGTATAGTTAAACAATAAAATCAACACATTGATTTAGACAGGCTTATGGCAATTCTACCTCACCAGGGTGAAGCACTAGCCCATTCAACACAACCGCTAAACTAAATAGAAGACCTTGAAAAAGAAGCTCTTGTGAGCATAACTATATTTAATGCTTTATGAATAATAAAATTAGAATTTTAATTTATTCACACAGCTTTTTAGTTTTTACACAATATAGTTTTCATTTTTATGATCATAATATTTAGATTTTTGGAAAAGCTCATATTAGTGCTATGCTTTGTGCTTAAAAGTGAAGCTCTCCAATATCAGAAGTTGACACTTTATTTTGCAAAAATCATATAGAATGCTTTACAGCTCTGCCCTGAGTATAGCAGATGTCACTCCTTGTAAGATGTAAATTGCTTTATTTCTAATCTTAAGATCTGATTGATTAAAGGTGAAGCATTTTATATGGTGAAATTTCTTTTCTTTCTTTTATCATCTTGCACGATCATTTGAATCTCTCAAATTTATTTTACCTTAGTTTAGCACTTATAGAATTTTAATTTTTTCCATATTTAAAAATGTGACAGCACCAGTAAAGCACTTGAACCTTAGGAAAGCGAGCTATAAGGTTCATGCATAAAGCATAGGCTCATAAAGTTCAATTTAATTAGTTTTTACAGTAATTAAGCATTTTATATAGGTTTAAATTTAAATTGTTATAATAAGGAAACATTTAAATGTGTAGAAAAAAAAGTTAGAAGTTTATATAGAGATAAGCATGATATGAAACTAATTTTGTGTATGAAGAGACCAAAGTTTATGATAAATTATTTTTTTACCAAGTGCAACATATAATAAACAAGGATTCATATATACATATTCTTTATACCTTTAATGGTTTCCGAAATACTGATGAGTTGAATGAATTGAAAATTCTTGCCCACAGAAGCATGTGTTTTAGAGAAATGAACTTACAAAATAATCGGAAAGGAGGGATTTTATTCAATCTGGTGTTGGAAGGGCTTCATTTGAGGTAGCAATGTGGTAGGTTGACTATTCTTTGCACACATTGAAGCATAAGCTTTTTAAAGCTTCAAAACAAAATGGAAATCATAAGCTTCATCGACTTTATGCTTCAAGGGCATTGCTTTAATGCATCTGGGAGTGACTTGCTTTAAAATGTAGAGAAGCATGTTTTGAAGCGAAGTGTTCTAGAACAATGTCACTTTTTAACACTCACAATAGTTGGCAAATATAATTTCATATAGCCACACTTTTTGAACCTTGCATTTCACTTTGATACGGTGTGATGCGCATTGCTCATCGCAAATTTTTTTTAATTAATGTTGTTTGTCATAAATAGGAACTTCATGCAGCTTAAATTATTTTTTTTTCTGACACAAAAGTTGCTTAAAATGCTAATTAAATTATGTTAAAGACAATTATAATGAGCTTATTTTTCATGAAGTTTGGCTTAGCCTTGTAAGAATCTTCAAAAGGTCTGTGTAAAGCTGCTAAATGAAGCCGGTTTTGGCTTTCTACTGAGATAATAAGTCAAGCTTTACCTTAAATAGTTGCATCTTTGAACTTATAATTTGCTTATAGTTGTGGTGACACATCATTATCTTACTTGTTTTATGGTGGATAACATGTAGGAGGATGAGCTTGTCAAAATTCAGCTGAAGAAGATGATCTCATTACTTGAGAAGCTTGAGACAATTGAGAATGACTACACAAAGTCTGAAAAATTGCGATTAGATGTTGAAACTTTGCAGACTCAAATCCTTTCTCTGCAAGAATCGATTAATGCGACATGCCTGTCCATATCAAAATTAAGGGATGAAGAATTGTATCCTCAGTTAGTGGAGTTAACATTTGGGTATATACTTATAAACTTGTTCTTCTTCCTCAAATCCAGCTTAAGCTTGATTGGTTCAATTTGTTATAAATACATGCAATCTTTTGAATAACTATTTTATTATTATATTGGTGGACACTAAGCTATCACTCCAACTTGCTGCTCACTAGAGTATCTGAATCATGGTTTTCCTCGTAACTACATTTGGCTTGGTAATCTTTAAATTACAACTAATAACCTTTAGTTTGGCTTGGCCAAAATGTTCCTTATTACATGCCCGTTTTGCTACAATAATAGCAGACAACTGTGGCGTATCACTCTGTTTGGTATGAAGGCTGCCTTACTTGCTCCAACTCTTCTAATACCTTTCAAAACTCCTTACAGTCATGCATTTGAGTTCTCTTTTCTTCATATAGGTTTTTGCGCATGTGGAGGACTATGTATGAGTGCCACCAGGTTCAGAACCATATTTCTCAGCAGGCAAATCTTCTCGACAACCATCCAGGCACTGAGCCAACAACTGATTCCCATCGTTTTGCCACAGTTCAGCTGGAAAATGAGGTTGCATCTTGGCACGCTTCTTTCTGTTATCTTCTCAAATCTCTACGTTCCTATGCCCATGTTCTCAATCAATGGGTGAGGCTTACTGATTGCTTGCCCTATTGTACTAACGCTCCCAAATCCATAAAAGGGATCCACTCTCTTTGTGAAGAATGGCAGCTGGCTCTTGGTCAATTGCCAGACAAGGTGCCTGTTTTCTTTCCGTATGTACTGTATTTTCATTTTATTTGCTAGCGTGCAATATAATAAATTGAAATTTGAACTTGTGCTTAGTTTTAACACCCATCTCTTCATGTTGAGGTTTGCTACTTTTTTTTTAAATGTTTAACTAATCAGTTAACGATTTTACTGCATTTTGGTAAATTTTACTCTTAATTGATTATGGAATTAAGTATTTTCATATTTGTAGTTCATCTAATCTTGTTGCTGGGCTGACAACCTTTTTATGGCTTCTGTTATTTTGGAAGCTTTTGCCTTAGCATCGAGACATAAAAAAAAAAATCTCAAAATAGTGCCCGGACTATTCGTGTGTGGCCAATTAGTCCAGAGTATCACGTTACTGCAATTTAACATCTTGACTATTCAAGACTATTCCAAAATGATCTCTCATATTATAATTTTGATATAAAATGGATTCCAATTTAGCACAAAAGGAATTATTTTGGATTAATTTTGTTGTGGGCTCCGAAAATTCGGCCCCGGCCTCCGCCCGCTTTTTGCTTTTCGAGGGGGGGAGTTTTAACAATTTAAGTTCCGAGGTAAATTTTGGAAGGCAGATGAGATAGTAGATAAGACACTACCCAGAGATTTCGCCCTCATTTTGCGAGGACTTTATGATCTGAGTTCTGGTTTCCTATAGGCGCAAGCCCCTATAGTTAATTACCCCTCCCGGTAACGAGAGAGAACTTTCGATTAAGGCTAGTCGTCGATCAGATACGTAGAGATACGTGAACCTGGCATATAGTAGCAGCATGGATTTGGGTGTAGGAAATTTGAAGGATTGATATTTTAAAATTAGGAATTTCGCCATCGTGCACTTAAGGCGGATGGTGGGGGAATGAATGATAGACCCGATCAAGATCCCATGGTTCCGTCATCCCGGGCCATCGTGGTCCCTGGTCTACTTAGTCAGAGGAGGTAGTCGACCCAACCTGACAGAAGGATCCTTGTCGGCAGCCATGGGTTGCTTCGTCCAAGGGTACCTTGTAGACCTGGGGGGAATATTTGCCTAAGGGGACAAATTTGAATCCACCTTAGCTAACAGAGGACTTTGTGCCCTATCGATCATATCCTATTGATTCATATCTCAAGGATTTGATGCCATTGGGGAGCATACGGGCTCTGGCCATAACCATAATATAATGGTGCCATTCGACGGCGACCACCTGGTTCAGAGGGCCCCGAGTCATAACCGTTTATCCTGCAGTGCCATTTGGCGGCGAAACTGCCGGTTAGAGGACTCGTACCACGTCCTTGCTGGCAGGAGATTATTTGAGAATGGATCCTAGTGATATTTTCGACTAGGCATTAGCTTTATGTGAGCTGAAGTAAATTTTAATTTGTCCACCTCGACAAACTGTTGCGGAGGGTGGATGTGTTTTGCTTTGAGTGTTTGATGGATTGAATTTTCTATTTTAAACATTTTGGAGTTGAGGTTTTCTGGAATTTTTGTGGAGTTTTGGAGTTTGATGGAATTTGGGAGGCATTTGAAAATGTTTATGAATGGACCCCTCCGGTTGAGTTTTGCATTCAACACGGCCATCATCGGGATAACCTTGAGGTCACTTGAAAATTATCTGAATTTTGTGAAAATTTAAGGATATTTGAAATGGCTGAAGTTAACCCCTTCGGTTGAGATCTTCTATCAACACGGCCATCATCGGGGTGATTGGGATTATTGATATCTGTGGATTGAACCTTGTCAACTCTGTTTACCTGCTAACAGAGGATCGGGTTTTCGTAGGCTTCATGCCCTTTGTTAGTGAATTCTCTTGATTATAGGCTTTGAAGGCCTAATATGAACGTATAAAACAAATATCTCGGTCGACCTCGCGACCGTATATTTATTTAATAGTTCGAGCCGTGTCGACTCCTATCTACCCGTATAGGAGGATCGGGCTCGAACTGGAATTCATCTATTGACCCGCGCAGCATCCCTAGACGTCACGTGTGTACCAATAACACGCTCGCCGGGGCCCATGCGGGTGTTTGGGGGCATTTTATAGTTATTTGATGAACCTTGTCGACTCCCATTTACTTGCTTTAGGAGGATCGGGTTCAAATTTACTGACCCGCGCAGCATCCCTAGATGTCACGTGTGTACCAATAACACGCTCGCCGGGGCCCATGCGGGTTTATGATACATCCCCTTATGTGTACCTATGTGTATACAAATTACAGTGCACGTGCGGGGGTATTTTATAATATTTGATGCTGCTCGGTTGTGTGGAAGACATTTATTTGAATACAACGTTCTATTTAGAAGCTCGTACACGCCTTATGTCTGCTTGTATACAGGTTGCAGATTCGGTGGCGTTGTATGTTGATTTTTTGGCATTCGTAGATAACTACTGTATTCATCTATGAATTAGTTGTCGTTGATTGGAGAGAACTCTTGGTATTAATTTCGTGCTCTTTTATGCATATAGGAGTCATTGTGTACATCATCGTTTAATGTGTCTGCTTGCAAGATTGATGCAAATGTGACGCTTCGGTCGCCATTGCTTCTATATGATTTGAAACACTTATTGGAACCTCTCCATGCATTTGTTTGCAGTTAGCTCACATGTAATCTCTGATCAGTGTTTATCATTACAAAGAAGTCATGTTATCCATTAAGAGCATCATGTCGCAGTGAGAAAATTTGATTATGTCACTTACAATTACACCCTCAACTGTAAAGAAACAATATTTGTAAATCTCTCTTCCACCACCAACCTTATACATGCTCACCTGTAATTGAGTCATTATCTTGCCAATTATGACTTCATTTTTAAATATTAAACTTTTGAATTTAAATCATTTGTTTAATATTCAATCAAGTCCAATTCGAATTTGGGCTCAATTTCTAGTCCAAGATGAGTCCTCTGCATTCGTTCAAATCTTTATGGTCCTTGAAGGTTCAATTTTTGTTTGAGTTCAAGTAACAAGCTCAAGTTCTGTGTCCCCTATGGTCCAACTCAAGTTTGCTGCTTGAGTTCAAGTGTCCAAATCAGGTTCATGTAGTCTTGTCAAATTCAAATCCAAGAATAGTCCTTTGACCCAAATCAAGTTTTGGCTTAAGTTCAAATGTCCAAGTCCTTGTTTAGTTCAAGCTCCAAATTATAGTTCAAGTTTCAACTCTTTTCAATCTCATTTGATTAAGCTTGATTTATGTTTGATTGAAGTTTGATTTTATTTTCAAATTATGTTCAAATTAAGTTCCAAAATTCTTGTCCAAGTCTCCCTTCTTTTGAGTTCAATCGAATCCAAGTACTGTCTCAATTTCACCCGAAATTTCGGCAGCCTCCCGGCGTCTCCCCCGTTTAGGGGAAATTTTGGGAAACTGGGCCATCCCACCACGTGAGCAAACGCGTGTATGGTAGGTGTCCTTAGACACCGCGGCCGTGGTCTTCATTCCCACCACGCGAGCAAACGCGTGTATGGGGTCTTCGACGGTACCTGTTTAAAAGACAGTTGGCTTTCCCCTCGCTCGAGGGTACTTATAAGTAACCAACATTTCACCGTAGGTATCGTACCGGGTTCCCATCCCACCACGCGAGCAAACGCGTGTATAGGCGGTTTTCCGGTACGCCACGAACGCCGAAATGGGGCTTTAAGTGATTACTCGCCTCGTTGTAGGCGCCGCACCGGGGTCCCATCCCACCACGCGAGCAAACGCGTGTATGGGCGGTTTTCCGGTGCGCCGCGAACGACGAGAACGTGAATCTGAGTTTGAGAATTTTTATACCTTCGAGGTCGGATATGACGACGGCGATGTGGCGAGATGCACAAAATACAAGTTACAAAAATGCACAAAATAATTTTAATCCCCCTCTTTCCTTTGCACCTTTTTTTATTCTCCTCTTTCTATTCTCTCTATATATATATAATCTGAAACCTATGAAGGGACTTTGATTAGATTAACAGAAGAATTAGGTCATGCAGGGCTACCAGGATTTGAGTTCCTAATAGATTCCCCATCCTCTCTTTGCTGAAGATAACTTGATTTGTCACCCTTGACTTCACGGTAGTAGTGAACAAGAATAATGCACATTAATTCTTCTTTCCACATCCAGCAACTTCTCCTTTGAAAGTTCTCATTGTCTTCACCATGAGCATAATAACCATGCAAAACATCTGTGCTCCTAGCTTTTAATTTCAAATGAGCTTCCTTCACAGTTTTTCCATCCTTAAGGGCATGCTTGTAAGATCTAACAACTGTGCCAAGATTATCAGAAGCACTATCTAGTTTCCTAGACTGAGCTCCTTGACTTTCATTATCATCATCATCACCATCTGAAGTGTTTGAACCATAGTTAGCTAGATCCAACAAATCACCTCCAACGGAGCTTGGATTGGATTTTTCATTAGCATCACTAACATTTCTACTGTCAGCTCTTAGGGGAATTAGGATTTTAGAGGATGCCTTGGGGGTCGGAATGGCATCCGTAGCAGGTTCATCTTCATAAAGAACTTTGGTTGCAATTTCATCAAAAAGTTCATTTGTGACCTGGATCAGGAAACCTTCAAAAGAACATCAGTAAGAACACGCTTTATTTCTTGGTTGATGGGTGTTGTTCTTGCTGCTTCTACTTCATCCTCATCATCGTCATTTTCTTCGATAGACCTCCTTGAATCTAAACTCTGATCGTCAGCTTGATCCATCTTTTTAAAGGACACATCAGCGTCTTCCATTTGAACTACCCCAGCATGTAATAAATTGGTATTTGCAATGGCAGATTTCTTCTTAATTAATTCCTCTCTGAGCCAATTAGGGACTGCGGCCTTTTGGCCGTTCAGAAATACAAAGAGCCATTTCCATCTCCAGGAAAATCTGGGAAGTGAAGAGATGCCCCGACACCAAGAACAAATGGTGCACTGATAGGAGAAACAGGCTGTAGCGCATGATTCTTCCCTTCGTTTGACTTGCGGTGTTGGATTAATGAAGCAATAACATGCCTCCTTAAACTACCAGCACTCTGTGGAAAAATCAGCAGAACAAAGAGGCAAGAAATCATCCGGATCCCTTCCTACATCTCCTCGGCGGTGAGATCGCCCGCTCTTTAGACTCATACCGACCATAGGCAACAAATCCTGCACCTCCTAGAGATTCATGCCAAGCTTCCTCGCCGAAACAGATTTCTTCTGTCTCGCAGCCGATTGTCGCTTCTCCTCGACGTTGGCGTCGGCTTCCAACTCACTTTCGTCTTCCTCCAGCTTCCAAGTGGGGGAAGGCGTGCAAGGTCTGATCGGTGATCCTCTCATGAGGCTGGCGGCAAGAAGATCTACTCTGTTGGCTGGATTGTGGAAATCAGACAGGTGGAGAGCTTCGCTCGTGGCTGCAGCTGAGTTAGATCTAGCTGTGAGGGTCGGTTCTTATATACAAGAGAAAGCTGGACTTGTTCATGCGAGCATGAAGGCTTGGAGGGTCGGCAGTTTGATCTTGCAAAGGGCAGACGAGAGGTGTTACCAACAGGAGGTTGTGAAGAGGAGTCCTTTTAGCTAAGGTCAGAGGCAGTTTTTGCTGAAGTCAGAGCTTTGTATGGGACGTTGGTTGGATGTTCGGGAGAGGAAGAATAAAAGTGAGGGAGTTGTTGTCGTGAGATCAAGGGAGGAAGCAGCTGGAGGGATTCATTTTAACGGCAATTTTTTGTATCCGAGGCTAACCATGGCAGAGAAACGGAAACTGAAGAAACGGGTAACTCATTTAATGCTCTGATTTTGTTTCTCTGTTTGGCAATACGGTTTTGCTAAGATTCTATTAAATCAAATGATATATTGGTGATGTGTCATCAATGTATTAATTCAAAAATGACAGGGCTTAATTAGTCAAGTCAAAATCATCCCGGTTTGCGTGTTCTCTCGATTTACGTGCTGACTGCCTCGTTCAACGTGTTGAATTCGTTGAATATCAAAATCAAACAAATTGATAGTGCATTTAGGGTATTGCCGACGTTCCGGTCGCAACGACGCAGTCCGTTTCGCGATCAGACTTTGTTTGGGCACAAATTTGTGTATTTTTACATGGGGATTACCTCAATTTGCGTGCACCACCTTAATTGAACAAATTGATAGTGCATTTAGGGTATTGCCGACGTTCCGGTCGCAACGACGCAATCCGTTTCGCGATTGGACTTTGTTTGGGCACAAATTTGTGTACTTTTACATGGGAATTACCTCGATTTGCGTGCACCACCTTAATTGAACAAATTGGTAGTGCATCTAGAGTATTGCCAACATTCCGGTCACAACGACGCAGTCCGTTTCGCGATCGGACATTATTTGATCAGCGTTGCGTTTTAATTTCGGGTGTCGGTCGTCCCTTTTGACCGATCTCATCCGATTCGACTGCGAGGGGTCTCGACCTAGCAGAATTTGATGTTTTGATCGCAACGGCGCCGTCCGTTTGGCAATCATAGGTCATTTAACCATTCAAGTGATGTGTCGGACTAGCCCGCGCACTACTTGATTCATCATTTTTTGTCCTTTGATGTGTGGTTTGAGTTGTGGGGGTCAACATTTGTATAGTTAAGGGACTAAATTGGAGCAACGTTATATTTTGAGATTAAATTGATCATATATGAATAGTCGGAGGACTATTTTGAAGTTTATGCCATTGAGAAATTGTGCCATAAACATTTTGGGTGCTTTGTTATTTGTTTCCTGCTTTATTACCCCAATGAGAAACTATATGTACCTCAAATTATTTTATTGATTTAAATTGTTTGGGGTGATGTTTTGACTTACATGTAAAGGTTTAGTTCTTAGTTAAATTTAAAAATGTGAATTTGGAAACAATATAATATGAAATGTTTATCCAATACTCTAGTTTCTAAGTAGAGCTAGAAAGTCTAGCATCACCAAGGCTTTGTTTGGTTCGGTTGTACTTTTCTTTTTCGTTTTTCTTAAAGAAATGTCTAAAAGTTGCCTTATGGTCATCAATCTTAATTTGCCATTCAAAAAGCAAAACTTTAACTGAAATTGTAAAAACAAAGAAAAAATTGCTACTCGGTAACTATCTAACAACTTGTCGTAGCACAAAGAAGGTAACAAGCTGAGCCAAATCAAGCAGATGGTATCTTATTTTGTGTTTGTTTTTGTACAGCTTCTTACTCAACCTGAAAATTATTGATGTAATTTTATAATGATGGAAATTTGTTGATCACTCCCCAACTGTTTGTTGTGCTTGTCATTACTCAATTATACATATCTTTAATAACTTAATGTACGTTTGGGACATCTTTTCTCTTTAATCTACATAGTGTGCATTCTTGGTGTTGCATAAAATTAAAATTACTAGCAGTAAAATTGCACTTGGAAAAATGACTATGCTAATATGGAAGTGTGGTATAATTAGAAAAAATAAGAGTGTGTCAACATCATCATTAGTCTCATCCCAAACTCATTGAAATTGGTTTGAGAATGATAGAGTGAAATGATTATATTAGACTGGCTTGATGATTTGGTCATAAATAACAAAGTGCAGAGGATGCATATGTAAATTTGTTGATAGATTAATGTGAAAGGAATATGAAGGAAAAGGGGTATATCAAAGGAAATATGGGTTAAAGTTATTAAATACGTAAAATGAAGGGGGGATTTACATACTTACTATAATATTTATATATTTATATGTATCTGACATCTAAACTTTCATATTTACTTATAGAATACCCAACTTTTTAAATTATGTAAAAAATATCACTAATATCAAAATTTTTAAAATAAAATACCCCCTTATTATACATATGTTTGATGTATTTAAGATACTAAAGTGCTGTATAGGTCAATATCGAAGTTTAACTATTAGTTATATAAATACATAAGAAATATGTGGTATATATGTAAACTCTTATAACACAATTTAGTAAACTAGAGTTGACGCCCCATATATCGCTCATCTGGAATGAAGATGGGGATGAATTTAGAAATTCTATGCCAAATACTTGGGATAATATCAGTGCCGGATTCACGATTTTGGTGGCGTTTATGGAAAAATAAGAAATTGAAACCTAATATTTTTGAAGGTGTTCATTGTCAGTAAAGGAACTGACAAAAAAGGTAAGCCAAGATGGGTTGTTTTTAGAACTTCTGATAAGATTTTTTCATCTCGCTTACCCCTATTGAATAGATGGTCAAGAATTTTGCACTGAATAGAAAGGAAATATCTAAACTAACTGTACTTGCTAATATTTTTAGTAGGTTTTTGATCATACAAGAATGATTTAAAGCTCTTACCACTGCTCCTGACTCGTTAGTTATTATTGTTAAAACAGGTAGCTGCGGATTCAATAAAAAGCCTCGTCTCAGTTATCCACTCTATAGTTCTGCAGCAAAATGTGGAACTTAGCCAGCAGAAGAAATCAAAGCGACTCGAAAACAGGTTGGAAAAGGAGCTAAATTCCATCAACCCGGCACCAAGTACAGATCCTGATAGCCAACCATCATTAAATAATACAAAATTAGAAGCCCTCAAGAAGAGGGTAGAGGAAGAGAAAGCCAAGTATTTGAGCTCCATTTGTGTCAGCAGAGCCATGACATTAAACAATCTCCACGCTAGCCTGCCAAATGTTTTCCAAGCCCTCATGGGTTTCTCAATTGTATGCTTGCAAGCTCTTGACGGAATCGTCCAATCTGCCGAAGCGCCGACAGAATCTTAGCAATGTGTGATCTTTATAACCATTACTTTGAAACTGCAGAGATGCACTATTTGATTTGCTATATTGAGGTACTGAAGATTCTTTAAAAGCTTATTTTTGTCCAGATGAGGTTTCTGAGTAATGTTTGTACGGTTCTTTTTTGTTGCAGAAAGAATTTTGGTACAAAGCTTCTGCATGAGAAGATGGATCATCTCATCATCTGCTGTCTTAATTTGACAATGAAGGTTTGGCATCTGATTCAAAGAAAAGTTTAGCGTTTATTAAAACTTGTATTGTTTAGTTAAAAATAAGTAAAATCACATAGTCTTTGTATTTGGTGTTATTATATTTCAGTTGTCTATTCTAAATGAATTTCTAGATCTTTATGATGTATATCACAACACCTTGAAGATGTTCTACTATTTTCTGCTTTCTTAACGTTTTTTATTACTTTTTATTGAGTTTGATGGCAGTAGATGATGTTTCTCAGCTTTTTCGATTAAAGGTTTAGATCATATATGTTTATTTGCTAGAAAATTTGTATAAGTAGAGTGCGGTTTATGTTTTAGTTTTGGACAAAAATTTGGCATAAGAAAAATTGTAGAACTGATTTTTTTTTTCTTTTCTGTGTAAAACCCAAGAAGAGAAAAAAATCATTGTGCCTATCCCAGTTATAATAATTCATTATAGAATTGCAGATACAAAATTTTCCCTTCTTTACAATTGAAGAATATGAGAGTAGTTATAATGCAATTGCCTAATATTTCTTGTAGGGATCATAAAAAACTGTTGTCCATAGGCGGACAATTAAATCCCAACATATTTAAATATTAAAAGAAGTGATGGAGACGAGTGGAGGTGGTGGTGATTGGCTGTAATAGTTGAAAAATGTAAGAGTTCTTTAATTCTTTTAGCTATTAAATCTCCAATTATGTAGAGAATGGATATATATATATATATATATATATATATATATATATATATATATATATATATAAATAATATTAGATGAGTATTTTGATTAATTTGGCTAGATTCCATAACACTCTATTATACACATTAATCCTCTTGATTATAAATAATTTATTAAATATTTGAATACCTTAAAAATATAAAATCAAATGATCTTGATCTCATTAAATTTATCTCATTTAGTTGCTCGATTTGATATAAATATTTCATAATTGAAGATCATTTGATCTATCAATTTTTGTTCAAAGAATTTAATATATAATTCAAATATTTGATTCAAGTTATTCAATTCAATTCAACTATAAATTTATTGAAATCAGAATTCGAATGATCTTAAAATTCATTTGAGAAATTTTTAATTCAACTATTAGCTTTAGATTTGTCTATCGTGCTAAATGTTTTTGTAGGCCTATCAAAACTCAATTCAAGAAATATATCTCATCTCTGCTAATGCAATTAGGTGGATCTGTTTTCTCTTTTTATGATCATAATATATTTTTTCCCCTTTTTTCCTATTTCATATTTTTGGGGCCCACAAGAAAAACCACTCCACAGGAAAAATGAAAAAATAGATTTTTTACTTTTTCTAATACATAATCTGCTTTGTTCGTCTACTAATTCCCGTTATTAACTGCGTTGTTAGCTCATAAATTTATTTATTAACGTTTTACTGTTGGGAAACTTGCTGTATGATTTACCTAAATAACTTTAAGCATATAAATTAATTTTTAAAATAAGTTATATATATATATGAAAATATGATATTTTCTTCTATTCAATAAACATTAATACAACCGTTATAATTGTTGGCTCAAGAAAAATGGCACGAATACATGAATCCTACTTTACAATTATAGGATTCCATTTTCCTTAAGTCAGATTATAATTAACCAGATTTTCCCTGAGGATAGTATCAGGATTTAATTAGATCTGGGGTTCTTACTTCTCATGAGTACAAGCACTCATAATTAATTACCCCTCTTAACACGTAAGAGAAAACTCTCGATTAAGGATGAATAAATTTTAGGTGTTTTAATCTCAATTGTGGGGGAAATGGAAGTAAACCCGATCAAGATCCCATGGTTCCGTCGTCCCGGGTATACCGTAGTTTCAATCTACCAACACTAACAATCATTGACCGTAGTGTCCAAGGAATCTGATTAGCAGCCATGAGTTGCCTCCTCTCAGGGATGCCTAGTAGTCTGAGATGGTTAGATTTAATTTTTTTAATTTTATTTGAGTTTTGGGGTTTACATCTATTAGAATACCAAGAAGTTAATTTGGTTTGAGAATTTATAACTTCGCTTAGAAGTTACATAGAAGTTTTAATTTGAAGTGGGTCTTACGACTTCTCTTAAAAGTAGCCCAGGTGTTTGAATTTGGGTTGGAACTTACGGCTTTCATAGACAGTAGCCCGTAGGTTTAATTTGGATTGGGGCTTACGACTTTATTTATGAGTTGCCCAAAGATGAGTCTTACAACCTAACTCTACAGCAAGGCTGCCCGAGGATTTTATTGTTTGGGGTAGGTCTTATGGCTTCCCTTAGGAAGTTGCCTGAAAAGCGGGTCTTACAACTTAATCCATTTAGATTAAGATGCCCATTGATTTGAGTTTGATTATTTGGGTTTTATGGTTATTGCAATTTATTTAGTAATTTACCTAAAATATGGGTCTTATAACTTCACTTAGAAGTTGCCCGATAGTGAGTCTTACAACCTAATCCTTTAGACTAGAATGCCCATTGATTTGAATTTGATTTGTTTGGGGTTTAAAATCATTGCAATTTATTTATCAATTTTCCTAAAATGTAGGACTTATTACTTCCCTTAGAAGTTACCCGTTGGCGGGTCTTACAACCTAATCCTATAGACTAGGATGCCCACTGGTTTTGAAGTGGATTGTTTGGGGTTTAGGATCATTGCAATTTATTTAGCAATTTTCATAAAATGTGGGCCTTACAACTTCACTTAGAAGTTGCTTGTTGGCGATCTTACAACTTAATCCTTTAGATTAGGATGCCCAAGAATTTTGGTTGGAAGGTCTTATGGCTTCCTTAGAAGTTGCTTGGTTATTTGTAGGAGTGTTAGGGTTGTTGTACTTCATTCAAAAGTTTTCCTAATGTATGAGACTTATGACTTCACTTAGAAGTAGCCCGATAATGGGTCTTACAACCTAATCCTATAGACTAAGATACTCATCAGTTTGGATTGGATTGTTTAGGGTTTAGGATTATTGCAATTTATTTAGCAATTTTCTTAAAATATGGGGCTTATTATTTCCCTTAGAAGTTGCCCGATAGCGGGTCTTATAACCTAATCCTATAGACTATGATGCCCGCCGAATAACTGTCAATGCTTTAGTGTATTTTTGCAGAGAAACTATGATAGAAATTCTACATGCTTTCAACATGGGATTAATATCATAATTACGATATTTCAAAGCATTATTTAAAGATGAAATTCTCTCTGGAGGCTTTTGCCTTGATTTTTCAATAAGAGATGCATACATATCTATGTTTGAGAGTTTTAATATTTCATTTAGAAGTTTCCCATATAATAGGTTTCTTGATTCCTATGAGAGGTTACCTAATTATTAGGGTTTGATGGGTCTTACTGCTTCTATTAGAAGTAGCCCATAGATTTTAATTGGGGGTTAGAGATTAAGTCATTTTTACCTAAAGATTTCCTCTAAAGTTGGACTTAAGACTTTCACTTGAAAGTTGCCGGGGTGTTAATTGGGGATTTAGGGGTTAGGTCATATTTACCTAACACTTTCCCTTATAGTCGGACTTACAGCTTCTATTAGAAGTAGCCGGTGGGTGGGTCTTACAACCTAGTTCTTATAAACAAGGCTGTCCAGGGATTTGAATTTGATTGTTTGAGTGGACAGTAGTTATTTGACACTAGACCACTATGGTTTGCAATTGGTGGTTTACTAGCAGTTGCACTTACTAATTTGACCAATTATCGTTGTGACACTAGCGTTAGAAGTTTCTTTTCTTGTTGTTTGGTAGCTCTTTTCAGTGATAGTAGTTTACTGCAGTATTTTCTATTTTAATATTTATTTTAATATTTTAATATTAAATTATTTCAATGCTTAATGAGTTTTATTTGTTTGCTTACAGGAGCTCGTACAAGAGAGTTTGTACAGGGGTTGGGTTGTTTTGAATGTGTTGTGGGTTTGTATTTGTTGAGTTGTTGTATTAGAGAGACTTTGTTTGGAGAGGGTTTTGAGTTGAGAGCTGTCTGTACAGTGTTGAGAGTTGTTTGTGTTGATTTGGAGAGTATTATTGTGTATGTTGATTAGTGGAACTTCCCCTCCCCTCCTTTTCTCTTTCTTTTTTATTGCATTTTATTTTAAAATTGCTCCAATTCATCAATTCAAATGCTCTCAAATTTTAAATGACAACTCCTGGATTTAAATTTCGCTCTCGTATTTTTTAAACTCTCAGGTTTAAAATTGTCATTTAAAATATTTTCGTATTTTAAAACTCCCGTTTTTAAACTTTGTTGGATTTAAAATTATCCAATTGATTAATTAATTTTGATCGGTCGATTAATTTTCAAATAGCCATTTTAGCTAGAGGAAGAGATGTGATGTTTTTGACAGTTAGAGCCTCTAATATTTTAAAGGGGTATAGCATTTGAAATACAATAATACTTCAAAGTTTTCCACTCAATGTTACTATATTGGAATATCTCAAAGATATGTCTAATTTGGGAAAAAATATTATGTGCGGTGTCCGGAGGAGAATCCGGACGTACCATGTCACCTGGGGCCGGTGCATCCGGGTGACGTGGCACGTTCGGATTCGTCTCCGGACGATTCGGACGCCGCACATAATAATCTCTCCTCATTTGGAGACATTCGAGGCTCTTCAAGATAGTATTTGGGCTGAAATGATGTCCAAAAAGGTTCTTACTTATGCTGGATGATATTTGGGAAGATGATGAGAAGCAAGATAAAAGATAAATGGGATAACATGCTTGCCTCTCTGTCTTATAAAAATTTTGGATAATAATCTCTTAATAATAATTCAAAGACCTCTTAATTCTCATGCGTTAGATGATTTTAATGATCATAAAAGAGAATTATTTTAATTAATCAATGATTTTTTGATTAATTTTAATCAGTCAATTTTTTATTAAATATTAAAAAAAAACTAATTTAGTTAATCAATATAAAAAAAATTAGTTTGAATTGCCATTTAGATTTTTTTTACGTAATTTCGGCAGACTCCCGACGTCCCCTCCCCACCGAGGGAGAAATCGAGACGACGTTTGCCGTAATTTCTTCCTATCAGGACCTAAAGTCAACGGCGTAGGGTCTTTAATTTGGAACCATCCCGACCGGATCTAAGATATGACAGCACAGGATCTTCAAATTTAAAACTATTAGCCCAGATCTAAGATCCATGGCGCAAATCTTCCTTTTTGAACCATCCCGGCTGGACCTAAGGTCGACGACACGAGGTCTTTGACACCTGTTTAAAAATTCTTTTCTTTCTATTTTATTTTCTTTATTTCATTTCATTATATATACATATATAATTTCTTATAATATTTATATAATATCATATAATTTTATATGATAAAAGATACATATAACATATAAGATATCACCTAATAGAGAGGGAGAGAGGAGTCCATTAGGGCATGGTTGGGTTCGACTAGAGTAGTCGTCGAAGGATCGAAGTCGAAGTACGACAAAGGAGTCGAAGAGAGACTCGTGTAATTTCTATACCTCCTATTAAGCGACGAAGTTCGACAACAAAAGTGAGTCGAAGGAGCGAAATCAAACGACAATAGAGGAGTCAAAGTCAGACAACCATGAAGGAACCGAAAAAGCTACACGTGCAATCTCTCCCCCTTCAAAGAAGAAACGACGTCGGACACCCTTGAAGTAGCCGAAGAAGCGACGGTGCAATCTCTGCGCCTCCTGCGAATTGAAGCTGAACAGCAAAGGAGCGGTAGAAGTGACGGTGCAATCTCCACAACTCCTTATGCGAAGCCAAACAACAATGAAGGATCGGAAGAAGCGACTCGTTGCGAAGTAACGAAACCGAACAACATCGACAAAAGAGAAGATGAAAGGCAAACCCTAGACACCTCTCGTCTTTGCTTCCAACCGAACAAATGAATGGCAAGGATGTCGAAAAAAAATTTAGAAATGAGCGATTTTGGGGGATTTTGCATCATGCGAGAAGTTACCAGTGCGAATGGTTTTGTAGCTTGGCGATCAACTGCTCGTGGTGGGGCCGACAGCGACGAGTATGTTGTCTCACATATGTTCGAAACTCTTTTTTATTTTTTTAGTCAACAATGACAACTTTAAGATTTCATTTGGAACAACTTTTTACCACCGTCTAAAATAGATTTTTAGTATAAAAATTTTTAGTTTAAAAATCAATGAAAAAACTATTTCAAATAAAGCATAAATAAGTAACTGCATCAATGATTACTTGTTTGGAGATACCAGGCATATAAAAACCTGCATAAATAGGCCAATCCGCCAATCTAATCTTACAATAGCGCTCCCTCAACAGAAACATATTGAGAGAGAAATGAGACAGATTATTTGCAAGACAAAATTACAAGGAATTATTTTGAAGAAGAAAAAAAACTACACTGAATACATCTGGTGATCTAAAAAAAGGCATTGCCTTGATCGACAATTAGAGATTGAAAAAGCAGAAGTTGCTGAAGATTCCCAAGATCCAATAACTTGAAGGGGGGAATACTCAAAAAAATATAGAGTGATTGATTAGTAAATTTGTGACGAGCTGTTATTCCCTTCACATTTCCACTTGGTCCCAATCAAGCGATTTGTCTTCAAAGGAAAAATTTGGATGTTGATGCCGGCTGCGAGCTAACCTGCTCATCATTGCTAGGCCTGAAAGCATTACAACTGCTGTTAGACGGCTTAAATATGAAACAAAAAAAAAAAATTGAAAATTATACTGTCATACTGTGGTCATAAAGAGAATCAAAGTGAAATGCAATAATTATTTATGCTTCAGCAAAAATATAATGGTGTTAATAAGATCAATGGCATATTTGAATGCATGCAAAATAAGCCCCTGCAAGATAGATTTCACTAATTTGACAATATTCACTCTGCAAATTCTTTGGTACTATATCCGAGTAAAAGTAGATTTTATGAACTCCAAACCAAACATTGAAAAGCTACTAAGGCTTCCCATTTCACATTCAATGAATAGTCTAAGGCTTCGTTTGGGACGACTTTCTTACTGCTTCATAAAGCCGCTTTCTGCTTTATGAAGCAGTAAGAAAGTCGTCCTAAACGAAGCCTAAGATTCTATTATTCAAGTCATTTGGAGGCCTCTTTGCTTTCATTAATATATATATATATATATATATATATATATATATATATATATATATATATATATATATATATATATATATATATATATATAGAAAAGGTTAATGAAAAGGTTACCTTCAATAAATTTATAGAGAGATGACCACCATCTCTCTTTTGAAACCTGGTACTGATTCAATGATGAATCAATTTCATCATCATGCTTTCCTTCTAAAACACTCTGAAGAGTGATGACTGCATCCTTAGTTTTCTTGAGAATGTTATTGTCATCCATGACTTCAAGAGATTTGAGATCATTGTGAGAAGATGTGAGGCTGACAGCAAGTGCTAATTGAGCAGCGACTGCCCAGCGAGAAGAGGCAAGCCATTTCCTTTGACCATCCTGCCTTCTGATCTCTTCCATGTTGGACTTGGCAAAAACCAAACTCTATATTTTTTTAAGAGAACAACAGATAAATGGATTTAAATATAAATAATAAAGAAAGATGAAAGCAGTGTTCATAAAGGTAAGTAAGCTACTGTCTGAAATTTCAGGCAAATGACAGATGAGCAGAAGAAAGTGAAATTCATCAAGAATTTATTTGGCTTGAAGTGAAGGGAATGAAATGAATTTTTTTTTTTTAAAGGCTTAAATCAATGGTTATTGAATCATAATCAACTAAAAAACTGTTTGGATTTCGTTTCCTTTCCTTCATTTTCCTTCAATCCAAATAGAGAGTAAATAATGCCATGAAGTAAAAGACTGGGATTAATCCATGATTACCCGCAAGTATTGAGCATTGGCTGCTCCAGTACTCTGGACCATTTTGGAGAAAGCACTTTCTTCGTTTGATAAAAGATCCTCCGGCGTATCGAATTCTAAGACCTTCATTGAAAAAGGTAGATTATATGACTTGCCAATCACTTATGAATAGTGTTCTTGTCATTAAAAATTGTTGGTGCTGGAAGAGCATGCCAATAAAGGACTAACAAAAAGATTATCATGGTTAAATTACCCAAACAGAATGAAATGGAGAAATATTTATCTCATGAATCTCGTATTTTAAAGACCGTAGAACTAATCCACCTGAAAACTATAAATTACTCGACTATTATTAAAATGCTGCAGCAAACATACTCTTTTGCTTTACCATGTCAATAAAGTTTCAATCAAATTGTACACGGGGAATCATTAGCACCTTTTCATCAGAGTATCATGACGAACAGAAACCAAGAGCTTGCAAGACCCAAACTTTTGGGTATGAAAAATTTAAATTTATTTTAAATATATCTTAAAATTTATTCTAAAAAGGTTACTGTGAACTTACTATTAAATTAATATTAATAGTTGAATTTTAAGTAGTAAATTCAATTAAATTAAATATTTAATTGATTACGAATAGGTGCAACTTTTGGCTGTAAAGAGTTTGATAAACAATCTTTTTGTGTGGGCCTCTCATAACTTCCCTTATCTGATCAAGATTTCCGCAAGCAAACAATTATGGGATTTTATCAAGGCATGACACAGTGCAGTGGAGACGTTATAGAGTTCGGCATAGTGCATTAGAGAGGAGTGCGGCACATAGCAAAATCGGATCCGGCATTCTGCAGGAGAAGTATCGGCACAGTGCTGTGTTGTGAAGAGAGCGGTATAGTGCAGTGAAGCAAAGATCGGCATAGTGCTAGAACTGTGAAAGAATTCGGCATAGTGCAAAGCAGGAGTTTGCTGTGTGAAGAGATTTGGTATAAATTGAAGCAAGTTTTGTTGTGAGTAAAAAGGCTACTCTGTGAATTAAATAACAGAGTAAACGAAGAAGGAGAAGAACAGGAAAATTTAGGGAAGGAAAAAGAAAGAAGTAAACATTTTGGTATATTCATAGTTGTCTTTTAGATTTTCAAAAAGGTGATAAAAGTTTCTAAAGCAATTATACCAAATTGTATTTTAGGATTCATTGGGTATATGCAAAACGAAGGTTTTCAGATAAATTATTATGTTAAATATAAAGTTGATGTTATACAATTTATTTGAGTAATAGATTGTAAAATTTATAGAATTTGAAAGAGGTGATTATATGTTACTTACAAATGCAGAAGATTAAGAGGTGGAGGATTGGAGGAGATAGCTTGTCAGGAAAGTAAGTTATACAAATTTTAATTTACAAAAGCAAGAAGTATTAATTTTAGATACATACAATGTCACTTAACTTGTTTGAAGAGATACATGCATTATGAGGATTCCAATAGTGAATATAAGCATACATTCAAGTATTCATATACTAGCAATTGCATATCCATATGAATAATTGAAGTTCGAAATAAGATCTAATATGAATATTTAAAACTTTTATTAGTTGGAAATATTATGAAAAGAAGTTCAATTTTTTTACCTATTATAGACATATTCTTTTTATGCAAATAGTATAATAGAAAGATTGTTATGAAAACATACGACAATACAAAACAAATATGAATTACAAATATTTGAAGTTTACTGAATATCAAATTAGGAAAGATTAACTATAAAATGATATAATACCTGAAATTATAGGTGAGGCAAAAGGGACCTCAGATATGATACCTGCATAGCAGGTGAGGCAAAAGGGACCCAAGAAGAGGTAAAATGGACCTCTATGTAGTTCAACGACGATAATGCCAGGTTTAGCTAGACTCCATTAAACATTCTTATGAAAATTTAGCCAATTTTTTAGAAGACTAATATTGTATTCTATATAGATTTCAAAGGAATTAAAGATTAATCCTAAATAGAATTTTATGATATTTTGCAAATAATGATAAGTTTATTTAATTATAATTTCAATGTTGTGATTTTTATAATATTGCATTTAAACTGTTATTTAATTTGTATAACTTTATGAGTCTTATAACTCACTAGTTTTTATATTGACAGTTGTTACAAAGGAAAACAAAGAGAACAAGTGTTGGAATGTTTAGGTTTTCTGTTTAAAAGTGCTTATGATGTTGTTAGACTGGTCCCTAGTGGACCGGTCCCACTACAACCGGCCCCTAGTGGTCCGGTCCTTGGGGGAGGCCATGAAGTTGGCACAGCTAGTTAAAAATCAGAGGAATCTAGAGAGGGGAGCCAGGAGTAGCAGCTCAGGAGGTAAAAGGGATCCTAGAAGAGGCAAAATGGACCTCTATGTAGTTCAATGACGATAATGCCATGTTTAGCTAGACTCCATTGAACATTCTTATGAAAGTTTAGCCAATTCTTTATAGAAGACTAATATTGTATTCTGTATATATTTCAAAGGAATTAAAGATTAATCCTAAATAGAATTTTATGATATTTTGCAAATAATGGTAAGTTTATTTAATTTTAATTTCAATGTTGTGATTTTTATAATATTGCATTTAAATTGTTATTTAATTTGTATAACTTTATGAGTCTTATAACTCACTAGTTTTTATATTGGCAGTTATTACAAAGAAAAACAAAGAGAAAGTTGATACTGATTAGACAAGTGCTGGAATGTTTGGGTTTTCTGTTTAAAAGTGTTTGTGATGTTGTTAGACCAGTCCCTAGTGGACCGGCCCCACTACAACCGGCCCCTAGTGGGTCGGTCCTTGGGGGAGGCCATAAAGTTGGCACAGCTAGTTGAAAATTAGAGGAATCTAGAGAGGGGAGCTAAGAGTAGCAGCTCAGGAGGTACTTACAGGATGACGACCACTTATTTAGCACCTAAGGGTCCTGCAACAGGAGGAATTCGGGAGACCACCAGGGAGAAGACAATAGGAGGAGGGATTGGGGGAAACTTCAAGAGACTGATAGAGAAGGAGATGCAGGAGAAGAGGGCAAAGAGGTTGTGTTTCAGATGTGATGAGAAGTATAGTCCAAGGCATAGGTGCAAGGACTGAACTCTTCAGGTTCTCACCGTCAGTGATGACGAGGAAACTGAGGGAGGCGAGGGAGAGTTAGAGGAGGAGATGGAGGAGAAGCTGCATCAAGATCTGGCAAAGGGGTCATGTTTCAGGTGTGATGAGAAGTATACTCCATGGCATAAGTGTAAGGACCGAACTCTTCAGGTTCTCACCGTCTGTGATGACGAGGAAACTGAGGGAGGTGAGGGAAAGTTAGAAGAGGAGATGGAGGAGAAGCTGTATCTGGATCTGGCCGAGGTTTTTCTAAACTCGGTGGTAGGATTCACTATGAATCATACCATGAAGGTGAAGGGGGAGATAGAGTACAGGGAGGTGGTGGTGCTAATTGATAGTGGGGCTACCCACAATTTCATTTCCACTCAGGTCGTCGACCAATTGGGTGTGAAATTGGTGGATACCGGTTGTTATGGGGTGATGATGGGTATGTGGAAGGTGGAGAAAGGCCAGGGGATCTGTAGAGGAGTGCTACTGACTATCCAGGAGATTCAGGTGAGGAAAGATTTTCTTCCACTGAAGTTAGGGAGTACAAATGTCATTCTTGGGGATGAAGTGACTGCAGACCTTAAGAGACACCAAGGTTAATTGGGGAGCACTCACGATGGAGCTGATGGTAGATGGGAGGAAGGTAGTGATTAGGGGAGATGCAGGGCTATCCAAATCCATGGTTTCTCTTAAAATCATAGTGAGGAGTATACAGATGGTGGGTGGAGGATATTTGGTGGAGCTGCACAATTTGGAGGGAGTTAGATTGGAGGGAGGGGACATACCCCTCTCTATACATCTGTTGATTCAGTAATTCCAGGAGGTGTTTCAGCCACCTCAGGGATTGCTACCACTGAGGGAGTAGGAGCACGCCATCGACTTGAGGGAAGGTGTGTTACCCATCAGCGTCAGGCCCTACCGATATCCACAATTTCAGAAGGATAAGATTGAGAAATTGATCCGTGAGATGCTGGAGGCTGGGATCATCAGGCCGAGTGTGAGTTCTTTCTCTAGTTCAGTCCTACTGGTCAAGAAGAAGGATGGGAGCTGGCGGTTTTGTGTGGACTAGAGCTTTGAACAAGGAGACAGTGCCAGATAAGTTCCACATTCCTGTGATTGATGAGCTCTTGGATGAACTGTATGGGGCAGTGATGCTCTCCAAACTAGATTTGAAGTCTGGGTACCATCAGATCAGAATGAGGGAGGCAGACATCACCAAGACAGCTTTCAGGACACACGAGGGACATTATGAGTTTCTGGTAGTGCCGTTTGGGCTTACCAACACCCCAGCTACTTTCCAGTCACTGATGAACATGGTGTTCAAGCAGTACCTCCGGAAGTTTGTTTTGGTGTTTTTTTTGCAAAATAGAGGAGCATTTGGAGCACTTGAAGATGGTCTTGGGAGTCCTATAGGAACATCAACTGAGGGCCAACCTGAAGAAGTGTTATTTTGCCCAGACCAGTGTGGAGTATTTGGGTTATATTGTTTCCAAAGAAAGGGTGGCAGCCGATCAGTCAAAGATTGAGGCTATATTGAGGTGGCCCTTACCTAAAAATCTGAAGGAGTTGAGAGGATTCTTAGGACTGACAGGGTACTCCAGGAGGTTTGTAAAAGGGTACAACACTATAGCATGGCCACTGACAGAGCAGCTGAAGAAAGATGGGTTCTTATGGAGAGAGGCAGCCACAATAGCATTTGGCAGACTGAAGAAGGCTATGACTACTGTACCAGTCTTAGCTTTACCAGACTTCACTCAGGCCTTCATAGTGGAGACAGATTCTTCAGGGTACGAACTGGGGGCAATACTCACGCAAAATCGTCGACTCAATGCCTACTTCAGCCAGGTGTTGACAGTCAGAGCTAGGCTGAAATCAGTCTATGAGAGGGAGTTGATGGACATCATTTTAGCCATCCAAAAGTGGCGACCCTACCTGCTAGGTAGGCATTTCATTGTCAAAACCGACTAGAGGAGCCTGAAGTACTTGTTGGAGCAGTAAATGGTGACGGAGGAGCATCAGAGGTGGTTGTCTAAATTGTTGGGATATGATTTCGAAATCCAGTACAGGCCAGGAGTGGAGAACATGGCAGCAGATGTATGGGGGAGTTGCAGACAATAGCAGTATGGATTCCTTTGATGCTAGATTGGGAGGCCATCAGGGAGGAGAGTGCTAAGGATGAGGGGTTGGGAAAGATCAGGACATATTTATTGAGGGAAGGGGGTAGCCACCCAGGGTACTCATTGGAGGGGGATAGACTGCTGTATCAGGGGAGGTTTGTGATACCCTGGACCTCAATCCACATTCCAAACTTACTCCAGAAGTTTCATGGGAGTGTGGTTGGGGGTCATTCAGGGGTGCAGAAGATATACAAGAGGTTAGCCTCGGAGCTGTACTGGAATGAGATGCACAGAGATGTAGAGGAGATGGTTGCCAGGTGTGAGGTTTACCAGAGAAACAAATACCTGGCTATGTCGCCAGGAGGACTACTACAGCCGTTGGCTTTACCGGGACGAGTATGGGAGGAGATATCCATGGACTTCATAAATGGGCTGCCCCGTTCAGAAAGGTTCACAGTGATTCTGGTGGTGGTGGACAGATTGAGCAAGTACGCTCATTTCATTCCCCTTTGTCATCCATACACCGCGGTGACAGTGGCTTCAACTTTCATCAGAGAGGTGGTCAAATTAATGGAATATCAGAGGCGATAGTATCAGATAGAGATAAGATGTTCCTTAGCCATTTTTGGAGGGAGTTGTTTAGATTACAGGGGACAGTTCTGAAGAGGAGCACTGCCTACCACCCACAGATGGATGGCCAAACAGAAGTGGTCAAGAGGAGCTTGGAGACCTATCTGAGATGTTTTGTGTCGGAGACACCCAGGCTATAGGCCAAGTGGCTATCATGGGCCGAGTACTGGTACAACACCTCTTATCATTCTGCTTCTCATATGACCCCATTCAAGATGTTGTACGAAAAGTATCCTCCTCACTTGGTGCACTTTGGGAGTAACAGTACTCCAGTTTCTTCAGTGGAGGAGTACTTGGAGGAGAGGGACAGAGTGTTAGAGGAGTTGAAGAGACGTCTACTGAGAGCTCAACAGATTATGAAGAAACAAGTTAAAGGGCATAGGAAGGATATCCAGTTCGAAGTTGGGGAGAGAGTGTTCTTGAAGCTCCGACTATACAGATAGAAGACAAGTGCCAACAAGAGGAATGAGAAGCTTGCTCCAAGGTACTTTGGACCTTATGAAGTATTATAGAAGATTGGGGCGGTAGCATATCGGCTGAAACTACCACCAACAACGACTATACATCCGGTTTTTTATGTATCTCAGTTGAGAAGGGCCATTGGAGATTATACAGCAAGCTTGGAGTTACCGGTGACACTTACTGAGAATTTAGAGGTGATTCTAGAACCCTTGGAGTTGATCGGGGTTTGCCAGAAGAGGATGGAGCTAAGGAAGTGCTAATCAAGTGGAATAATCTTCCTGATGATGATGCCACGTGGGAGCCGTACGAGAGAGTGAAACATCAGTTTTTTTGTTTTCACCTTGAGGACAAGGTGATTCTTTGAGAGGGTGGTATTGTTAGACTTATCCCTAGTGGACCGGTCCCACTACAACCGGTCCCTAGTGGGCCGGTCCTGGTTTACTCCAGGAAGGGACAGCAACAAAGAGAGAGGGAGAGGAGTGGGGTTCACTAAGAGTTCAAATTCAAATCCCTTGGAGGGAAAGGAGGGGGCGGCAAGGGCTGATTAGTTATTTGGGCTTGATTAATTAGTGTTATGCTTTAAGTAGGAGGGGGGAATTAAGGTTAGGGTTATGCATGATTTGAGTTGTTCTCTTGGAGTCTTCCTTGGTGTCTTGAGCTCTATAGATCTATAATCTAGAGATTGGGAGAGAACGATCCTCCTCTCGAATTGAGGATCAATTGTATCTTGCTTTGTGTTTGTTTTGCTTTGATTCCACTTTTGCAATCTATCGTTTTTGGATTGATTTCATCCAGTTTTTCGTATTATTCTCGGTGTTTTGACCAATTATTGCTAGGGTTGCTTGCGAACTCAAGTATTTCCTATCAGATGTCTTCCAATGAGATATGTAAGTTGTCTAATGTGATGAAATATTCTGAATTTTTTAGTGTCTCTGTAAGTATTTATGTATTGTAGTTAAAGTTATTCGATGCTTTTGTTTATTCAGTATTTGTAATTGTTGGTGGATGTTTTTATTTAAGTATGCAATTGATGTGAAATGTTAATTATGAAAAATGAATGTTATGTTCAGTTCTGTGGTACTCTACATTACTGGTAAGAGGTATCGTGGAGTGTTACAGAGCTCTCTTAGCTAAAAATAGTACCATGTAAAGAAGAAGGTACGTGGATGTAAAATAATTTTTTTCCTTGCAAATAATAAAATATATCATCTGAGTGGTGATTTCACAATAATCTTCAAGAATACTGTAGAGAGGTATAAAACATTTCATGTGGCATCACACTCTTGTAGCTGAAACTTAATCAGCTAAACATGACTGATAAAATTTCTTTATCCATTTTAATTCTTGGTGTACCTCAATGATTCAAAAGAATTGCAAACCTCATCATACAGAAGAGAGTTCGTTAACATTAGTTTGTTTAGATGTAATGCTTCTTATGGTATATAATAAAATACAGCCTAAGGTTCTCTGTTAACAATTTCAAATTTACAAGAAGGAGGTCTTAATTGAGAAAATGAAACATGAAGCACGCTTTTGTATTATTTAAGGAAGTGTGAAGGCTCCAAACTTCTCTAATAATCTCTACATTGTTTCCTATCGCAAACTGTACACAATAAATTTCATCAATGAAAACATAACGGAATGACCCCTCACTAATCAGGTAGCACTGCCTTTGGTTTTGGTGCAAGGTTGTAGCTAATTTAACCAACTTAAAGTGCAGAGTTGAAACTGGAAACTAGATTGTAAAGAGATGTCATAAATCAGGTATTAGAACAAGGTTGAAGTAGTTTAAAATCTTAAAAGCAGACATGGAATTTAGATAATTTAAACATGCAAACTAGACAGTAAAGGGATGGTTAACTTCCATGTTTTCACCATAAAGGAAAGGTACCTTGCCAGAATGGAGCAGTAGGATCCTATCACAATCGATTATAGTATTCAAGCGGTGGGCTATGATTAGCATCGTGCAAGACTTGAACTCTTCTCGAATTGTCTTCTGAATAAGGGCATCAGTTCTGACATCAACAGCTGCTGTTGCTTCATCAAGAACAAGAATTTTGGATCTCCGTAGTAATGCACGGGCAAGACTTAAAAGTTGCCTTTGTCCAACACTAAAGTTTTCCCCCGCCTCAGAAACCTTAAAAACAAACCAAATATGATAAGTAAGATGCTCTACTGAAAGTTGTTTTCATCAAGTATGAGGATCCCATCATATCACATAACTTTTCTGTTCAATCCATATAACCCAATAGCCAAAAAATGAGAAGAGGCCAATAACATAAGCAATCGATTAATGCCATATTCAAGGGCGTCACATCAGTCACGTGCTTGGGTCAAGCAACAAACTAGTAGGGCAAAGTAAGAATTTAAAAATGATAGAACACATAACTTATATATATATATATATATTCCTACTAAATTCTGCATTCGCTGAATATTAAATGGAATGATGTCCTAGCAGATTTGCCATGGAAATGAATGGATGCCAGAAGTGCTGTTTAAAGTAAACGAAAAGACTAGATGACAGCTAACTTAGTTGATAAATAAATAGAGAGGTGTCACCAAAAATTTCGGATCCAATCCCACTTAACAACAAATTTGTGCTTTGCCCACCAAAAAAAGAGAGAAAAGGCCGAATAAATATCCCCTAAAATATGCAAGTTTTTTATCAGAAAAGTACAAAGGAAAATAAAAAGAAACTAATTGCAATAAAGCCAACAAAAAAAAAAAGCTTTATCATACACCTTTTATTCATCCCTCTATATATAATATATCAAGTTAAAGGTGTTAAAAATTTGATCTTATTCAAATTTATCCTTACAAAATCATTTTTATGCAAGGTTTATCCCGACTTGATAAGCACTATGCCTAATTTCTTTAAGCACCTAAGGGAAATCTTTTAAGCAGCAAGTGCCACTTCTCTAAAACGCCTAGTAACAAAATAATGGCAAGGGAGAGCTTTGTCTAGACTTTCTTTCAACAAAGTTCAAAGCAAATTGTTCAAGAGAATAACAATGGAAAAACATCATTTAAAGTATTTGTTCAATATAATACTATGTGGCAAAAATGTCAAGCGGCATGTTTACATTGATGATGAAATCAATTTACATAAGGCTTTCTGCATGCTAAAACATTCATAGTTACAAGAGAGATAGAGAGTTTGTTATCGTAGTATTTGTATGAAGATTCAACACATATAGATATAAGAAAATAGAGCAAGAATTACAAGAGGAACCTGCATTTTTCTGTGAAAACCTCGTGAAAAGAAAAAAATTATGAGGCCTTACACATTTAAAATGATTCCATTAGTGTTTGTCATCGATTACAAATGATACTCTTCCTTAGAGAAAGGTATTGATTCAACGTAGTAAACATAAAATATATAAAACATATTTATATGGTTGAAGTTAGAAAAGTCCTGTGACATAAGAGCTATCCTTAAAAGATCATTTGCTTGTTTGTTTGAGCGCACTCAATTGAGGAGAGGAGACCACAGATAAAGAAGTTCAACATAAAACCAAGTGCTAATGTTAGAAGTCAAAGTTGGTGCCGATGGAATGCATCTATCTTATAACTGATGGCATGCCTTAATTTTATCAGTGATGATAGATGATGAATTTAGTAGGTGTCAAAGTAGTCAGTAGACAATGGTTAGAAGATAGTAGGACAGAGAACCATAATCGAACGATGTTAGTTAGAAGACCATAAGTTGGCGACGGAGGTCAGGGGACCATAGGTGGATGGCGGTGGTCAAAGGACTATAGCCGAGTGTCATAGGTCGGGGAACCATAAGCAACGGAGGGTAGTCGGATGCTGGTGGTCAGAGGGCCGCAATTAGGCGATCGTGGTTAAAGGAACATAGTCGGACGACGATGGTTGGAGTTCTGCGACAGAGTTAAGGGGTCCATAGTCAGGCGACAGTGGTCAAATGTCCGTAGATAGGTGATCGAGGTCGGAGGATCATAGTCGAGCAATGGTGGCTATAAGACCGTAGTTGGGCGAAGGTGGTCAAAAGGTCATAGTTAGGCAATAGATGTTCGAGGACCGTAGTCAACCAAGGGTGGTCATAGAACTGTAGTCAAGTGACAAAAGTCGGAGGGCTGTAGTTGAGTGACAGAGGTTGAAGGATTGTAGTCGGGAGATAGTGGTTGAGGAATCGTAGTCAGTGACAAAGGTTGCGGGATTGTAGTTAGGGGACAGTGGTCGGATGACCGTAGGTGGACGATGGTGGTAAGGGGATTGCAGTCAGACGACAATGGCATAAAAAATCTCCTTGATCGGGAATCACAATACGTAATTGAATTGGAAAGTTCTAAAATTAATTCAGAACCATTCGAGCACCGATTTTAGCAAACTTATAATCGAACTGAACGACTCGATGAGACAAATCCAATGACACAAAAAATGATTTATTGTATGTTTACATTGTATGTATACTATATTGAATCAATGCATTCCCCAAGGGGGGACATATTTGTAACCGATGATAAATATTAGTGGAATCATTTTAATCAAGTTAGGCATCGTGGTTTTTCATTTTTCCAAACTTTCATGCCTCATACAATTATTGCATTCTTCTCATATCTGTGTATATTGGATATTCATATAAATAATAAGACAATAAACTCTTTATCTCTCTACTGTCGTGATTGTCCTAGCATGTAATAATGCTAGATGGAATTGAAGTGTTCAAAAATAGAATGAGAACTTTAACTCTATATGCCTCATAATAGTTGTAATTGACTAAATATATACTTTGCTTGCTTTATTGGAGAAATATATACAAAAGTTTCTTTTGGACCAAATTACCCATGCTATATATTAATAGGAGTTGAAACCTTTTCTCAAGAGTGACGCAAACTTTCAAAAAATGGAGCTGCTCGATCGTTCATCGTCTCAACACCTCCATCTAGATTCTGTTGGGGCACTGGATTGCGACACAGTGACATTGAGCTCTCTGTTCTATATTACTTCTAGATTCTGCATCCAATGTTGTGGTGCTGGGCACTAAAAAATATTTTTTATTATAGAACTTTCCACACCTTATCACTACCACCCCATCCATACCCTCTATTCCAGTTGCTTGCCGGCAAAGGAAGAGGGAAAGGGGGAGAGAGGAGGAGAGAGAATGTTGATTGGGGCATTTTCGTCCATCAATTATGTTCGGAGATTTCTTCTGATCTATAAATCTATGTTTTCAATTATTTCATTTTCTTGGATTTTATCTCTCGCAAATTGATAAAATGATATTTTCTCCTAATACAAATAACTTTCATAGCATAACTTCTGATATGTAGATATGATTATTTTAATTATTTTGTTTTAAATATTTTATGATTTCCCTGGATGGATTTATTGTTATGAATGATAATATAAAAAATTGAATACAACATCGACATATGCATCTCTGTTATAGATTTATAGATTTCCTATAGATTTCAGCGACATATGATTTCTGACACTTTATCGTTTATCAATCATTTTGATTTATATTGTTCATTGATTTACTACTAGATTCATATAAATTTTGTACATATCATATTAATTGATTGATACATAGCATATTAATTCTATTGTCTTGCATTGATTACTTGGTAGGCCCTGTTGGGCTTTATAAGCTCATTGTTGTGGTTCGATTAATTTTAGGTTCGGGAAGATGACCAGTAGAGTGAGACTGATCAAAGTCAAAATTGCAAGTTTAGTTGACTTTTTAGCATTTTGTTTTATTCTTTTGTAACCAGAAGTGTTTAGTGATAGCTTAATATTTTAGATTAAACTTCTCGTTATTAATATAAATTTTGAATAGTGATGTATATTGACAGATGATATGATATACAAATGCATCTGCTGTTTTAATTAATATAAAATAAAATTAGTGGCTCTGGTAGATTAATCAGAAGATAAAAAGATGTAATTCTTTCAATTTAGATTCTGGGATGTTAGAAATATAGCTGACCCCACGTAGTGAGACAAAGACCTATTATTGTTGAATTTTGAGCACCACATGATTTGAAAGCAGATCTAGAGTCCTTTCAAGCAAGAGGAGCCATGGACGATATCGATTAACTAGTTGAGGGCAACCAAAGGCCTCCACCAGCCCAAGGCTAATTACTCATGAATCATTCCAAATCAAACTGGTTTGGCTGGTTCAAGGTGTAAACACAATCGACATCACATTATTTTGGTCTTAATTGGAATCATCTCATTGAATCACACTGCCTTGTTGGAATCAAAGTGTAGATGGATTCGGAAATAATTTTCAGAGCTCTAAATTTTGATTTTGGATGTTTTTCAAATCTAAAAAATAACTATGAAAATTCGTACTTGATTAGATTAATTTTGTGAGTTATACCAGTAGGATAATTCAATAAATTAAATCTTACTTCATAAATTTTGATCTTTCCACCTTTAAATACCATGTTTTATCTTTTAAAAAACTTATGTTGCTCCAAATCAAACTAGTTTGAGTGGTTGTGGGCTCTAAAAATTCATGCCCCGGCCTCTCTGCACCAGCTTTTTGTTGACGGGAAGAGTTTTAACAAATTTAAGTTTCGGGATAAATTTTCAGAAGGCAAATTGGGTTTTAGAAAAGACACTGTCCTGAGATTTTTCCCTTATTTTGCGAAGACTATGATCTGAGTTCTGATTTCCTATAGGCGCAAGCCCCCATAGTTAATTACCCCTCATGATAATGAGAGATAACTTTCGATTAAGGTTAGTCGTGAGATAGGCACTGAGTACCCAATGTATAGTAGCAACAACTTTTGGGATTGAATTTGGTTTTAAATTTTAGAATTTGAGATTTGAAATTTATCATCATATACTTAAAGCTAGTAATGAGGGAATGATGATGGGATCGATCAAGATCCTATGGTTCTGTCATCCCGGGCTATCATGGTCCCTGATCTACTTAGTTAGAGGAGGTAGTCAACCCAACCTAATAGAAGGAACCTTTTTAGCAACCATGGGTTGCTTCATCCAAGAATAGCTTGTAGACTTGGGGTGGATGCTTGTCTAAGGTGATGAATTAAAGTTAACATTAGCTAACAGAGAGCTTTATATCTTATAGTGTGCACCCTATAATTCATTGCTTCAGGGGGTTTTAACTATTCGAAAAAACACGGGATTTGATCGTGATCGTAATATAGTGATGTCATTTTATAGCAAAAATCACCCGGTTAGAGGGCACATATCACGTCCCTACGATCGATGAATCAACTGAGAATGAATTGTAACAATGCATTCCACAAGATATCTGCTCTTTGTGAGCTGAAGTTATTCTTCAATTCATCTTCACTAAATTGTTGCGAAGTATGGATGAATTTTAGTATTAAGTTTTTTGGCGATTAAATTTTTATTTAAATGTTTAGAATTTGATAGATATTAGATTTTGAAAATTTAATGAGTTTTGAGGAAAATTGACCCATCCGGTTGAGATTAACTTTCAACACGGCCATCATCGGGGTGATATCATAGTCAACTTAAACATAATGTATTTTGTATTGATGTTCAAGAGAATTTTTAAAAACAAATTCCCCTCTGGTTAAGATTTACATTCAACACGTCAATTATAGGGGTTGACTTTATTGTCACTTTATTAGTATTTTTGCATTGAAATTTGAATATTTTGAAAGATAGTGTCCCCTTCGGTTAAGATTTTCTAGCAATACCATTATCGGGATGACACTATAGTCATTTGAAAATATTTATATTTTAAAGGAATTTGAAGGCATTTGAAAGGATAGAGTCTCCTATGGTTAAGATTAACTTTTAACACGACCATCATATGGGTTATTTTGCAATCACTTTAAAAGATTTGCATTTCTATTAGGGTTCATGGGTATATATTTTGAAAGGTAGAGTCCCCTCCGGTTAAGATTTTCTATCAACACAGTCATCATCGAGGTGATTTGATTGTCATTTGAAAATATCTATAATTTGTAGGAATTTGGGAGTCATCTTAAAAGTTTGTGATCCCCTCCAGTTGAAATTTTCAATCAACACGACCATCATCGGGGTGATATGATTATCATTTGAAAATGTCTGCATTTTCTAGGAATTTGGAACCATTTAAAAGGTATAATCCCCTTCAGTTGAGATTAACTTGCAACACGAACATCATTAGAGATTTAAATAAATATTTATTTGAACATTGTCAACTATATTCGATCATTAACAGAGGATCAAATTCAACGATTGATGATTTTGTGAATGCTAAAACTAAGAGGTTATGTTTTATGATGAGTTTCATCTAGAGAGCTTTTGAAGGCCTAATGCAGAATTTAGGTTAAATATCGAGGTAGATTTGTTATAAGACGTTCGTTTACTGTGAGTCCAGCCCTTTTAAGGAGGAGAATGAAACTTGAATATTTAACCCGCACAACATTCTCGGCCTTTTAGATTTTAGAATCAGATGTGACGATTGGAGCATATGCTGGACGTGTTTTAGTATATTTTTCCAAGTGTGATTATGCATTATCCCTATTAATTGCTTAAATTCTTCCTTATCGTCATTTGTGAAGTCTTCTTAATGTCTATTAGATGTTGCATTCTATGTAGCTCCAAGCGGTGTATCCACAAGACCTAGATTGCTTGATGTAATAAATCAAATCAATAAGTAATCCGATGGACGCAATTCGTTATGTCGTTGGCTTTATATGTCGACACAACCCCTTCTGTTATTCCAAAGTAAGCAAGGTTTGAGAACCCCTTTATAACTATAAATTTCAAAGAGAGAGCGTCAAATATGTTCGTGAGTTTCAATTGACATGGATTATTCTGCAAAGCTTTCAATCACATCTCTATCTCTGTTAAATGGCGAATATGCATTATGATCAGTTTTAGTCTCCACAATAGCTGGTGCCCGAGAACCCATCATTATTGAAAATTTCTTCTCAAGAATAATCTTCTCATAAGCTAACAAAACATTTTTTTTTTCTCTGACAATATTTGGTTAATTCTTGATAAATGAAAAATCTTTGTACTATTTGAATTTCCAATCACCAAACAATTTTTTATCATAAGCTAAAGCACCCATCATACTCTTGAAAACACTAGGATTAAGGTTTATCTCCCCAAGCTTATGATACTGAGTCGTATCCATTTTATTAAATAGAAGGATAATGTAATATCTCAGTATGGCTTTAGCACCACTATACAATAAAGAACTTTTGTAAACCCATAATCCTTGTACCAAATTGTCATAGAAAGGAAGCAACCTTAAAAGATTATCTTCTGAATATCCATAAGATGTTTAAGGGCGTGAAAACTATTGACTAAATTCCTCTCACAGAACCAATGTTTTAACCTTCCTACCAACGACTTACGATGTAGAATCTGCATTGACGGGGCCCTGGTAACAGTTGAATTTGTTATTGGAGAGAAATCTTTCAACATCATGTTAACAATTATCTCTTGAGATTTTATGAGGCACACATGTTCAATATCAATAATAGTCTTTTGTCCTCCCCCTTTATTTACATAAATCATTTAAAATGATATAAATTATTTTTTTATCATCTCTTTTTTTTTTTAAATCATTTAACATGGCAATTTTATTTGGAATTAATTATGTTGGGGTCCTTTTCATTCAAAATTTCGACTGCCTCCCGGCATCACCTTCTCGCGAAGAGAGGTTGGGAGGCAATTGGTTCTTCGCAGCCAGAGCAAAGATACGACGGCGTGAGGTCTTCAAATCAAGTATTCTTGGCCGGATCAAAGTTACAATGGTGCAGGTATTCTCCCGATCAGATAAGATACAACGGCGGATGTCTTTGGTACTTGTCATTTTCATTTCATTTTTCATTATACAAACATTCCTCTCCTCTATTATACTCACGCAATTGTTCGGAACGGGACAGAACAAGAACAATGGTCGACTGAGAATTCGACGTCGAGATCGAACATATGAGCATGGAAGCGAGTTGGGAGGCGTTAGTCGCGTGGGTGCGGGAGTTGGATTCATGCATGGAAGCAAGAGGTAGGTCTTGCGGGAGTAGGGCTTGCGACTGGGCGCGGAGGAGAAGACAAACTTGTGGACGGGCGAGCTTGTGTGTAAGTCAAAGTACTCATGGGCACGGGCTGGGGTCGTGGATGGGCTTCCGCGTACGGGACGGAGAGGCGGGCTCAGCTACGGATGAGGGAGATGCAAGGGAAGGAGTCGGGCTCGGGGTCTTCATTCGGCTTCCTCTGTCTGTGTGAGGAGAAATTATTCTGTGCGGAGTCCGGACGGGAATGACCGTCCGGACATGTGAGTGTACACACTGTGTAATTTGTCACAGTGTACACTCACATGTCCGGACGATCATTCCCGTCCGGACTCCGCACAGAATAATTTCTCGTGTGTGAGAGAGTAGATGGGGTGAAAACATAATCGATGTCACATAATTTTGGTTGCAGTTGGAATTATCTCATTTAACCACACTGCCTTGTTGGAATCAAAGTGTGGATGGATACAGAAATAATTTTCAGAGCTCTAAAATTAGATTTTGAATGTTTTTCAAATCTAAAAATAACCATGAAAATTCATACTTGATTAGATTAATTTTGTGAGATATACCAATAGGATAATTCAATAAATTAATTCTTAATTTATCAAATTTTGGTCTTCCTATTTTTAAACCATGTTTTATCTTTTCCAAAACTTATGTTATTGAGATAAAAAATAAAAATAAATTGGAATGTACATTTTGTTTCACTTTAACAATCATTCTTCTTTCAAATATTTAAGGTTGGTAAGCACTTGTAAGGAATATTATAAATTTTATGCAAATCTTGCTTTGCTTAGTAGTTATAGTAATGTGTAGTGGCTGGTTTTATCTGAAAATAAATTAACAAAAACAATGGGGTTGATATTATCCACAAGAAAAAAAATGTAGAATAAGCAACTAGTTAGAATTCATCACAATTGTGAGCCATAAACAAAATTATGAGACACAACTTTGGGGATTTATAATTATATAAATTAAAAACATAACTTCCAAGCTTTGGTTGAGCAAAAACAATTGCAGGCAATTAATTTACCTTATATTGATTGTGAAAAAGCAAGGAGAACATTTAAGAATGCAAATATTAGATATTTTCTATACTTACTACATTATATTACAATCAATATTTTTGGAATAAAAACAATTACGGGAAAGTATTTTATCTTATATTGTTTGTGAAAAGAAAAGGCAAACATTTGAGCACGCACATATTAGATATTTCCTTTACTTATTTAAGAACATATTACAATAAATATTTTTTATCTAATAGAATTATAAATGCACTCCTAAAATCATAAGAATAGACAATAATAGATGTTAGAATATTCTGTTCTTCAACTAACTTTTAATTAAAATTGTTAGCATGCTAGTTGTGCTCCTATTTCTTATTCACAATATTATACTGATGTTTCATTGTCATGACAATGCACAGTGCAGTATGCTAGTCTCCATGCAAAACATGAGCAAGATAAAGAAAGCAGACCTCAGCATCAAGCCCTAAAGAGTTCCGACGAATAACATCTTTCAGATGTGCTCTCTCTAAAGCTTCCCAAAGATCAGCATCGTTATGCTCATTGAAGGGATCCAGATTAAACCGAACAGTTCCTGGATGCAAGTGATGGATCAACCAACCGTTTTCACATAAACAGTTTCGTTGAAAAACTGAAGCATAAAAGCATATAAAATGCATCCAACCACCAACACTTACTGAAAAATAAAGGAACGGAAATAACTTTTTGCTGGGGGTGGGTGCATATTATTGGCCTGGAAGCAGTGAAATTCTTTTTCTTTTTTAATTATTATTATTATTATTTTTAAAGAAAGATTTGGGCTTTAGTGCAAATAGGTTGAAACTTTTGAAGAGGATCCCGCATTAACTTACTGTTCTACTAGTTCAAATGAAAAAGAAAAAGAAAAAGTTTAATTTTTTGTAATTTTCTAAAAATTCCAATCTATTGCAAGTAGCATAGAGCATATTGTTGAAATAATTCTAAATTCGTGGCCAATAGCTATCTATCTACAACAGCTCAACAATTTTTGGACATCAACTTTCCATCGATAGCAATCCAGTAATATATGGAATGCAGCCTTCCATTAGTAACAATCCAGTCATTCGTGCCTTCGTGGGCTGTGACTTTGATGAGGACATCCGACCATGGAGGGTCTACCAGAGGCGTGGCCGTCAATCAACGACCACGATTGCACCACTGTATTTTTGATTATCAGATATATTGATGTATTAGTTTATTGAGTATTTTGAGTCATTATTGCATTTTCCATTATTACCCTCATTTGAGGGAGTAGTCGTTTGTAGCCATTGAGGGCATTTGAGTCCTTGGTTTATTATGGATGTACTCAGTTATTTATAAGGCCCTTGGTTTATTATGGATGTACTCAGTTATTTATAAGGCCCTTCATCTTCATTTGAGGGGATGATGATTATTGAAAAGAAAATTTCTGCATTGTGTGTTCTTGGAGAGAGTTTGAGAGCTCTTGAGAGGTATAAGACCCTAGTGAGGGAACGGATCACCCGTCAGCCGCAGGAAGAGTCCGGGCTCACGGTTCCCCATCTCGTTCCTCCCCGCCACCGGCCATCATCTTTCTTTCCCCACCAACCGCCGGCCCCATGCCCCCCTCCCTCAATTAATTTCCTTCCAAATTTGGGGTCAAATTAGAGGGATTAATCCACCTAATTCCTCCCTCTCCCTCTCCCCTCTCTCTACCCGCCGCCCCTCTCTCTCCTATCACCTTTGAATTGTTTCCAAAAGGGGGAGATATATTTGAGGAAACCATTAACCCCAAATTCCCTCCCATCAAAACCAATTTAGGGATTCAAATTTCAAATCCCTCCTCATCCCTTCACCTCCAAAATCTGAACCCTAAATTTTCCCTAACTCCCCTAGCTTGGCCGGCCCCCCTTCCCTCCCTCATCTTCTTGGAAACTGCTTGGGAAATCCTTTCTCTAGCAAGACAAACCATCAAGGGCAGCAAGGAACCTTCTTTTACCTTACCAAAGCGTCATTCTCCTCATGAATGGTCGACCCGGATCAAGACCACGGATTTGTTTACGATAGCCAAGGATTCACCGATATGCTCCATTCACCGTTCTTTGACCTTAACCTAGACATTGATGCTTCCGTGGAAAAGTACGTTGATTGCATCACCTTCAGCCTTGTGAGCGCTATCGAAGAGCAACTTTCTACTGTTTAGTGGCTAATCATATCCAAGAACTAATAAAGGTGTACTCTTCCCCTTATCTTGTCTTTACTAGTTCATTCCAACTTGTAGTTGTGATTGATTCCTGAATTGTGTAACGCTCCGCTGAAGCTTAGTTAGTTAAGAGTGTGAGTAAAGGATTCCGAGTAGTGACAAATCAAGTTGTTAATTTAGTGATTCTTGTTGAAATTCCCATATATGCAAAGTACGATCAATTGATTAGTTTGTGGTTTCAACTTCTAGATTGTAACTTGGCCTAAGCTTGTCTCACCCCACTCTTGTTTTATTTCATTGTTTAATTCGCTTTAAGTTAATATTTAACATTACTCCCGTTCAAAGAGCGTGCAAAATCTTACTTTCATTGCATACACATCTTAGTCCTACATCAGGCTTTCCATCTGTAACAATACATCAATCTGTGGACAACAACATTCCATTTCTATCGTGTAGTTAATTACGGATTTCTAAATTAAAGATTGATTTTCAAATTTATTTCTTTTCTTGATAGTTGTTTTTTTACTTATATGTGTACATCTTTTCATCTTATTTTTATACAAAATATGAACAGAAAATTCAATCATATAATCTCCCATTTTCTATTCTCCTCTCTTCTCATTAAAATTTTTTCAGACAACATTGAAGACATTAAGTTTCTACCCACATTGAAATCGAGGGGTCCTCTAATGTGGAGATTCTTCTCTAGCCCAACGGGTCCTCCAACAACCTTGAAAGCTAGTCTTTGTCTAACAAAAATGATTAAAACATATGTGAGTTAGTCTCCTAGAAAGAAGACATTGCCAACTATCAGAAGAAGCTAATAGACAAGAAGTTAGCAACTTCACTGCTGGAAATCAACCCCCAAATGAAAAATTCATATAAAAAACATGAAAATCTATGATGAAATACTATTCAACTAAAAAATTCCAAAGAGAACCATCAACATATACAAAATGCAGTAGCTCTCTCCATCCTCTTACAACCATATGAACTGCAAATCAAAGACAACCAACCATTCTCCCAGCAAAAGCTTATTTCAAAACCATCACCAGAATATATTTGCTGGCTCAAAAAGGTAAATTCTTAGGCGCCTTGATCACAAAAAAAAACACACACACACACTATTGCTTAGAAGATAGACTCGGGAGCATTAGATCATATGACAGGAGACAAAATGTCTTCTATAATTAAATGCCATGCTGGAAAAATTATAATGTTCGGATTGCAGATGGGTCACAATCAAAAGCGATCATTAAACAATTTGAATGATAATATCATCATAAATCATATATCAAAAGTCAACTTTTAACCCAAATACAATAGCATAGAACATACCTGAAAACAAAACTGGAGATTGCGGGATTATTCCAAGAACATTGCGTAAATCCCAAAGACCAAATTTGGAAACATCACAATCATCAATAAGAATTGTCCCTCTCTCCAATTCCACCATCCGAAATAACGCATTGATCATACTAGACTTTCCAGCTCCAGTACGGCCAACTATTCCAATTTTCTCACTTGCTGCAATTCTGAAGGATATGCCATGTAGAACAGGAGGAAGTTCAGGCCTATATCTAAGAACAACATCCTGGAAATCAATTGTTCCTGAAGAAGGCCAACCAGGAGGTGGTCTGTTGCTTTCGATAACAGGAGGAGCCTCAGAAGGTAGTTCTATGTAATTTCCAACTCGCTCCACAGCATTTAAGCTGTTCTCAGCAAGACTTGCAAGTCGCAGAACAGCTGTCAATAGGCTTGTAATATTTAAAGCATAAGAAAGAAGCAGTCCCATTGTTGAAGCAAATGCCTTTTGGTTTTCAGCACGCTGGTTTTGCATTACCGCAAAGGATGCTGTAAACCAGATCATAATCCCTCCCAGGGTTTCTAACCGTATAGCAAGCCAACGGTTGGCACTCATATTCACAAGTGTGTATCTAACATTATTGTCCATGGATTTCCCATTAATACGAGCCATTCTATCATATGCTTTGTACGCACGTATGGTTGAAAGTCCATTCAATGCTTCCCCAAATTGGGCATAAACAGGAGACCTAGTTATGGAATCCAGGCGCTTCACTTCACGGGCAGTGCTCTTAAAACAATAAGAACAGAGAAAAAGAAAATCAACAATCGTGCGATTTCATAAAACTTTACAAGACCATGGGCATCACGTAGAGCATGTGTTTTCAAGTAAAACTCAAGTATGAGTAAGAAACAAAACCAAGAACAGAGAACATTGGGTAGAATTAGATGGATTTTCATCATATCTTCAAAGATTAATCGTTCAGAATGCCTCCATCTTAATCCGACTTTATCAATATCATAGACTTAGAACATAAATTTTACAAAATAGTTATTGGACAAACTATGCAATATGAATATTGGTTTTAGGTTATATACAATTCAACAAAATTGAGTAAGGCATTAAAAAGAGTATAAATAGGAGTGTGTAATAGAACTAAGAACAACATATTGAAAATTCTAGGAGGGAGACTACGTGAGAAAAAACTAATGAGGATAAGGTGATAGAAAATAGTTTCTGATGGTTTTCATATGTACAATAGAGGGTAGATGATTCATAAATAAGATTGGTTGCTAAAGCTAACGTGAAATTATTATGAAGGAAAAAGGAATAGACCAAACATAACATTGATAGAAATTATGCAAAAAAAATAAAAAAGGCTAAACATAAATGCAACAGCTTAAACATTTCTCGAAGGAATAAATGGAGATTGAGAATTCATGAAATCAGCACTAAATAGTTGGGATAAGGCCAATGATAATGATGATGAGTTAAAATTTGTAAAATGTTGAAGCTTTTGTTAAGCAAATCTAAAGACAATTAAATTATTTACTTTTTGTTGAAAAAGGTCCTTAAGAAAACATAGGAGTAGGGATATCTAATTCATAACTTTGGTCTAAAATGTTATAAACCACTACATTAGACAAGAAACACATCCAATGGAGTCAGTTGATGGCAAGTTTTCCGCAGAAACTAGTGGTACAAATTTAGAACATGGGCATTTAGTATTATCATCATATATAAAAAAAGAAAAAAGGACAGTAGAGTAGGACAAATATATATATATATATATACAATCATTAGGCTAACACCACGATTTGATAGAGACCTTTTACCTGATAGTACAGATAGGCAGCATAAAACAGAATCAGAAGTGGCATGATGGCCCAAAGAGAAGTGGTGCTGACAAGGCCTATCAGAACAAAAGTTGAAAGAAGCTGCGAAACTTGTCCCAAAAACATATTGACAAATATAGCAACGTTGCGATCAATATCACCTAGATCCTTTGCAAACCTATTTATTATCCTTCCAAGTGGGTTTGTGTGAAAGAATACAATCGGAGCTCGTAATATAGAATTAAGCATGGCATCATGCAACCTCTTGGCAGCATAAAGACTTGAAATGATCAACCAATAAGAGTTAGTCAGCGTCACTAGTACCTAAATAAAAGCAAATATTTTAGTTTAATCTTCAAATCTTCACCATAATGTTACTTCATAATGTGCTAATAACACTTAAAGCATCTAGAAAAGAAAGGAGAGGAAAAGTCAAAAACTCAAGTATATGATATTAAGAACTAGCAAAAGCACCTGCCCAAAGGAAAGAAGTGCATAGACCAGGTTGTAAAAACCAGCCCCATATCTCTTTGGAGAGCTTCGATCTGTCCAGACACTTAACCATGTACTACTTGAAATTCTTAGAGTTTCAGTCAAGACATAGCAAAAGAAGAGTATCATGACAACCCAGAGCCCACCCAGGGCATTCTTATACCTACAAGAGTTGTATCAACGTTTAAATAACAGTAAAAATAGATCTATAGATCTAATCAAGGAGCATATTTAAAACAAGTCAGATATCAACCGTATGCAGAAATTTGAAAGAGAGAAAGGCTTGTAATATTGATACAAATAGAACAGTCATATGCTCTCACAAGAACAAAGCCACCAGAGCGCCACTTGGTTGAGGGAATAACGGGCACAATGTAAGGGATATTGGGATAAATATGGAGACAATCAAGGACAAAGAAAGTAAACCTAAAATAAAAAAAAGGTTGGCTTACAAAGCTAGGAAGAGATTTGAATACTTGGGTGCTTTGCATGAGTAATAAAACTCACAAAATAATCTTTATGTGCTCTGAAGTCTACACCTAAATAAAAGAAACAGTGCAGGAAACTGCAAGGATGCATTTAAATCATGAGGCAAAGGAACTATCTATATCATAGAAGACCTAAGCAAAAGCACGCCTTCGGCAAGATTGGAAATATGTAATTTCAGTAACATATCACTTGATTTATCAGATCAGGCTGAGAGTATCAAACTCCACCTAGAAGGAATCTGTGTAATTCAGAGTTCCATTAATCAGTTCGTTCTTTCACTGGACATGGCACGTCATGTTTCAAGAGTAATCCTATGAAATTATGTCAATCAAAGAAAGATTAAAAACCAAAATCTATTACCTATCAACAACTTTAAAGCTGACAACACCAGTTTCTCGTTCCTCCTGTTTGATAAGCACAGATTTTCCATTCTTTCCTTTAGTATTCTTGTTTTCCAGTCCATTCCCACTCTTTATAACTTCTCCATTTTCAGTAGATGTTGCAGCCTCTTCGCCTTCATTTTCGCTTTTCTTTTCATCAACTTGCTCCTCCATCTTCCCAGCATTTTCCATTAATTTTCGAAAAAGGAACCCATTACTATTGAGTTCTTCAAAGGTGCCCTTCTCCTTGACCATACCTTCATGAACCACAATAATTGTATCCACATTTGGAAGAAAGTGTAACTGGTTTGTCACAAGTACTCGGGTTTTTCCTCTCAATGTTTCCTTAATACATCTATCAAAAACCTGAACAAATAATTACAGATCAGGGGGAAAATATATAACAATTAAATTAGAATATATATACATACATATATATATATATCCTCAAAATTTTATAAAAACATGAAAAAAAAATCTAATCTCAAGCAACTGAAACCATCGAGCAAGATTTTGCTCATTGACTAATGATTGATCAAATTATCTTAACAGTGCATGAAATCATATCACAAGTTCTGGCAACTTTGAAGAGGGAATATGATCTTGATCTTGCATTTAAAGGACACAACATGGAATTTTTGAGAAGAGGAAAATACTCATCTCCACTTTTTCATGTTTATTGTTTTATGCATTTCACAAATTCAAAATCCTATTTTTATTTTTTCATAATGAAATTTGCTTATGACCGAGTTTCATGAATCTAGTTTTATCCATTATTCCAACAATAAATATAATAAAAAAACTTCTAAATATTAAAGATACAAATCTCTAACTCACTGCCACTTGTAAGATGCATCATAATCATCTTTTCATTCAATCAAAACCATCCATTGAGAAATTTTGGATGCATCAAATTGATGATTAAATAATCTTCGAACTTCTTGAAATCATGTATGTCACTAGTTTTAATGATGCTAAATAGATAAGTAATTTTGATGTTATAATGAAGGTCATAACATTGAAATCTAAATGTCATGAGAATAATCGCTTTCCTCTCAATTTTATTTTTATTTCTACAGCCTTATATACTCTTCAAACTCAAAGATCTCAACATTGAGTTTTATCCATGATATGAAAATTACTAATGGATCCAAATTCATAAACTTTAATAATAATTGAATCATTAACCAAGGAATGTAAAGAAAACAAGGATGCCATGATCTCATATACAAACTCGCTTAAGGGTCGAATTTTGCACATGAATTTCATCAATACAAAAATTAAGCCAATTTGAAAGATCATGCACATTGAATATTCAAGATCATATATTAATTGAAAACCTTTCAAAGAGAAAATTTTGTTGCATTCAATTGATGATCAAATGATCTTATAAACTCTTGAATTTATAAGCAAATTTGATTTTAATGATAGTAAAGAGAGAATAGTTTTGATGTTATATTTGTATATCATAAATTGAAATATAGATAGAATAAGAGTGGTCATTCTCCTCCTAGAAGCAGAAAAATCAATCCCAAGTAGGTATGTATTTATATAAATATAAATATAAGTATAAATATAATATATATAAACACATATATTCAAATGAAGTATCAGAAAGTTATTCTCCATCAACAAATGAAACTATTCATGGAACGAGTTACATCACTTTACATAACCATTTGAATCACCATCAAGTAGTAAAAATGAGATGGATCAAAAACATATATAAGCTCATCAAAAGTTCACTTTCATTTATATCCAATCAAAACAATTAAATATTCTCTAAATATCACGAGCAACTCATATAATAAGTTCCAAGTTTTTTTAGAGGCTATTCATTGTGATGAATTTTTTTTATTAAGTAATCAAAGCCATTCATGCAGAAATTCTTATTTTTCCAATGAATGATCAAATAAGATTAACAAGGCATGCAATTAGACACACTATTAGCTTTAATGATCTTAAAGAAGATGGATGGACTTGATCTTGGATTTTAAGGACATGCTTTGAAACTTGAAGACAGAAAGATGACCATTGACCACCTAAGAGGTAAAAAATGTAAAAATTTCTACATAGAAATATGCACATGTGAATGATATAAGCATATAGAAAGAGGCAGAGAGATGCAAGGTTACCTGCCGACCAACATGAGCATCCAATGCGCTCAAGGGATCATCAAATATATATACATCAGAATTAGAATAAACAGCCCTTGCCATGGAAACTCTTTGCTTTTGGCCCCCACTGATATTAACTCCCCGCTCCCCAATTTCTGTAAGGTCACCACCCTAAAAGCAACAACGTGATAAGTGCAAAAAAACCTGATATTTTAATTGCAGAAGTCATATCAGTTCATAAGCAAGAAAAAGCATTTGACTATTGTAATCAAGAAGTTCAAGACAAAATGGGTTGCATAGACTTTAAAATAAATAAATAAAATACAAACCGGGAGCAATTCTAGGTCATGTTGTAAAGCAGTTACTTCAATAGCTTCCTCATAGCGTCGTGCTTCAAAATGAGATCCAAACAAAATATTATCCCGCACCTGTTATTCAACGAAATCAAGTTAGAATTATGCATATATCTATATAATACTAGACACAAATGTTACGAATCTAGAACTTACAGAAGCATTAAATATCCATGAAATTTGAGGAACATAAGCAACACTGCCACGAATGACAACAGTTGTATTGAATCCTGCCTTTGGTGGAAGTTCACCAAGCATTGCTGATACTAGAGATGTTTTTCCTTCTCCGGTGCCTCCAACTATAGCTACCAAGCTACCAGCAGAAATATCCAAGTTGACATTTGATAATGTGGGCCTCTCCTCCTAAAGGGTCTCAGCATTTCAGTAGCTTCAGTTTTTGTTTTGCAGAAAGCTTACAAATTTTTTTTAAAATAACACAACTGAAAAATGATATATCATAAAACAGATAGAATTTATGAACATATAATTATATTCTTGAGTTTTAAGGAAATAAATGGCAACCTTTGAGTCCCAGGAAAAATATCCATCCCTAATAGATATGGCAGGAAGAGTAGGATCAAGAGGCGGATTAGGCATAAGCACCCTCTCCTCAGTCAAGAATAAATCTTCTAGTCTTTTCAATGAAACATTTGCATTCACAACCTGACAAAGATGAATATACAAACCATATATCATTGGAAAACAGTGTTCAAATGGAGGGCAATTCCATTAGTTAAAAATTTTGAAAATGAAAAAGTTCTACAGCATTAAAAAGCAATAAATGACGAACAGTTCATTCTCTCTGTATAAAAGTTACAATTGAGAAAGGAAAAGTTGGTAGATAGTAATCAGAATCTCAAGGGCATCTCATAGATCAATCAAAGAATTAATTTTCATGTAAAATGGTGCAAGGACAATTTGAAAAGGATGGAAGTGATAAAAAAATTCAAACAGTTCAGTGTTGTTGCAATATCAGAGCAATATAATGTCCAGTGGCAGAGCCAGAAATTTTATTCAGAGGGGCCTAAATTAAAATAGTTCTATTTGCCGTCTCATTTGGAAGATTAGAATACCTTAAAATAGTTCCGTTTGTCGTCTCATTACCGGATCCAAGAGGAGAATGCAAATAACATGGCCCTTAGAGCTTAGAAGACATAAACATCTGCCACGGGCGGTCTTTGTTTGGGGGCGAGAGAGGAGAGAAAGGGAAAACGAAAGCCGTGCTCGAGGTCGTGAGTCGCGAGTCGCGAAAAAGAAGCAAAGGGGAAAACGAACCATTGATGCTTTTCATGTGTCCAAAAAAATATGTTGGTGGCTTCTTTGGATTAATAAATAATTTTAAAAGGAAGAATTACAAAAATTAGAGCAGGTTTCCTAGTTGGCGAACTTGTTGCTCTGTTAAGCAACTAAATCAATCAGCTTTAAGCCCCTTTAGGCTTTCAGTTTTAGCTTTAGCCAAATCCTTTAGAGGAGATCTCTCGAACTTGTTGACCAAAATCTCTTTTCATCATTCCGTCCACAATGGAAAGTCATTCCTCCCTCTCTCTTTCAATATTTACCCCATTAGTCTTTCTCTCTCTATAGCTGAAGCATTGCATGGTCCGAGTAGAAGGTGGATTGAAGACTTGAAATGGAAAAAGCCTATAATAAATAAAATGAAAGTTGACAAGGGATTATACCATAATGGATGCTTAAGTTCTATAAGTGGGCTTATGCCATTGTTCTACGTAATTTTGTTTTTTAGGGGGGTACATGCCCCCCTTGCCCCCCCTCCCTCTGCCCATGATAATGTTTAGAGAGTTATTTGAAGAATCCAAGATGGAGCAATGTTAATGAACCTACGAAAGAATTCCTTAGGTTGTCTCTTTATCCCGAACCCAAAAAATAAATAAATTTGTGCGGAAAGTAAACTAGAAAAGCTCAAGGCACAGATTTGGCTCTTTACTAGATGATATGGGGGACCGTCAGCAGGGTGTTAGACACAAAGGTGAAAACACAAAGCAATAACAAGAGTTCTATCAATCGATTGTTCATGGATGGATTGATACAGTAATGTCAGCAAATTATTTCAGATAGACTCCACTTTTCATAAGCCAACATGAAGAAGCCTAATCAGGTACCAAATTCGTTAAACTAGAATGATTTTCATGCGTTTCTGGACCCAGTATCATTTGCCTTTTATTTTAAATAAATTAGAAATGTAATCAGAATAAGATTGCCCTCATCCTCAATTAGTGTTTAGTTTCTTCATAAGTTGGATCTAATTTATGCAATTTCATTATTGATTTGTTTCTTGAAATCTAATGAATTTCATGAAGAATTGCTGAAGTTCTTTTTTTGGCTTTTTAATTTTCTTCTTAAGAGAATTCAGCAATTCAATGTCTTCAGGATTCAAAGTAGTCACCAAATAGATAGGAATAAGACTAATGGTGATGATGATGAATGGCTTGAGGATTCAACATCAACAGCTTGGAATTCAGTTTGTTATTAACTTGAAATTTCATTGTGTATCATATACTGATTTGGTAATGTCGGAAAAATACTATAGTTTTTGCATAATTTTCATACAAATTTTCACTTATTTTCATCAATTTCCAATATTTTTGCACCTTCAACATCAAATCCCTACATTTTCTTACCCTATCGCACCATGTCTCTCCTCTATAACATTTTCTCTAGACAGCCAACGATAATATAGGGAAAAACAAAATTCTGTACTTTTTTTTTAAATTTTTTTTAAACAAAATTCTGTACTTTATACGTCCCCTACCCCTACTTTCTCCCTCCACCTCATCACTTAGGATCACTCAATTATTCATGAAATTTCTCAACAAATCATTCAAAATTCTATTTCTTTAATCCAGATTAAATTCAAATTCTTGCTCAATTCTAAAATCCCTCCAATAAATTATCCACATTACCCAACTCAAGAAAATCCTAATTAAATCCTATTTGAATCTTAACATCTCAAAACATATTCTTCAAAAATTCCTCCAAACTAAAAGTAATTTTTAAGAAACATTCATGCCCTTACTATCAACATTAACATTCACCTAAATAGTATTGTAGACAGTTCTAAAATTCAAGTTTTGTAAGCCCCCTTCATGTATACCAAGTGTCTTTTTTGCCTCCCCTATTATAATTGTGAGTGTAATTTAAAAAAAAATCAGAATAAAAAAATAAATGCATAAAATAGACACAAAAGCAAACAAATATGTGGGCACTAAAAAAATTACTTTTGGGTGCCCTAGCCTCTCTGCATTGATTCGGGGAGAGTTTTAACAAATTAAGTCCAAGAAAAATTTTTCGGAAGATAAATTTGAAAGAAGTAAAACACTAACCAGAGATTTCAGCATCATATGCGATAACTTTAAGATCTGAGTTCAAGTTTCTCACAGGCGCAAGCTCCTATGATTAATTATCTCTCTCAGTGAGCACTTTCAATTAAGGCTAGTCATTAAATAGACACTTGATACCTAGTGTATAGTAGCAACATATTTGATATTTAAAATTAGAATTAGAAATTTACCACCCATTCATTTAAATGGATCGTGGGGAGAATGATGACGAACCCGATCAAGATCCTATAATTTCGTTGTCCCGGGTTATCATAATCCCTAGTTTACTTAGCTAGAGGATGTAATTGACCCAACCTGACCGAAGGATCCTTATCGGGAGCATTAATTTTTCGTACAAGGGTACTTTGTATACATAAGTGGAACTTTATCTAAGGGACAAATTCAAGTCAATTTTAGCTAATAAAGGGCTTTGTATCATATTAAGCCTATCCAATGATTCACTGCTCAAGGGTGATAGCCATTAAAGAACATAGGAGCACTAGCCTTGACAGTAATTTAGTGAAGTTGTTGGGTCAAACCACTCGGTTAGAGAGCTTTGGTCATAATCGTTTACAATGTGGAGATGTTGGGCTAAACAACCAGTTCTATGCTGCGGTTTGTCTAAAGTCTAAACCACCGATTCAATGGAGCCATTGGGCCAAACTATTGATTTTGTAGAGCCGTTGGGTCAAATCACTAGTTAGAAGACATTTGTTATGTCCTTACTAGCAAGAAATTGTTTAAGAATGAATCATAGTGATATTATCAATTGGACATTAACTATTTGTGAGCTGAAGTTATTTTTGAGTTCATCGCCCTCGCCAAATGATTGTGGAGGATAAACAAGTTTCGCTTTAAGGTTTAGATAATTAATTTCATTTTAAACATTTGAATTTTAATAGATTTGGAATTTTAAAATTTTTATAGATTTTTTTGAAAATTGACCCCTTCGGTAGATATTCATCATCAATACATCAATCATTTGGGTGATGTTAAAGTCACTTAAATATAGTTTGCATTATATTGGCATTTGGAGGTGTTTAAAAAGATAGAATCTCCTTCAGTTAAGATTCATTGTTAACACGGCCACATCGGGGTAACATTGAAGTCACTTGAAAAATATTTATATTTTATCAAGATTTTGAACACGGCCTTCATCAAGGATTTAAGTGATTCCTACATTCATTATTTTGAAACTTGTCAAATATGTTTGACAACTAATAGATGGTTGGATTCTTTTACTAATCTCATGAGTTGTTATGCAAATGTTAGAATAGAGAACTCGTACTTAATGATGAATTTCATTTAAAAAGGTTTTGAAGGTCTAATGTGAATTTAAAATTATATATCTCGATCGATTTTACAATAGTATGTTCAGTTATTAATCCAAATCGTATCGACTCCAGTCCTTTTAAAGAGGATTGGACTTGAAGTTTAACCCGCGGAGATTGTTGGGCATCAGATTTAGGAACACGATGTAACAGTCGAAGCACATGTAGGAATTTAATATAAAAATAAGATTTTAAATTAGTCTGCTTTTAACCCTCACAGCCTTCTCAGACTTTCGTGTTTAAACGTTAAGCACATTTGCCAGAGCACTTGTATATATGTTACAGATCTGGTGGCATTGGTTGAAGGCGAGTTGGAGTATCTTTCACAATTTTTCATTTTTGTTATAATTTCATTTTTAAATAATCATAGCATCTATGTGTTCATTGGAGTCAGAAAATTATATTCTTGCTTGTAGGCGGTTTGTCATGCTCGATACAAGTCTCCTTTGCTTGCTTGTGGGCGAGTCGTTCTGTTTGTTACAAGTCACCATGATTGTATTCGATTTGCATTGAGTCATATCTTTATTTTGGAAATGTTCATTTAATTGCATTTTTAGTTTAAATATTCATTTAGGGTTGGTTCTTGTAAGTTCTTCTTAGTCGAAATTTCAACAACCTCTCGACATCTTTTCTTTATAGGGGGTGTCATCAGAAAGTACTAAGTCTGCCCACCGCACTACGATAGCGTGTATTGTCGATATCAGGTGACACCACAATTGATGTTTCAATCACGCCATATTATGAAACGAATGTATGAATATTCAAGTACCTGCTTGAAATTTTATATATATATATATATATATATATATATATATATATATATATATATATATATATATATATATATATAATTGTATTTTAAGTCCCATAATTAAAAATCCAACAATCTCCCGGCATCCTCCCCGCATAGGGGGCCATCATCAGGAGTACTAAGGTCTACCTGCTAAACTAAAACAAGCGTATATGATCAGTGTCGGGCGATGTAATGGCCATGGTCTTCAATCTCATCGTGCTATGAAAAACGCGTATGGTTCTTCAGGTATTCATTTGAAGACTTATAAATTTCCCCGCTACACTACGAAAAGTGTGTGCAGGTCCTTAAAATTTCTCTCTATGCTACAAAAAGAGTGTACAAGGCTTACCCATCTCGTTGCAAATGTCATATACGAGTTTCCCTCCCACCATATTACGAAAAGCACATATTAGGGGTAGGGGGTCCGCTCGTTGCGTCGCATGTGTCGCCAACAAGATTTTGAGTTTTGCGGTTTTGTAAGCATTATACCTGAGCGCACATGAGACGATAAGGGTGAGGCACACTTTTTTTAACTCCACTTTTTATATTTTTTTCTTTTCAATTTTTTAAATAATATATATACACACACACATAGAGAGAGAGAGAGAGAGCTAATTTTTTGTCACTCTCTATTTAGAAAATGATTTTAGAGAGAGAAAATACAAAGAGAGGTAGGTGGCTATTGGAGAGATTGTAGGCTAAAGATAGAGGTGTATGGCTTAAAGAGAGGGAAGAACTCTCTTTTTTCTTTTTTTTAGAGAGAAATAGATAAAGCTTGAGGAGAGAAGGAAAGAGAGAAGATGTAGGGATAAAGAAGGTGGGGAGAAACTGGTTAATTTGGGTTCGACTAGGAGGTTGATCGAAGGTGGGGCAGGAGACTGACAAGCTTGGGTTGGCCGGCAGTAACTCTCGGCTACATTGTTTAAATTGCGTAGCGAGAGGCGTGCCTCAACGCAATTCGATCCGGACGCTTCGAACCCGAATCGTGTTGCATACACCTCAAATCTACAGAGGCGCGCCTTGCCTCGAAATGAAGCGTAAATAAAGTTATTAAAACCTAAACCTAATGTCGAGTATCTCATTTCATTCATGTTGTTCGACTTCTTCTGCTGGATCACTCGTAAGGTAGAGTTTTGAACTAGTTGCTAACAGCTTCTTCGCCTTCTTCGACAACATTCCATGGTCAATCGAAAGTCGGGATAAGTCAACGACGTGTCCTGTTGGATCGAAAGTAACGACGATGAGAGTTTGCTCGTAGCAGCAATAGGCATTTTTCTCCACTTAAACGTGCTTCGCCAATCGAGTTGGTAGGTCCTTCATCTCCTTCGACTCGTTGCTGTTTTTCGATTGCATTACAAAAGTTTTTTTTATGATTAAATAAATATTAACAGTTAATAAAACTTATTCTTACAAGTATACAAATTTCATTAGAATATAGTCCATAAATCCCTGCTGAGACATTGGCTATCTAAACTATTAGATTTGAAATCATTGATCATTAGCTCATTAAATATGTGGCATAACATCAAGTTAATAAAACATGTCAACTTGCCGTGTTTTTAAATTTAGATCATAATTGCATGAATTTTGAATGCATTAAAAATGAACAACATAATAAAATAACAATTTATCACAATTTTACTTTTAATTTTATTTCCATCAATTCTCATCATGATGTATTTATCAAAACCTGCTTTAGAGAGTTTAACAAAATTGGCCTTGGCATAACATCATAAGATGTTTATTTTTATTCTGAATTAGCAAATTATATTCATGAAATGAGTCCTAACGAATTAAAATAGACTGCAAAACAGTGAATTATAATTTTGAAAAGAGAGCAGATTATGCTTGAAATTAGATGGGATAAAATTTTAAAATGAATTTCTTTGGAAATTTTTAGCTGGAAACAAAACGAATAAAGAAAAATTATAAATGATGCTTGTCGTTATCTTAGACAACGTTGGCTTTGGTGAGGTGGCGAGTGGCTGAGCTGGCTGGGCGAGGTGGAATTGAGTTGGCAAGTACTAGATGGTGGAGGTACTAGGTAGTCGTGAGCTCTCCAAACGACTGACAAAAACACTTATTTTGGCACAAATTTTTAAAGTAAAAAATGATTAAAAATTTTTTAAGTAAAATAAAAATTTTAAAAAAGAAGAAATAAAAAAGAACATATTAAAAAATCGAAACGAATATATAATGAAAAAATAGTTGGGATGAATAAAAAATAAATAATAAAAATAACAAAAGAATTAAACAAAAGAATGGAAAAAAATAAAAGATGAACAAACGAAAAAAAAAAGAAAACAATTATCAAAATAAAAAAAAAGTAAAACATGAAAAAAAAGAGTTCAAAATAAAAAACGCAAGAAAATAGAAATAACAAAAATAAAAATATTAGAACAAATAAAAAAAGTAAAAAATGAAAAAAAAGTTCAAAATAAAAACGCAAAAAAAATAATAATAATAATGACAAGTTGTTAACTCATTGAACGACTGGCGTTTTTTTTTTTTCAATTTCTTCATTTTTATTTTTTATTTTGTTTATTCTTTGTTTATATTTTTCCATTTTTTGTTTATTTCTTTTGTTTTTTTTTTTCATTTTGTATTCATCCCAATTGTTTTTTCATTATATATTGGTTTCTATTTTTTAGTGTGTCCTATTTTTTTTATTTCTTCACTTTTTTAATTTTTATTTTACTTAAAATTTTTTTAACCATTTTTACTTTAAAAATTTATGCCAAAATAAATTTTTAATATAACAATTATTATGCACCTGTTAGTCGTTTGGAGAGCTCACGACTATCTGCACCCACTCCTTGCCAACTCCTTGCCAGCTCGATCGCCCGCCACCTCACCAGTGCCAGTCGTTGCTTACAATAACGACTAGCATCATTTATAATTTTTTCTTCATATTATTTTCGGCGAAAAAAATTTCAAATAAATTTATTTTTAAAATTTGTCCAATTAGATGAGACATTTAGCACTACAAATAAGAGAATAACTTTAGAGGAAAAAAATAAATAAATAAAATAAAGTTGAGGTTTATGTTTGAAAAATATTACAAACACAGGGAACTTGCCACTTTATCTCTTAAGCATTTTTGTGCTTCATATATATGCCAATTTATTTCATATGTCAAATTTTAATATATTATTTGGTTATTATACAAAGAAATCCTCATTGTGACTGATGTAGGACGTACATGCAAAGATGAAATGCTTAATGACTTTGCACGCTTAGTATTTAGAGAACAAAATAATTATATCCTTCAAGTGAGTTTGAACGACGAAGTAAAACATAATGAGCGATAAAACAAGTTTAGGCCGAATTACATGCATGGAAATTAAGATCGTAAAATAGTCGACTTAATCTAACGTTGCATACGTGAATGGTGTCAACAATAAATCCCAATGCAAACAATAAGATTAGTCACTATGCAAGAATCCCTCACTTAACTCCCTAGATCATTAAGCTTTAGCGGAGGCGAGTAAACATGAACTTGGTGAATCAAATTATAACCACAAAGAGAATAAATTAGGAGGATGGGGAACTGGTGGAAGAGTTTACCATAGTCAAATTCTTAGGCATGGTTAGTGGCGAGCGGATGATGCTCCGAAGTGTGGTGGTTGTTCTTGACGATGCTCTGCGGTTGGACAGCCAATGGAGTCTTCTGAGTAGCAAACGGAAGTCTCCCGGATGGCAAAACAGCACTAGAAGGCTGCTAGACTTTCTGGACAGCAAGAGAAAACATTGGGACAGCGATTGCCAAGCTCTTGGGAGGGCGGGCTGCCATGCCACACATCCAGAGTTTTCTGGACAGCAAGGTGGTTGGTCAGGGACAGATTCTGGGCAGCAGCCTGGATCTATTTGGACAGCACGTTGCTGTTTTCTGATGTCGGGATAGCAATTGGGTTATTCTGGGTGTACAAGATAGCAGCGTCCAAGTGTCAGGATGGCTTGACAGCTAGGGGAGGAACCCAGAATTCCTGGACAGCTAACAAAATTTATTCCAACAGCAGGTTGGAGGGGTTGGGAGTCCTGGTCAGCAGTCGTTAGTAATGTGGGACGCCTTGTCTTCCTTGGGTTGAAGCTTCATGCAAGGCAGAAGAACTAGAGAGATTTGTTGGGATTGGTTTGGGTTGTGGGGAAAATTTGGGAAGAGAGAAATCTGAGAAAAAGAGGGGATTAGGGAAAATTAAGGAGATAGGAGAGAGGTGGGGACGGCTGGCTGATTGGGGTTTGATTGGCTTTAAATTAGGGAAGGGTTTTAATGGGAAAGGGGAGAGAGAGGGGGCGGGTAGACCATGGGGCCAGCTGCTATAGGGAGAGATGGAAAGGGGTTGAGAAAAAGGAAAGCTTCCAATTTAGAGAATTTGGGAATTAGGAAAGGTTTTAAATCAATCCTATTTAATTTAAGATTTAAATCGAATGAAATTAGGAAACTTTCTTAAAATAGAATAAGGCTTTTAGGAAAGAATTTGAATTTTAAATTCAATTGAACTTGAATTCAAATTATCCCTAAAATAATACCACCATAAATTAGGAAACCATAATTAATGAGGAGAGAGAAAGGGTGGACCGGCGGCTTGCTTGGGCTTGCCGGCGGTGGAGATGGTGGTTGAGGGGTTAGTGGGGCTCGGGTAGGGTGAATGAAGGGCCGGTTGGTGGGGTGGATGGCTAGGGGAAAGGGTGGTCTAGGGGTGGAGGGAAAGTGGGATGTTAGTCGGTGGGAAGGGTGGGGTTTTGATGGCCGGTGGTGGAGCTTTGTGGGGGTGGCCGGTGGTGGAGCTTAGGTAGCCGGCGGTTTAGGGATCTAGAATGGGCTGAAAGGTGTAAGGGAAGGAAAGAAAGGGAAGAAAGAACAAACAAAAAGAGAACCACGAACCCGGCCGTCTCCAAGGTTGGTGGGTGATCCGCTTTCCCTCTCCTAGGGATTTCTCTCCATAGCTCTCAAGCTCGCACAAGAATTCAATATGCAGAAGTTTTATTATCATTCATTCATTAAAAATCAATACAAAGCCTAAGGCCTCTATATATAGGCCTCCACAAATAAGAAAACTCAAAAGACTAACATGCCATTCGGGCTACAACTCACTGAACTCCCCTCATAGGGGTACAATGGGAAAAACAGAAATATAAAATAAACTCATACATAAAACACATAAAAAAATTAAACTCTAGATCGTAGCCGTTGATCTTCGATGTCCTCATTAGTGACTTTACATAATTTTCTAATTTTGAGGCTTACGTCTTAAAATACCTTGAGGCTTACGCCTCATCTCACAAATGAAAAATGCCTCAATATCCAATTGTGCAATTTTAAAAATTGCTCGGCTAGGAGGTTGGCGGTCATGGGTAGGTTGGGTGAAGGTTTGTGCATGCAGGTAGGTGAAGCTGGGCTTAACTTCCACTGGGCAAGGAGGAATCGAACGGGTGATTGGCTAAAAGAAGGTGGTAGGTTGCATAGGTCACGCGAAGACAAAGCGATGGAAGTGCACATGCAGCAGGTGGGCTTGGAGTTGTCGGCAGCTAGGGAATTCAGTGGGTTCAGGAGTGGGAACTTAAGTGGGGTGTTGAGAGCTTAGGCATGAGGTAGGAGTCGGGTCAAGGAGGTGCGAATAGCCGTGAAGGGAGAGAATTGTGTGAGGTGAAGTATGGGAGGAGTTGGGTAACAACAGGTGGTGCGCCCAAGAGAGATCGGAAGAGGGAGATAGTGTGGTATGTACGTGAGAAGAGTCGTGAGGTATAGAGGAGCTCGGCCTTGCAGGACCTAAAGTTGCAAATGGGAAACATTAGGGAAGACAAGAAAGGGAGTGTGAAGGTCGAGGATTGTTCAGTGGCTAGAGGAGCAAAACGAGTGAGACGAAGAGAAGAGGAGATATCATGAAGAGGAGAGTGCCGGCTATGTGAGGAAATAAATATTAGGATAGTTTTTTTTATCTTCTTCTCTTTTTACAGGGATAAGGTGGCTTTGGCAGTGGAAAGGGTAGCTTTTTAATAGGGATGAACTAGGATAACATATATTTAAGAGTTATATAAAAGATGTGAGAGCATTTATTTGGTGTGGGGCCACTCTACTAGTGGTTTTCATGTGAAGATTTGGAACTGAAAGGCTGAGAAATTGGTTGATGTATACGAAGCAGGGAGGAATTCGTAGAGTGTGAGTGTTATAGCCGGGTGAGAACTGTAGCAGGATCGGCATAGTGTAGCAGAGATCGGCAAAGTATAATGTTGAGGGTTTCGGCACAGTGATTCTGTAGAAGGATTCGGCACAGTGCAAAGAAGGGTTCAGCACAGTGCAAGGAAATTTAGGGAAGGAAAAAAGAAAGAGGATCTATTGGATAAGTAAAACTTTGTTTAATTTTAGTATAATTAGCAATGAATTGTTTGGATATATTATTAATATATGTTAATTACCACAGTAAGATTTGAGAGTGGAATTGCAGTAAAGAAATTCTGTTAAAACATAAGAAAAGAAAATTAAAGAAAGGAACGAATTGAGGTAAGCAATTAAGTTTTCTTTAATTGTTTTATAGAATTTTAAATGGTAGTGAAAGTTCCTAAAGAATATGTCACCAACTATTGGAATTACCTGGATATACGCAGAGGGGAGGTTTTGAGTTAATATATTATATTCAATATAAGTTAATGTTATGCAAAAATTAATTAAGCAATAGATTGTGGAATTTACGGAATGTAAAAAAGATGATTGTAGGTTACTTACAATCGAAGAATGGTACGAGGTAGAGGATTTGAGTAGTCAGCTCTTCAAGAAGATAAGTAATGCAAGTTTAAATTTAAAAGTTATTTTAGTAAACATGTACAATAGCATTTAAGGAAAATTTAAGGATATGGTTATCGAAAAAGGAAATAATGTGATGAATGTATATTCACAATCAAGTGTTCATGTATAAAAAACCACTTGCAAATTTGAATGATTAGAATTTGAAATAAAATGTAATATGAATAATTGAAGATTTTTCTTGTAGGTACCATTTTCAAAAGAAATACTATTCTATACATACTACATACCATGATCTTCATACAAACAGTATAACAACAATGTTATTATGGAAATCTACAACCCTATAATACAAGTATGAACTACGAATATGTGAAATTTATTGAATCTCAATTTAGTAAAGTTTGGCTAAAATGATGTAAAACTTATAATTGTAGGTGAGGCAAAAGGGTCCCCATGTATGACACTGCATTGTAAGTGGGGCAAAAAGAATCTCAGAGATATGATACATGCATAGCAGGTGAGGCAAAAGAGACCTATAAAGAGGCAAAATGAACCTCTATGTTGTTCAATGGGGATAATGTCAGGTTTATCTGGGCTCCATTGAACACGCTGATGAAAGTTTAGCCAAATCTTTAAAATACTAAAATTGATATTCAATATAGACTTCAAAGGAAGTAAATGTTAATATTAAATATCATTTTATGTTGTTTTATAAATAATGTCAAGTTTGATTAATTTATGATTTCAATGTTATTTGTTTTATAATTATGCAATTTAACTGTTATTTAATTTGCATAACTTATTGAGTCTTATAACTCACCAATTATTTTATACTAGCTGTTGTTATAGGGAAAGGAAAGGGAAAACTTGATGCATAATAGTTTCAAGTTTATTTCACTTTATGTTCTACTGTTTAACATTATTTGTAAGTCTACATTTGAGGTATGTAAACTGTTCAGTGTTGTACTCTTTTGAATTTCTTAGTGGCTCTGTAAATATTTATATTATGAAATTTGGATTAATTAGATGCTTTCATTTATTATATAAATGACATTGTGGTTGGATGTTTTTATTTAAGTATGAAATTGTGTGAGGAATGATAAAAGATAAAGACTTAATGTTATTTTCATTTCTGTGGCACTCTATATTACTATTAAGGGGTATCATGGGGTGTTACAAGTTTACCTTCAACTCCCTCTCTAGTCTTATCAACAAGAAGAATATCATCAGCAAAAACCATACAGCAGAGTACAACCTCTTCAACTGTCTAGTGAGAACATCTATGACTAAAGCAAAAAGCATACATCAGGGTACATCTCTTGAAATTCCAAAAACCAAAATTTTAATATAAAATTCTCAAAAGTCATATAAAAATGATAGCCACTGCTTTGAATTATCTGTTTTCAAAAGAATCCATGATTCTATAATGAAAAGTATTTTTAGTCCTTTGGCCTTCTAAAGAAATTCTACTACTTCATCTCCCCTAAGAAGAGTTATTCGTCAGCTAATTAATTCAAATAAACTTATTTTTTATAGGCCATTCCCAAGGAGTTAAACCATGCAACAATTAAGCTGACCCAGACCATTTTCATGCCGCTTTTAGGCCCATTATCATTTATGGAAGCATCTTGATCATTTGTTTTTAATTTAAATTAATTTAAAAATTAATACGGAAAAGAAATCCTTCATTCTTAATTAGGGTTTAATTTCTTATAAATAGGACATTATAATGTACTTTCATTACTGATTTGTTCAATTAAATTATGACGAGTTTAAAGATCCCTTATTTGAATTTCCAGCTATCTTGCCTTGATAATTCAGCAACCCAATATTTTGAGGATTTTTTACATCAATTAACTTTGAGAATTTCCTGTTTATGATATATGTTTTTTCTTTCTTTCAATTTTCTATTGATTTCTCTAATTTCACAGCATATCCTACGTCACACAGTTATTCTCACTTTTCATCATCTGCCATAAGAAACAAATGATTAGAAAATTTTTCCTTCTCAAAAACCATGAGAGAGCTGTTAGACCGGTCCACATGGGACCGGCTCAGGCAGAACAGAGGCGGAGTCTTCCGCCTCTTCTATACGCGTCGTTCAAGCCGTAGGGTCCAAGAGAGCAGTTTACGAAGGATTTTTGAGGGAAGTAGGAGGGAAATTTGAATGTATGGACTGTTTAGAGATTTCCTTTTGGATTGTATGCATTAAATAGTTTATTTTCCTAGGGTTAGAGCATCTTGAATTTGGCTGAAATTTGAGACCTCTTAGGTTTTTGGGCTCTAGTGGCGTCTAGAGATTTGGGAGAGATAGATCCTCCTCTCGAATAGAGAATCAATTGTATCTTGCTATTTTCTTCTGTTTGTTTGTGTCCTTGCAATAAAATTCCTACTTTTATCTGATTTTTCGTTGGATTTGTGGATATTTCTCGCTGTTTTTGTCAAGATCGTTAAGTTTTACTTGAGATCTTCAAGTGTTTCCTAACAAATTGGTATTAGAGCAATTTCCTGGGCTGAAATATAAGTCTTCTTCGCTGAATTTTACTGTGTTCCGTATCCGATCGTGTTGTTTTTTGCTGATTGGAGGTCAGAATTCACGTCAAACTTGCGGCTCTTGCTATTGGAGCCTAAATCCAAGTTCCCATGGCAGGAAGAAAGGTAGAAGTGTTGTAAGGGGAGATCGGACAATTGAAAACTGAAATTTCAGATCTCCACACTCAACTTTCAAATGTCAAAAGTCAAATTTCAGCCATCCATAAGAAGATGGATGGGAATTTTTCCAGCCTGGGGGAGATGTTGAAGAAGTTGCTCGAGGGCCAATCCAAAATGGCATCATCAGAGGCGAGGGAAGCCTCCGGCAAACCAGGAAACGGGAAAACTCTAATCCAAAAAGGCAAAGGGAAGATCAGGAGGTGGAGACTCAAAAGGGAAAAGAGAGAATGTCCCCCCTGGAGCCTGGTCCTATGGGGGAGCCAGGTAGGGGGTATGGGGAGAAGCGTGAGGAGGTGGAGCATGAATAAAGGGGTGTTGAATTGGAGAGAAGATGGGCGGAATTTAAAAGAGAAAGAGGTAATTATGACCGAAGAGGGTTTAGAATTAAAAGGAGAGGGATTTATTATGATCCAAGGGGTGCTGAATTTGAAAGGAGACTGTGGGAATTTGATGAAAGGTTTGGGTATAAGCGTAGAATGGATGTTTGGGACACTTTAGGGGAACCACCCCTTGGGGAATGGGAAATTATGGAGGGAATGGAGGCGATCCGATGGTGAGGAAACTGAAGATGCCAATCTTTGAGGGAGAGGATGCGCACGGGTGGATCTACAGGTAGAAAGATATTTCGCCGTCAATGGGTTGACAGAGGAGGAGAGACTGACGGCAGCGGGCTTATGTTTGGAGGGGAAGGCTTTGTCTTGGGATCAGTGGAGGGACATGCGACGACCCATACGGAGTTGGAGAGAGTTCAAGGAAAGCTCAGTAGAACGTTTCCGAACGGGCATGGGAGGAGACTTTTACGAGCAGTTCTTCGCCTTGACACAAGATGGTTTAGTGATGGAGTACCTAGAGAGATTCGAGTACCTTGCTAGCCGATTGGACCGCCTTCCTGCGACAGTGCTAGAGGAAAATTTCATGAAGGGACTGACACTAGAGATCTGGGTAGCGGTGAGAGTAATGATGCCTCGTGACTTGAGAGAGGATATGGAGCTAGCTCAATTGGTGGAGGATCAGAGGCACCTGGAGAGAAAGATGGGAGGCAACAACTCAGGAGGTTCGAACAGGAGGACCACTACCTTTCTGGCACCCAAGGAGCCGACACTGGGTACTTTTCAGGAGACTTCGAAGGAGAAGACTGTAGGAGTAAGACCTGGGGATAATTTCAAGAAGCTCACAGAAACTGAATTACAAGAGAAAATGGCGAAGGGGCTCTGTTTCAGACGAGAGGTATACGTCGGGCACAGGTGTAAGGACCGGACTTACCGTTTGTGATGAAGAGGGAATGGAGGAGGGTGTCGTCTTTCCACCTTGCAGACAAGGTGAATCTTTGGGAGGGGAGTATTGTTAAACCGGTCCACGGGACCGGCTCAGGCGGAATAGAGGCGGAGTCTTCCGCCTCTCCTGTACGTGCCATTCAAGCCGCCGGGTCCAAGGGAGTAGTTTAGGAAGGATTTTTGAGGGAAGTAGGAGGGAAATTTGAATGTAGGGACTGTTTAGATATTTCCTTTTGGATTTTATGCATTAAATAGTTTGTTTTCCTAAGGTTAGGGCATCTTGAATTTGGCTAAAATTTGAGATATCTTAGGTTTTTAGGCTCTAGCGGCATCTAGAGATTTAAGAGAGATAGATCCTTCTCTCGAATAGAGGATCAATTGTATCTTGCTATTTTCTTCCGTTAGTTTGTGTTCTTGCAATAAAATTTCTGTTTTTATCTGGTTTTTTGTTGAATTTGTAAAGATTTCTTGCTGTTTTTGTCAAGATCGTTAGGTTTTACTTGAGATCTTCAAGTGTTTCCTAACAAGAGCCTAATGCCCACAGTAGTTCTCCTTTTAGGGTGTTCTCCGGGTGGCACAAAAAATGAAACTTCCGTATGATGTGGCATTCTAATCACATTGCAGAGATGTCTAGCATATTGGAGGGCCTCGACAAATAGTCAGCCTTCATTGTTGTTAGAAGAGTGAAAAGCCAGGGGCATGGCTAGAATAACAAATGTGAATGGGTGTCACTTGCCATCGCCCAAACACAATTAGTGCCAACTAGGTGTTACCATGGAAGCAAGAGAGGCCACACTTTTACGCCAGGTCAACTCAAATATTAGCTACAAGCATTTTCCCCGAGTCCATTATGTTAGATTAAAATTTTAATTGTAAGTACACATCAAACATACAGAAGAAAAGCCAATAAATTAGCAATCCTCTTTCTTCAACAGATTAACCGAATATTTGACTGAAATACGATGCTGACTGCCATCTATGGTAAATAAAGTACTTTGGAATTTGGTGTTGATCATCAACTCTTCCGTTCAAAAACCCTTGGCTCTCTGAGGGGAGAGAATCAGAAAGGGTTCATATCATGAAAACTGCCTATTTGCAAATGTGATTTTAAGATTGCATGCATCAATTTCTATTCAGACCCTGCATTAGCGACAGCTCCATACACTATGTATGACTCCTCTAAACCCAGGCAAGCAAGAGATGAAAAGAAAAGAAACCATAATACTTGTCTACGCATAAAACTAAAGAAGTAGAATTTATAATGCAATGAATAAAATTACATGATAATATCTACAAAAGTAAGAGGGTACAAACCTGAGTTATCAAATTCGGTAACATGAAGAGAGGAAAACGCAAAACAGCAAACAGAGAAAGTGATGTGAATGCTTTTGCTGGTGTCAGATCACCTCCAAGCAGAGAGAACACCCCAAAAGATATCACAGTAACAACAACTGGGATGCTGTTCAGAATAAACGAGTTGCACTGCAAAATATGATAGTAAGTTAGGATCATGACCTTTTTCTTCATCTCACAAAGAGTGAAATCAGCAGTGCATTAATAGATGATGTGAACCCGAACAAATTTTAAGAGGATTATTAGAAAGTAAAATTGAATGTTGACGCTGAATAATACCGCTGCGAGTAGCTGAGCCTTCCGGAACCAGGAAAGCTCATCATTTCGAATGCTCTGTACCTTAGCCTGAAAGCTTCTCTCCCATGCATAGCATCTGTTGACTTTGGAAAGTAAGCATAAATAAATAGTAGATTCGCTTGATGGTGGGTGGAAGCTTTTTTCTAGGTGGTCATAGTGAGAATACAATGAGGTTAAAGGGAGTTGGTTAGAGGGTGTCTATGTGTGTGCGTAAGTGTTGATTTGATTTGGTGGATTTCTTTGTAGTATAAATGACTAATTAAATTTTAGGCATACTTCACAGTTTCCATTGCAGCCAGCACTTCATTCATAAGACCAATCCGTTTGTCTGTCCGCTGTAAGCCTTCCTTAGATAATTTCTGCATTTTGCTTATCACGAATGTCTGATACAAATGAAGAATGAGAACAAAGGTTAGTTTTTTATATAAGTGTCCATCTAGCAAAGCTAAGGCAAACTGTATATCAGCCAATATAAGAAGTGCACAATAGGTCAGGCATATTTCAAATGACTTAATGGCCCTTCACTGGTTATTTAGCAAGCAGGAAGCCATTTGATATCCCTACTCCAGTTCAGAGAAGGGTTCCACACGTGAGAAGTACATCTGGTAGTACTCAATACAATGGTTTCCTGACTGTACAATTTAAATAGGATCCGAAAAGTAGACGAAGGGTCTTATAAACGACTTGTCAACAGAGCAGCCAAATTCAACAGAAATAACTGAAAAGTCAAATTGTAGAAGCACCACAAGTTTTCTTAGCAAGGTTTTATATTTCAATATATGATGAAATCATGCCGCAAACAAAATTCTGTTGTAGGCACAAAATGGCAGACAAATATACAAAATAGGTTACTGTATCATATCATGAACAAAGAGAAAGAGAGAGGAGGGGGAGAGAGAGATGTTCTAAAAAAAGGAACGAGTATAAAGGACAGGCTTCCCTCTTAACCACCGTTTTCTGCTCTGTGAACGCATATCAAGTTAGTAACAGATCTGGCTAGTGAATTTTACAGCACTTAAGTGAACCAATGGATGAAATTTCAGGGATAATATAATCTTTTAGGCATATTATTATGTTACTTTGTCGAGTTATTTAATACAACAGATGACACACAAGTCCCCACACTGAGGGGTAGAGGGCAAGGAACGAAGATGATAAATTTACATACACGAACAGACAAATATAAGGTGGCATATAGTCATTCAAGTAGTAAATGAAAATAGCATATTCAAGTTACGCATCGTATTTCACTGTTTAACACAATATGTTGAATTTCATAAGAAGTAAACAAGCATTTTACCATGCTCTCAAAGCAGTCACAGGAGCAACCATGAAAGTTGCAATGGACGTTTGGGGCATTAAATTTGAAGTTCTCTAAGATTGATCAATGATAATAGACAGAGATCAAATGAATCACACGAAAAGTCATTTCAGGTACAACATGAGTAATTAATGAAACAGATTAGGCTTCCTTGCTGCTAATTGATTAAATTCAATCAGACTATCTAATCAATGCAGGGCAAGCATGTCTTCTTATAATGAGAAATTGTAAATAGTAAAGCACATCTGATGTTAAGAAAGCAGATCTAATGTTTAGGTATAAGTTACTTGGGTAAAGATATTTATTAAAACAGTTGACCATTTCTAGATGGACGTAGAAATAATTTCTACTCAGTGAAATTATGGAAAAGGACATAGTCTTGATTATCAAGTCTAATAGGGCTATGAAACACGGAGAATTCAAAATGCCTTTCATTTACGGGTTGGACACATCTCTAGCATGACCCAACATGTGATTGATAGGTGTCTCACACATTTAATTATTTTGGAGGTGTTTTGAGCACAAATTAAGGTGAGACACAGGTCGAATACAACCCAACATAGGGGAGAACATGTAGGACACATTTATACGCATTTTAGGGTGTTTTTTTTTTTAAATTTAATTTTCAGCTCCAATTCTTATGCTATAAGCGCTCATGCTCTCAACTTGCTGAAAGTTTAGGAGCAGCAGAATAGAAGATACAGAACAAAGAGCAAAATTACTGTAGCAAGGTAATATTCATCTCATGCAGAACCAGTGTTACATTGGTATTATATAGGAGGGTATGCAAGAGTTCGTTGGGCTGCAGAAAGAAGCAGTGCAGCCGTTATGTGCAGACAGTACTGAGGCAGCGGAATAAGCACTGGAGCAGAGAAGGTGAGGAACATCCTGTGGTCCCGGTGGTAGTGGGATGACGCTGCCTTGTTTTTATTGCTAACAGCCCCCCGCAAAATGACAGTCCAAAGGTTGGATTGTCAGTTTGTTGCGTAGATAATGAAACCGAGTGGTGGATAAGGGCTTGGTGAGAGCATCAGCAGGTTGTTCAAGGGAATTAATGTGTTGTAGTTCAACAGCCCCCTCCTAGATGTGGTGTCGGATGAAGCGATAGTCTATCTCGATGTGCTTTGTTCGTGTGTGAAAGATTGGATTGTGGGCTAGCGCCATAGCAGACGTGTTATCGCAGTTGATTGGGGTAGGTGTCCGTTGAGGCTCATGAAAATCATGGAGGAGTCGTCTGAGCCAAATGACGTCGGAGGTGGCAGAAGCCAAGGCTCTGTATTCAGCCTCGGTGGAGGATTTGGAGATAGTGGGCCGCTTTTTGACGCACCAGGAGATGAGGTTCTTGCCTAGGAATGTAGCAAAGCCAGTGATGGACTTCCAGTCAAGAGAGTCGGCTGCCCAATCTGCATCAGTGTAGGTTGTAAGAGAGAGGTCACCTTTGGTGAAGGGAAGTCTAAAGTGAAGAGTTCCTTGTATGTAACGGAGAATGCGTTTGAGAGCCAGATAGTCCTGATTAGTGGGCTGGTGCATCTATTGAAAAATGTGATTGGTTGCAAACGCAATGTCAGGCCTGGTTATGGTTAGATACTGGAGCGATCCGGCTAGACGGCAGAATAGCTGAGGGTCTGAAAAGAGCTGGGCCGAGAGTTGTGCTCTAGAGGACTTGGAAACCATGGGAGTAGGAAGAGGTTTGCAATGTTCGAAACCTGAGGAGTGTAGAAGCTCTTTGGCGTAGGGAGATTGATGAAGAAACAGGCCATAATCTGTTTTGCAAATCTGAATTCCCAACAAGGTGGAGGCGTGACCAAGCTGTTTTTGCGAGAAGGTGGAGCGCAGTGTTGAGAGCAGCGTTTGAAGCAGTTTTTGATTGTTCTCTGTGAGTAGAATGTCGTCCACATAGATAAGGAAATAGAGCTGGGTCGTATTCTGAGAATAAAGCAGTAAGGAGGGATCTGCCTTGCTGAACCGGAAAACAAACTGGAGGAGAAATGTAGTGAGTTTGTTAAACCACTGTCTCGGGGCTTGTTTGAGTCCATAGATGGCCTTCTTGAGCTTGCACACATGAGTTGGAAGCAGCGGGTCAGAGAAGCCGGGAGGTTGCCTCATGAAGACCTCCTCATGTAGTTCACCATGAAGGAAGGCATTGTTGATATCGAGTTGCAAGACAGGCCATTGGCGAACGAGAGCAATGGTCAGGAGGACCCGAATGGTAGGCATCTTAGCCACGGGACTGAAGGTTTCCTTGTAGTTGATGCCGTACTGCTGGTTGAAACCTTGTGCCACCAAGCGGGCTTTGTATCTATCGATTTGACCATTCGGTTTTAATTTCAGTTTGTATGTCCAGCGAGAGCCCAGGATTGAAGCATTAGGTGGGGCAGGTACAAGCGACCAAGTGTTTTGTTCTTGAAGAGCATTGAGTTCATGTAACATTGCATCTTTCCATGGATTGTGTAGGAGGGCTTGTTTGTAGGTGGTTGGAGTGGGGAGTGAAGATGTGGTAGCTAGAAGATCAAGGATTTGTTTTGGTTTTAGGTGGCCCGATTAATAACGGGTGATCATGGGATGTCTGGACGATGGAGGTTCTTAATGAGTGGAGTGAGATGTGGAGAACTGTCTGGTGGAAGAGTGAGATGTGGGGGAAGGGTGAGTTAATTGAAGTAGGGAATCTGAGGAATGGTGGGAGGGTGAGGAAAGGTTTGATGGTGCTAGATGGTTATGAGTAGGCGTGGAGTGTATAGTGGAGTGGGGAATGAGGAGAAGTGGTGATATTGTGTATTGTTTAGATGATGTAGGTGGTGATGGGGAGGAAGAGTGGAATGGAAATATATGTTCGTGGAAGATGACATGGCGCGAGATGTGAACCTTGTTGGTTCCCAAGTGTAGGCAGCGGTAGCCTTTGTGGGAGGTTGAGTAGCCGAGAAAGATGCAAACGTGGGAGCGAGGGTGAAGTTTGCTGGGAGAGAGAGGTTTAAGCCAGGGAAAGCAGAGACTCCCAAAGGTTTTGAGGTGATCATATTTAGGTGGTTTGTGATGGAGCATTTGGTGGGGAATGCGAAGGTTGATAGCTTTGGAGGGTAACCTGTTAATGAGGTAATTGGAGGTTAATAAGGCCTCCGCCTAGAAGTGCAAAGGAAGCGAAGCAGCATGGAGAAGAGCTCGGGTGGTTTCTAGTAGGTGGCGATGCTTGCGTTCGGAAATGTCGTTTTGTTCAAGGATGTATGGGCAGCTGAGTTGATGTGCTATGCCTCTGTCGAGAAGAAATTGACAAAAGGTATGACTTGTAAACTCGCCACTGGCATCAGAGCGGAGAGTTTTGATTGATTGCTTGAATTGAGTTTGAATTAGGTTAGTTAGAGTTTGAAACTTAGTGAATGTTTCATCCTTGGAAATCATGGGAAAGAGCCAGCAATATCTAGTATAATCATCGATGAAAATTACATAGTAATGATAACCAGAGGGGGAGGAGATCGGAACAGGTCCCCATACATCGGAGTGAATGACAGAAAACGGATGAGAAGTACATCATAGTGCAGAATTAAAAGATAGTTTGTGGCTTTTAGCCACATTACAGGACTGACAGACATCTGGAGATGAAAACGAGACAGGAAATGAAAACAGTTGAGATAGTTTGCGAAGTGTTTGCTGATGGGGATGTCCCAGGCGAGCAAGCCAGAGGACGCTGATGGCGCGATTGTATGGAATGCCGGCTGGATGGAGGGCAAGGTGGATGATACGGGATACATGCCATCACGGAAGCTGCCACGGAGAAGAAATTGATTGCTCTGCTGATCCTTAATGACAAAACCAGTAGCATCAAAAGAGATTGAGCAGTTATTATCAGAGGTTAGCTTTTGAATTGATAAAAGATTGTGTGATAGGGACGGAACGTGAAGCAATTGACGAAGAATGAGCTTACGGTTTGTGTCCGGAAGAGGAAGAAGACCTTGGCCGTTGTTGTGGATAGTAAGAGTAGTGTCGTTTGCAACCGAGACGGAATCTGGGCCGCTGTAGGGGAGGGAAGATTGGATGTTGTTGGCGTCAGCTGTCAGATGGTTGGAGGCGCCGGAGTCCAGAATCCACTCAGTGGCAAGAGGGGGTTGGTGAGTAAATAATGCTCTGGGTGAAGATGACGTAGGTGGCGGAGCATACTGAGGATTGCAGCGGTGCCAACAGGATAGAGCGATGTGTCCAACCTTGCCGCAAATTTGACAGGTGGGACGTGAGGTGAGTGGACTCGATGATGGAGGTGGTCGCACGTTGAAACATGCATTGCGTGGTTGGTTGTTGCGACCCCTGTCGCGGTTCTGATATGCAGATCGACTGCGAGATGGTCCCCTGTTCGAATAGAGAGCAGTTGCTTCAGAGTTGTTCGTTGAGTCTCGTTGAAGTTCTACTTGCAGGTTGACCTCCTCACTACATAGGAGGGAGTAGAGCGTGTCTAAGCTGAGGGGAGCCTGAGAAGTGCGTATTGCGGTCTTGAAGGGGTTGTATGAGGAAGGCAATCCATTCAGAATGTACATGATGATATCCTCAACGTCAATGTGCGACCCTGCTGCGGATATGTTGTCCACAAGTGCTTTGATATGCGAGAGGTATTGTGTCATTGAGCTGTCGCGCATTTGAACACAATGGAGTTCGCTTTTCAGCTGGATTACCCTGGAGCGGTTGGTGGGCTGAAGACGCAGCTCAAGTGTTTTCCAAATTTCATGAGAGGTGGACAAGCTCACGATGTATGGAAGTATTGCTGGAGAGATAGTAGAGAGGAGTGCTGAAACAAGATTTCTGTCGACTAGGATCCACAGCCTGTAATCTGTATCGGTCTGTGGTGGACAAGTTTGTTCACCGGTGAGGTATTTTTCAAAACCGTTTGCTGAGAAGAGTTTGTGTATTTGAAGATGCCAAATGGTGTAGTTGTCGGCGGTGAGCTAATTGGGTACAATGAGTTTCAGGTTGTTCATCAGAAACTTGAGAGGTGAGGGTATTACGATTTCAGCCATTGCTGCCGAGAGGGAGGAGCTGGACGAGTTTGGAGCTGAGGAAGCTTGGTCTCCCATTGAGCACGGTAAGGAATGAGATTAGAAGCTGTTGAGCAGATGCTCTGATACCATGAAAGTTTAAGAGCAGCAGAATAGAAGATACAGAACAAAGAGCAAAATTACTGTAGCAAGGTGATATTCATCTCATGCAAAACCAGTGTTACATTGGTATTATATAGGAGGGTATGCAAGAGTTCGTTGGGCTGCAGAGAGGAGCAGTACAGCCGTTATGTGCAGACAGTACTGAGGCAGCAGAATAAGCACTGGAGCAGAGAAGGTGAGGAACATCCTGTGGTCCCAGTGGTAGTGGGATGACGCTGCCTTGTTTTTATTGCTAACACTTGCCTCACTTCCCATGTCACTTACCACATTTCATCACAATAGCTTTGCCCTAATAGTTTGGTGTCATCCCTCATCATGGATCTCATCCCAAACTATTGTGCCATTTCTTCTATGTAGCTTCATAACCCTAGTGTGAGATCTTGGCTTGGCTCCCATCCCTCATCCCTATCATTTCTTCACAACAGCTTCACAACCCTATCACTCTTCAACGTCTCAATTTGAGCTCAGTTCATCTAGTGGCATTCCTTCGTCCCTTTCTCTTCATCATAACACTTGGCTCTCGACATGTTTCTTTATGTGCCACAATTTATTGTTCTATGCACCATCCCAACATCCTTTTCTTTGCAATGTCAATCTCTGTGTCATTGTAACATTCGATTGTTGATTGGTTCCTACTTGCAACCTTAACATCTGACTCTTCATATATGTCCTATACTAGATGACTAAATGTTAGTAGTTCAAAGCCTTTAGCTTAAAAAATCATTGCAATTGATAATAATATCATGGAGAATGATACTAAATCATTGTAGAAGCATACTAAATTATATATAATATGAGCAATGGAGGCTCAAAAAAGTAAAGATTCAAATGCCAATCATATGGGAGCACATTCTATAGCGAGATCTCACTTGCTCAAACAATCTGTGAGAGGCATTCGATCATACCCAAAAATAGCATTCATGCAACTTGAAGGAGCAAGACATTTCATGTAGAAGCTGAGCAAACGAAGAAGAATGTCTTACTTTAGACGGTTCTCTTTCCTTTTTTAGGCAAAGTGGTTTCAATCAAGTGAATCAATATTTTATCTCACAATCAAATAAAAATTTATTTAGGGGGGTTGTTTTGATCCAAAAAGGATACATATATAGACCAAATACAGCAATTGAATAATTATTTAATTTGCAAGCTAAAGATTAATTGCATGAAGAAATTCCTCACATGTTCTATTCAGCCATCCTTCCGTTTCATTTATCAAAGAATTCATATTATTTTAGTGCTTTTTTTCTTATGCAGTAAATAGCACTCTCACAGCATATATCCCACAGGCAACATATTTCAGAATGAAAAAGAAAACATTGAAAGAATGCATAAGCCAATTAAAAAAACTAGAAATGAAGAGGGAGTTATTATTGTTAGCAATGGAAGGACTGAGGCTCAAAAAATACCTCTTACTAATTCTATGGAAATTATATAATTTGGGTTTATGCTTGTAAAGGCCATCAATCATGAATAAGCACATAAAAATAAATTTTACATTGCAAATCATATCAAAGAAGAGATTAAATGGGTACATTCAAATAAAGAGGATTAAGTAATCACCGCAACACTGAAGTACAAAGAGATAAGAACACTATTTGAAACCCAATACCCTCATTTTTTTTAGACTATTTGTGTTGACACAATGAATCTTGCATAAAGAATATTTATGCTCCAAAGATTGTAGTCGATAATGAGATCGTCTATGAAGAATATAATTGGATCATGGGCATTGCAAGAGATGCAAACTTCTTAAAGAACTTCATCATGAATCACTTAATGAGGATTTGAATTTTCAATGAATTTGTGAAACTAACCATGTTAGTTATAACCCAAACTTATTTTGCTCAGTGACAAGGGGAGATGTTAAGAGTGGTTTCTGGAAAGTTTGTGAAGGAGAAGAAATTTAGGCTTGAATACCTTATCTAAAGAAGACTGTGTTGTAGAATCCCAAACCATATTTATTTGATCAAGAAATAAGGTTTGATTAATGCAAAAAATAGAAAGACAAATTAAGTTATACTGATACCAAAATAACAAAAACGTTACCTGAAAGGGGAACATAAGAACCAGAATTATTGATCCCACAAGTGAAGCAACACCTAGCTGACTGTAAAGAAGTGCAATGGATACGATAATGCGAAATGGTGCTGACCATAAACTATGAAGCTGCTGACAGATTTGCTGTAAGAGATTTATCATAAGTATAATTAGTACCAGGATGATTTTTTACCATATCTTAAATGCAAATATGCGAACATTGATCATAACTCAAATTAACAATTTACTTTTTGCAATGTAATCACTAAACAGTATTGAACTGATGGGAATGTTCAAGATAGAAGGGATATAAAGTAAATAAAAACTAGTAGTAAAACTTTTGATGTGTTTCAGTTCAGGACGTTGGATTTTAGCAGATCTAACCTAACAAGCCTCAATCGCATGAGTTACCTACTTGAAGTGATTCTGCATCAGTTGTCATCAAGTTAGTTATTTTTCCTGATGCAAAATTTCTTCGACCTTCATGTGTTAGTCTCAATGATTTACGAAACACAGCAGCAACCTGAAATGACAATCATAGTTAATGTTATCACGGTCATCATTATCAATATTATAATGGTCAAGATGCACTTATTGATTTCATTATACTTATTAGTTAAATCACAACAGTAGCAGCGCTCTTATGATGTTTCAGGATCAATGCAATAAGCTATACAAAACAAGAAGATGAAATAAGAACCCATTATCCATGTCCTTATCAGGCAGAATACACTTAAGAAATGTGAATGATATAAGTTTTCATTTTTCAACACCTCACTATCCTGGAAACATACGGTAAACTGCAGTGAAAATGATACCAGAAATGCATGTATTAGGATGGTACTGCATTGAAGTGACCCCTAAATAATGATAGAAAAAAGGCTATCAATGTCTTATAGTCCAAGTTAAATGACAATTTCCTTAGAAGCTACCACAGGATGCAGAACCAAAAAAGTTCTTTGTTTATCAAATATTCAAATATTTCTGTAGTGGCAGGATGAAAAACATGGTTCAGAAGCAAAAGATGGTGTAATCATTATATTTGCCTTCAAGCAATTAACATTGAGGGTTTAGGGTTTCCAACATCCTGAACATAGACTTAACAAGAAATGGAGATGCACATGACCTCAATCACTTACACTTCTCCAATTCATTTGCTCAACCAAAACTATCACAAAGGAGTTTCTAAGTTTTATAGCATGCATTATAGACCGTGAAGGAGAGTACATTACAAAATTATTTCTATACCAAAACATTGTCTCTTAAACAGAAATAGAAATAACAATGAAAACCCAAGTTAACAATGATCAATGATTGATAAAGAAAAGATACGTTGTCTAGGGTGATGTAATTGTAAGACAATTTTTGCTGTTAAGTATGGAAAACAAGTGCTGTAAGAAATATTGCTTCGTAGAGCTGAATGAACTTTAGCAAAATATAAGATGAATGAGGTGATGAATAAAGTGTACAAAAGTCTACCAGGAACAATTGTTGTCACGCTGTGACATTGTTATGAACTATTAAAAATGGCCTAGAAGGACAAACGGTAGAAAATGCATGTGCTGCGGGGAGGGGAATGACAGAGTAGCGGTGTGTGAGCAACCACCAGACAGGCAGGAGGATTGACTGGCAGTGTGAGAAGTTGCAGATATCATGGCCTCATGGGAGAGAGTCAGGTATTTTTATCTTGAGATTTTCAAAAGTTGCTTCAGAACCAAAGTTTCTTGACAAAGTCATGCCATGAGCGTTTGGTAAACTAAAGTTGTTCTTTAATGGAAGAGCACAAGCAGCCTATAGCCGCTTTACTAAATTACAAACACCTATACTAATTTAAAAAGACACATGCAGAGGCAAGTGCTTTTTTATTCACCCGATCACAATAAGTGTGATAGCCGGCTGGACAGCTTTAGCCGAACCGGTCCTATAGATCATTGAAATAGGCCAGCGACTACGGGCGCAAATGAGCTAGTGAAGCACGCAAGCAAGGTCAGGCCGGGCCGAACCGGCAATTGCGAGAACAATGCATAGGCGAACGAATGCGACTCCTCACTCGTAGAAGCAGGCTTCGATTTGAGACAGAAGACCTGGACGAAGCTTAGTACTGGAATCAGAGAGGAAGAAGAAGTATTCGAGTGATTTCGCGGCTTCGATCGCAGGAGGAGGAGTTTGTGCATTCAACAGATAGGAAGGAGAAGCGTGGTTCATTGCTATTCGATCACAGGTGATGGAGAAGGCGAGTTGCGTGCGGCTGCTACTTAACGAAGGGCTCATACTCGACTGAGAGGAAGGAGAAGTGACCACAAGTTTGTGAAATTTTGATTGGCAACAAAGAGGAGGGGTTTCAAATTCAACAAAGAAGAAAGAGAAGCTTGTGTAATAACGGAAGAAGAAGAAGAAATTTTATGAAATCTTTACAGCCCTACTCGGCATAGATGATGGATGAAGAGCAAGTTATTTTCCTGTTCAACTTAAAAAAGATAAAATTGATGAACTCAGTTTTCGAATGAATCAGTTAGTGCACTTTTGTTCGACGGGGAAAAAGAAAGAATAGGGATCTTTGCGATCTCAACTCAACGAGGAGGAAGATTATCTAAGGCAAGCAATGCAGTTCTAAAGATGACTGAATAATTTGAAGATGTTCGATGTTGTCTTTAATGACGTTCAATTTGTCCAATATTACCTTTGAGAGTGTTTGAGCCGTTTGACATTACCTTGATGACGTTCGACTTTTCCAAGGTTAATTTTAAAAAATATTGCTAATATTGTTGTGCATAGTGGAGAATCGAACAGTATAGCCAAGGCAAAAGTGTTGAAAACAAGTGAGTGTTCTCAAGGAAAGCTTAGGTAAGGGATTAAATTGTTAATGAAAATTTAATTTAAAATTTAATATAAATGTAATTTTAAAATAGCTACATAGATTGACATAAGCATATCTTTGATGATTAGTTTGTGCTCTAATGAAAATAAATTAAGAGTTTACTAAACTTAGAAGTGAAATTTTCAACCTTTGAAAGGAAAGCAAATTAGGTCATTATATTTTATTTTATAGCAAATACAATTTTATTATTGATTCAATGCATTGACTGATATTGTATGCTTACTTGCACATTTCTTAAAAATTATTTTATATTAAAATGAGAAGTCAAATGACAAGTGTTACAATATAGTATTGTTGCGGGCTAGAATATATGCGGCGATAGAGTTATAATTCTACATCTTAGCGTTGTACGGATATACAGCTCAAACATAAAAAACACAAGATTTTTTACGTGGAAAACCCTGGAAAGGGGAAAACCATGGGGCTCGCCCAGTTGAAAATGATTCCACTAGAATTTGATTTGTGTAGAGTGGGTTGACTCATCCTTGAGGGCGATCAGAATACAAATGTCAATCGTATGGTTGAAGTCTAGTGACAAACGGGGGTTAGATGAAAGTCTGGCGTCACTTGGTGGTCCGGCGGAAGTCCGGCGTCACTTGGAAGTTCTGGCCTCAGTTGATAGTCCGGTGGTGATTTGGTAGAACTCCGGCGTCAGTCGGTGGTTCTACGGGACTCTGGCGTCAGTCGGTGGTCCAGTGGAAGTTCAGCAGAACTCCAACTTCAGTCGGTGATCCGGCAGAACTCTGGAGTCAGGCGGTGGTCCGACGGAACTCCGGGCGTTGGTCGAGTAGGAGCGAGGAGGCAAGAGCGATCTCCGATCTCTCTATTACTTCTCTTCCTTTGACTTGGGCTCCCTTTTTATAAGAAAGGAGGCGCTATTTATAGATTTTCTAGAGTGGCAGGGCCCGTAAATAGGAGGAAGATCAAGGGTATTTTGGGAGTGGTTTGTATGGACGGCCGATGTTGATTCCTGTGATCATGTGCCGTTTGCTGGACATTTGAATGTCTTAGTGATATCGGAATTCAGTGATCTTGGGCTCTTTGAACTCGTCTCGTTGAGCCGCTCAATTCGACTATAAGCATGTCGCGTTTGAAAACTATTTGGTAAACCAAATTGTGGTTTGAACCTTCCAACAATGCTTCGGGTTCTTGATTTGGACCCATTTGGGCTCGGATTGAGTCGAATTTTGTGTCATTGGGTTTGTATTTTCGAGACGTTCAGTTCGACTGTAAGTTTGCTGAAATCGAAGTTCAGATGATCCCAAATTTAATTTCGGGATTTTCCAACTTGATTTTTCCTTGAGATTCGTGCCCTATCAAGATAATTTTTTGGATGATATATCAGTTGCTCCATTATTTTTAGACGTTGAAGTTTCAGAAGTCTGAAAATACATATTATAACTCCTGGAGAATTTTTGACGCTATTTGAAATTTGAAAATAGTTCAATCCTGGGCGTAGAGGTCCCGAATAGCTTTAAAAGTGTCAAAATTGAGTCTGGAACGTTGAAAAATGGTCCTATGGACCCTAAAAAAAGGTCCTGAGGACTCTAAAAACATCTGATTTGACCTTTTCAGGCCCAAAATTGGGCTCGAAAATGGGCCGGGATGTGACCATCGTTGGCACCCCCTGAGCTGCCCGGGCGCTGCTCGGCTTGCTTGCGAGCCGAACGGCTGGCTTTCATCCAGGCGGGCTGACCGGCATGGCCGAGCCCTGCCTGGCTCGACCGGGGGCTACCTGGCTTGCCCAGCCTGCCCTGGCTGAGGTGGTGTCGTGGGCCTAGTCATGGATGGCGTGGCCCATGACCTAATGGGTCGTGGCTGACATGGCCATGGCATGCAGGATCGTGGCTGACGTGGCCACGACACGTAGGATCATGGCTGACGTGGCACCCACGACCTGTTGGGTCGTGGAAGGCTAAACAGAGCCTTTTAGCCAGCTTTTAGCCAAGCCAAGCCGGCTCCGTGTAAGGGGATTAGCCGGCTCCGAGCCAAGCCGACTCCTTTTTTTTAACTCCTCCAACCCTATAAATACCCCCCTAGGGTATTTAAAACCACACCTTCCCCCTCCCTTCTCTTCCTCAGGCTAAGGCTTTCCCCTAGTCCTGCTCAAGTGGTATCCCCTATCCAGATCTAGGGCCCCTCATTAAGTTGGAGTTTTTCCTCCCCCATCTCCTTCTCTCCCTTCAGTTCCCTTCCTATATGGGAGGTCATGACGAGTGAGAATCATTCTTCGAGAGATCCTGTGGTCAGGGGAGATTCGCATCCTGCCGCCCAGAATGATGGTGGGAGGAGGCCAAATAAGGGGGCCAGGGCGGATGATGTTGTGTCCACCATTACGAGTGATTCTCTGATCATTCTCCACAAAAAGTTCCACTTTCCCAACAATCTCGTGGCGACGGTTCCTAAAAGATCTGATCGGGCGTGCCTTCCTCCTCCAGGGTACCTGGCCATCTACGAGACCAGTCTACGAGCGGGCCCGGGGCTATGGTTTCCTCCTCCTTCGGAGTTGAACAACATTTCAGCAAGGTGTGGGGTAAGTCTAGCCTCATTTCTTACAGGGATGATAAAATAGAGAGTGAGCTGCATAAGGCCTTTACCCTTGAGGAGGATAATGAGATTGTAGAGATTGAGTAGTATTTTTATTTTTCACTAGTTGTATCACTTTATATTTCTTAGTGATTGTTATGTGTTAGCTGTTTATATTCACATGTATGATTCTTCTATGATCTAGTAAAGAATTGCTGGTGCTTTTATTTTGAAGTGACAAATATTCCAGCATTTTCATTCAACTCAAAAAAGTTTTACTGATGTTTTCTTAAAGCACTTGATCTATCCAAGGTTGTTGGTTATAGCATTATACAATGCTTTTTAACCTGTGTGGAAGAGGTCAGGTTGAATCCCCCTGGGATTGATTCTCCAGTGACTGGAATGCAATAAAGGTTGCGTATGTCTCGAATCAAGGATATTAGATTCAAATGACATCCACTTGGGATGTTTGACCTATCCGAGATTGTCAATCAAAGCAATACTTTGATGCCTTTTAACCTGGATGGAAGAGATTGGGTCGAATCCTCATGGGATTGATTCTTCAGTGATTGACACGCAATAAAGATTACATATGTCTCGAATCAAGAATATTAGATTAAAATAACATCCACTTGGGATGCTTGACCTATCCGAGATTGTCAATCAAAGCATTACTTGATGCCTTTTAACCTGGATGGAAGAAGTCGGATCGAATCCCCCCTGTGACTGATCATCCAGAGCTCCCATTATCGACCAAGATCCTCTTGACATTGTAATATGGATCACCAATCCCTGCGCTATTCACGAGTGGGTCTTGATGAGGGATCTTTATTCCTTCTAAGTAAGAATCATCGAAAGCAATAGAGTGATCGGTGCAAGTCTTCTTTGGTGTTGGCTCCTTGTGGACTGCAATCAAGACTTGACTAGGCATTGAAGGGCTCCCGGTAATGGTTTAAATTTCACCAACCATTTGAAGACTATTCGACAATTGCCTATAATGTTGATTCTGCCCTCCAGCGGAACCAGCTTCATCTCGAGCATGTGGGCTTTGGATAAATTGTCGGAGATATCCTTGTCGTATTAGCCTCTCGATTTCTTCCATGAGTTGCCTACATGCTTCAGTAGTATTTCCCCCGATTACGTTGGAGTTGCCAACATGATCGATATGCTCATACGGGTCAGATGTCCCGTTGTAAGAATCGATGCTCGGTAGCTTGAATCATACCGGAATGGGGTGTTGAAGGATGGCTTCAGTCAAGAGTGATGACTCCTGGAAGTCCCACTAACAAAGAGATTGTCTTACACCTCCTATGGGAAATTCTTCTCGGACCAATCTTCATAATTCATGCCTTAAGGCGTTGCGAGGGAGCTTAGCCATGTGCTGTCGGGCTAAGTTCTCAGAGATGTCCGGAGGAATGAGAGGTTGTCGACCTGTGCGTGAAGGATAGGTAGAGCTTACTGTGTCAGCAAGTTCATTATCTTGACGTGACGGATGATACATCCTTGGCGGAGGGAGAGGAATCTCTACATGAAAATGTTCGGGTTGAACATCATCAACTAGTGGCGGATCTCGAGGGAGAAGAATCTCTTTCTGTGGTGCTAATATCGGCCGCCGAGTCTCTTGCAGGAGTCGAAGGATCTCATCTGAGATTCCTTCATTTTACGGATGTGATCTTCTAGGGATGGTCCTGATGTCCCTTCCCCGGCAAGGTTTCGCCCACCGAGGTGAAAAGAGGCAGATGCCTAGTGTCCCTGGTTCATGGAATGATTCTTGGATTGGTGTGAGTTGGAGCGGGAGGCTCCCAAGATGTGATTGCTATGCCTGTTGGTCATCGAAGTGGTGCTTAGGATAGTGGGATTGAGATTCCCATAGACGGCGCCAAACTGTTGCGAGCTAAAATAAACGCGGCGATACAGTTATAATTCTACGTCTTAGCGTTGTACGGATATCCAGCTCACACATATAGAACACAAGATTTTTTTAGTGAAAAATCCTGAAAAGGGGAAAAGTCACCGGGCCTCGCCCAATTGAAAATGATTATACTAGAATTTGAGTAGAATACAGTGGGCTGACTCGTCCTTGAGGGCGATCAGATTACAAATGTCAATCGTATGATAGAACTCCAGCGTCAGTCGGTGGTTTGGCAGAACTCTGGCATCAATCGATGGTTCTGCGGGACTCTGGCGTCAGTTGGTGGTCCGGCAGAACTCCGACGTCAGGCGGTGGTCCGGCGGAATTCCGATCTCTCTCTTACTTCTTTTCCTTTGGCTTGGGCTCCCTTTTTATGAGAAAGGGGGCTCTATTTATAAATTTTCTAGAGTTGCATGGCCCGTAAATAGGAGGAAGATCAAGGATATTTTGGGAGTGGTTTATATGGACGACCGATGTTGATTCCCATGATCATGGACCATTTGTTGGACATTTGAATGTCTTAGTGATATCGAAATTCAGTGATCTTGGACTCGTTGGACTCGTCTCGTCGAGCCGCTCGATTCAACTATAAGCATGTCATGTTTGGAAACCGTTTGGTAAACCAAATTGTGGTTCAAACCTTCCAACAGCGCGTCGGGTCCTTGATTTGGACCCATTTGGGCTCGGAGTGAGTCGAATTTTGTGTCGTTAGGTTCGTATTTTTGAGACGTTTAGTTCGACTGTAGGTTTGCTGAAATCAGAGTTCGGATGATCCAAAATTTAATTTCAGAAGTTTCCAACTTGATTTTGCCTTGAGATTCGTGCCCTATCAAGATAATTTTTGGATGATATATCAAGTATATATAAATGTGATAGCTTTTTAATGAGATTGGTTCGTATATGTAAATGTAAATGAAATGAAAAGAATAAATTATGACATGAAATGAAAAATATTAAAATGAAAAATGTATATGCATGCAAATACAAAAGTTCACCCTTACAACATACCAATGCACTATAAATGGAAAAGGTTGAAATGAAAAGTGCCTTAAGTGGTATTATTTAGACGGTGCTCCTGGAATAAATGAATTATTAAGAGTTAGAATTTGAATAAAAAAAAGAAAAAAAATAATTATGTAAATCAAAGTTGATGGTACTCATATTTTTATTATTATTAAATGAAAATTTTAATGATACGATAAGATTACTTATGTGTATGTTTTTTTATCACTGCTATACTATAAAATTATAATTGACCGCTGAGTTGATATTAAAAACTCAACGAATTAAATCAAATATTTCAAGTAAATTCTCAATAAAGAAAAGAGCTGATTGAGAAAGTTTCGTATATAGAAGAAGAGGATCAACTCAAAATAGGAAAGTATTATGTTATATTTGTTCAATGTGAATTTTGATTATTAGCAGCTTTTATAATATTTGGATGTTATCTATTTAATTGTTAAGCTAGTGCTGAAAGAACTAGATTAACATCCAACTGATATTCCCAAATTCCAAGTACTCGGGCCACGTCATGACTTACTAAGTGTAGCCTTAGTACCATTCAGCCAATCATATCATCCATCTAATAATCACACAAGTTCTCTAATTTCTATGCATTAGCTTCTTTACTGATTTCAGACTGTGTCCTTACTAGAAAACTGATATCATCTGTAATACTAGATGTATGCCACTCCACCAGGCTTAGCTGGGTTGTTGGGCGAGCATGGTTGGGATCCCCCCAACCCATATTTGATTCCCCTCTCATGCGGTGCGACCCCTTAAGTGGAGAGAAAATAACTGTAGGTCCTACACTTGTGAGGCTGGTTGCTAGTAGGCTCGTCGAGGGATTAGTTACGCCACCAAGTGCCTCCTATGGGGGGTGGCAGTAGGTAGATACTCCCGTTCTCAATATATATATATATATATATATATATATATTATATGTATGCCATAAAGTTATAGGATTATTCTGCAGAACAATTGTCAAAAGATATATAAAAAAAAAACAGCAATTATTTCTTCAGTTATATAGAACTAGGCACCACTTCAACTAAGAGAAAATTGTAATGCACATAAACCAGAAAGTTGAGGCTAGTTCAAAGAATAAAAAAAGCATACCAATGTAGACCTTAACCGAAAGCCAACACGCATCACATTTTGGAAGTACTGAGCTTCAAATAGCACTCCTAATGACTGGTCAAACAAATAAAAAAAATACAAAAACAAGCTTAGTAAACTTACATCATTAAATTCACAGGTCTACAGGAAAAAAGCAACTAAAGTAGAAAAAAGTATGTTTCATCAGAACTCATCACATGAAATCCATGAGTGAAATTTGATAGTTTTTCACATATGAAAAGCTAGTTATAATTTGTATAAATGGGACATCTTGGTAACAATGTGGTTCCGAACTGTTTTTAATGCATGTGCACAGGTTATGAGACAAATATTGCATTGTAGAATCAGTAGATAATGACTAATATAAGAGCATCACTTCATGCTTGTTTATGAATAATCCCAGTTTTATGGAGATGAGAAGTCTGCAAGATAAGATAGCTTTCAGGCATATAGACATTAGAAGCCACTTAAAAAAGCAATAGGAAATGGACAGTTTACAGATGATGAATCTACATGTTCATTGTTCTCAGCACCGTATTAAATAATGATCTGAGCGAAGTGTAAAGTTTATTTAAATTCAATGGCTAGTTTATTTTGTAGTTGGACAATGATTATGAAAATGGGATGAGTTCTCTATTAATTTGATTCCATAGAATTGGGTTTTATTTGGGACAGCTTTTTTACTGCTTCTTAAATAAGCTTTCTAGTACAAATATTAAAATTTTTTACTAAAAAGCTGCTTTAAGAAGCAATAAGAAAGCCGTCCCAAATGAAGTCTTAGTCAATTCATGTGGTTTGACATGGTTTCATACTTGGATCACATAAAATCCAGATTTAATGCTCAATGGTAGGCTTATTTTTTACTCAGTGTTGCGTTTACTCTTCTCATTGTTGGATCGCTTTTGGATTTACTCACATATCCCTCCAAATACTTTATTTCTACATTAACAGATTTTAGCGCCTGCTGGTTATATTACCGTTGGAGAGAAAGATTTAGGGGTTTTTAAATCTACAATTCTAGATGAGAATTGTTTGTGCACGCGGATGTATGTTATCACTATTTTTTTGAGGCTTTCATTGGATGGCTTCATGCGTGAGTTTCAACAATACTGTGAGATTGAATGTCCGATCTTAACTATATATCCGTGACAATTGAGATCTAAATTTTCGGCTAACTGATTTGTAAATTGATGTTGTGCCACCACATCTACTAAATTAAAATCGAGAAATCTATAAATTGAGGCTTTTAATTTGATAGCTTTTGATGCAATAAAATTTCTTCTAGTTTTCAATCTCATAAACGCAAGTTAGATGTATAAGTCCTTCAAGTGTGGTGCAGCTAACTAATTCTAGGCAAGTCATCTATTTATAAAAGAGCGCTTGGCTTTCTTATTTTAGTAACTTCTTTCTTTAACATATATTTCATCTACTTAATTTGTTATTGGTTTGTTAGGCTCCTTATTTTGTTCAAATTCAACACAAATTGAAATCTATTTGTAGTGCTGATTTTTATATATTCAAATGATGTAGTGGATCGTTGGAAGAATCGGATCTGCTAGAAGTAATTCCCAATCCAAGGACAAACACAAGCTTAAAAGCTTAAAAGAGTATAATATTCATCATCTCCTCATCCTACTACAATGCTTACATATACAAGCTAGCCATAGAACATTCTAGAAAACACTAGAGAAATAGGTACAACAAGTATTATATTCATAAAACTGCACTTAGTTAAGATGTTCCTACATCATACTCCCCTTACGTCAAAAGAGCTCGACTACGTCGAGGCGCATTATCGAGAGGAAGGTAGATGTAGGCATCAAAATCAATCATCCTAGGTCGAAGATTTTACGTCTTCAATGCATGTCCACAAGCTCATTTAGATGAGCAAAAGCTAGAAGCAAGCTACCAATGGTAGACCAATCAGGTTGGAGACTTGAAAAAGTCATCTGTAGGAATAGTTGGACTGCAATCAAGTCACTGAAAGTAAAGCTTTCCTTAAGGCTTGTGCACATGCTAGATTCTTCAGAAGAAAGTTGCCAATCTTGCGAAGAAGAAACATTCTCAACAGGCTTTCCTAGAAATTGTAGTGTAACTGCAATCAGAAAAAGTGAAATTTCAGCCCCAGGACAAAATCTAGCTCTTCCTCCAAAAGGTGAAAAATATGGGCTAGTTTTCCAAGTTCTTTTCTCCTTGTTCTCTTCAGCGAACCTTCTCCATGGGTTGAATGGTAAAGCTCCAGGATATATTCCTTCATCCAAGTGAATAGCTGATAGAAATGGCACTTTAAGGTATCCTTGTGGGATAGTAAAGTTTTTATCTTCCACATTTGCTTTTGCCTCCCTCAGCAACCAAATTGCTATACCCCCTCACGTCGGAGGGTTTCATCAATAACGCATTGATTGAAAGGAATGGCTCTGTAGTCATCCCATTCAAGAATCTCATTGTGGATCCTTCTTCTGATGAACTCATGCTCAATCAGGAGCTGCTCTAATGCGTGGGCATTGAGTGAGGAAGTGAACAACAAACAACATTGTTTTAGTTGTAGTTTCATTTCCAGCAAAGAGCAGGTTTATGATGAAATCAGCTATTTGATTATCATTCTTCAAGTTCTCTTCCTCCACCAGCCTAACAAGAACTTCGCTTCTTTCTACAGATCCACCCTGCTGGTTCCCATTAGCTATTGTATTCTTGATTTTTGCAGTGAAGCCTTCCCTTGCCTTCATAGCAGTGTGATAGGCAAATCCTGGCAAATTAATTGAGTCATATAAGCAGCCATCTACAAAATCAGAAAACAGACATGCTATCTCATTGATTTCAGGCTCAGATGACACCCCCATCAGTTGATTAACCATCAAACTGATTGCCACCTTTCCACAAACATCCTGAAGCACGACAACCTCATTATCAGGAAGACAGCTGATTGTTTGAAGCATTATCAGCTGTACATCACTTGAGTTGGAACTAATCTTCTCAAGCTTCGTTATATTCACCGCAATTGCATGAAGTCTCTTCTGTGCTCACCATGAACTATAATCACCCCACCCATTCTTCCCAACTAGATCTCTAAAAGACTTTGGATAGCTAGATTGAAATAGCTTTCCTTCATTTTGCATTATATACCAGTTGAACATTGGAAGATCAAGAAACTGGAGACCCATGAACCGCCTGTGCTGAAGCTCGATACCTTGCTGAAGCTCTCTCTGTTCTTCAAGCTTTCTACAAAGAAGAATATCCTGGTTGCTGCTCGAGTAAAGCATTCTTGCCACGAGTTGTTGAAGATCAAAGGGGTCTATGGAATCCAGCCCAGTAGGAGTTGCACAACCAGAAAAATCTCCCCTATCACCATGCTGCTTCTTGTCTAGAACTTTTCCCTTCTCGTTATAAGGTTTGACAAGAACTCGAGCATCACAGACAAAGTGAGGATTGCCCTTTGCGAGGATCAGTTTCACAGTCTCAGGGTAAAGGAAGGTGACGAACCCAAACATTCTCTTCCACCGATATGGGATCCTCACATCCTGCACTGGTCCGTAAATGCTGCGAATTCTAACTAGGATAAGATTTTGATCCGGTGAATCTTTGTTCTCTCCCTTAGCTACTTTCTCAACAGTGGTGGAATGCAGGCGCTGATCTAAGAGATCATCAATATTTCCTTCTAGGAAACTAGCAATGCTATAGTCTGAGTTGATTGACGTCTGGTAAGAGCAGATCCGAGAGGGCAGGGGCTCAGTGGATTCTGGATAAGCGGGATTTTTATTGTTGTCTGCAAAACCATTAACGTTGGTGATGCTGCTGCAATGGATATTCGGGCTTCGATGGCCTTCTGAATTCTTGGAGCTCGAACTGGAGTATGGAGGAGGATGATTCGGAGAAGCAGGATACTTCTCGCAGATGATTTCGTAAAAGGGCTTCTCAATGGATTCGAGTGTGGGGTCGGGCATCGGATCGGGAGCTGAGCTGGAGCAGGAGCAGGAGCGAGTGCGAGAGTGCAGTCCGGACGAATGCGGAAGTGGATTTGGGGTTGCAGGAGCGGAGTGGGAGAAAGGTCTTGTGCCCGGGATCGACGGTGTCGCGTGCGAACAAGGTCTTGTGCGCGGGTTTGGTAGCAATCTGGAGGCGGAATCGCGTGGAAGGGCCGTAATCAGGAGGTGGAATGAGTTGGAATGAGCCTAGTGGTTGGAGACAAGGGAGCGGGATACGAGTGGAAGACGGTAGTGAAGGCGCGGGCACGTTGGAGGAGCAGAGGAGCGACGAGGCCGGTATGGTTGTCGACCTGCTCATAATTCTCTCCACTGAATACATGAAATTAACACAGAGAATCCATTCAATCAAGTGATGCAATCACTTGAGCTACCCAAAGGGCTTCGCAGCATCGATCGTTGTCAACCGCCCTTCTTCTTTGGCGTCGCTAGTTGTCGACCGCTCATCTTATTCGGCGTCGATCTTCGTCGACTGCTCATCTTCTTTGGCTTTGATCATCGTCGACAACCAACCTTCTTCTGCAATCCATCGTTCTTCACAAGCTCCGGTTTCTGATATCAACTGATGTAGTGGATCGTCAGAAGAATTGGATCTACTAGAAGTAATTCCCAATCCCGGGACAAACACAAGCTTAAAAGAGTATAATATTCATCTTCTCATCCTACTACAATGCTTACATATATAAGCTAGCCATAGAACATTCAAGAAAACACTAAAGAAATAGGTACAAGAGGTATTCTATTCCTAAAACTGAACTTAGTTAAGATGTTCCTACATCATAACTAAGTGTTTTCTATTTTAGTAACTTCTTTTAGAGAAATAGGTACAAGAGGTGTTAAAATCCAGCCGTTCAACACAGATAAGATCCAACGGCTATAGTGCATGATCCGTGGGACACATGACTCACGCCAGAATTCTTTCCATGTTCGGGTAGCTGATTTAGGAAGAATTAGAGTTATTCTGTAAATTTTTTGTTTCTGTATTAAGATTTCTTTTATAGATCTATAAATAGGGAAGAAGACATGGAATAAAGCAAGCCTTCTCTTCTCAAACCTCTTGTTTTAACATGGTATCAGAGCCAACGGCCTTCATTGTCGTTTAAGAATGATTGTAGATCATCGGAGGAGAAAGAAGAAGAAGAGATTGGAGGACGCCTACATTGCGACATGCGAGAAGTGCAGAAGTCGCGACGAGAGCTTGCTGGGAAGGGTCGACGGGATCATGTGATCCAAACCCGTCGTCGTTCGTCACCAGCATAGTCAGCCGGCCAGTGGCTTCAACTTTCGCGTACGATCCTGCCTCCATCCTCTTCAGTTACCCGTGTAACCCCACAGGACGCCGCGGACGTTCAGGACAAAGTTGCCCGAGAGAATCCCAAGCAGGACTGATCCCGTCTGGAAGAATCGACTACAAGAGTCGAGCTCTATGGACGACCATGACGAAGCCCATGCGAATGGAGCCCCAGACGGACGACGTAGCTTGCGGAAGAAGAGACCGAAGCAAAGCCGCACCGACGAAGCTGCTTGGATGCTCGGAAGAAGAAGTCGTTCGCTGACGCTCAATTCGATTGGAAGCTCCTTCCAATTTCCCTGGTTTGCTCGGATCCACAGAGACGGACAATCCCGTATCTCGGGTAGCTGGGACAGGCCGACAGCAGCAATACTTACAAAACCAGATTGGAGACCTTATTAAGACCTGAAATTAGCCTTTATTCCTGAATCAGCCTCTATTGCTTATATAATCAGGTTTATTGCTAGTACAACACCACAATGTCTGACGAAAACTAATCCTAAATTTCAATAAAGAAGATATTAAAAGACTCATAAAACTCCTAGTATCCCTTGAAAAACCACCTGCATCTCCCTCTCTTGCACTTTCAGATAAGTTTCCCATATTCACAGGATTAAGTACCTCTAGAAATCATTCGAAAGGAATATGAATCATTGACTCAGGAGCCACAGACCACATGACAAACTCCACTACCCACTTCATCAATTATGATCATTGCCCAATAGACAAGAAAATCATCACTGCTGATAGTTCTTTTGCCAAAGTAGAAGGCCAAGGAGACATACCTTTATCCCCTTCCCTCACTCTAAAAAATGTTCTCCATGTTCCTCAATTATCCACAAATCTTATATACATACAAAACTTACCAGGGACCATAATTGTCAAGCTTCATTTAACCCTACTTTTTTTTATTTCAGGACCAGGAATCGAGGAAGACGATTGGACTTGCTAAAGAGAGGTGGATTGTACTACCTGGAAGAGCTAAACAAATCTAAAAATAGCTACTCTATGTTATCCCTAGTTTACAAGAAATCTACCATCTGGCTTAATCACTTCAGATTAGGACATCTATCAATAGAAGTCTTGAAACACATTTATCCAAAACTTTTTCATAAATTGAAAAATGAAAAATTTCATTGTGAAACCTGTGAATTAGCCAAACATAAAAGAACCTCTTTTCCAAACTAGAATGAGAGATACAATACTCCTTTCTATCTCATTCATAGTGACATGGGGACCCTAAAAAATCCCCAACATCTCTAGAGCTCGTTGGTTTGTATCCTTCATTGAAGACTGCACTCGAGTTTTTTAGATCTATCTAATCAAAAAAAAAATCAGACGTTAGCACCATTATTCCTATTTTTCACACCATGATACAAAATCAATTCGGGGTCTAAATAAAGAGATTTCGTTCAGACAATGCTAAAGACTACTTCAACCAAACCCTACACTCTTACTGTCAAAGCGAAGGTATCATCCACGAGTCCTCCTACGTTCACACCCCACAACAAAATGGGGTTACGAAAATGAAAAATGGTCACCTCCTAGCCTCCACTCGTACCTTCCTACTCCACCACACTATACCCAAATCCTACTGGGAAGAAGCTCTCTTAACTACCACCTACCTCATAAACCGACTACTATCAAAAACCTTGGGGATGAAAGCTCCAATGGATATTTTGTCCTCTTTTTACCCCGAGTTTCGAACCCATAATAACGTTACACCCAGAATCTTTGGATGCACTGCCTATGTTCACATCCACAGCCAGAACAGAGGAAAACTAGATCCAAGGGCCCTCAAATGTATCTTCATTGGATACTCTGCCACCCAAAATGGGTACAAATGCTATCACCCCCCCCCCCCCCCCCAAAAAAAAAAAAAATGCTTGTATCCATTAATGTCACTTTTGATGAACAAAACTCCTACTTTACCAAACCTCATCTTCAGGGGGGAGACTAAAACAAAGGAAGATGATGAAAGTATGCTTGCACCTCTTAACCTCCCTCCACCACATCAAACCAATCCTCCTGAAATTCAAACTAGGGAAGCTGAAGATAAAACTATCCTTAGATTTGGGAAGGTATATTCCAGGCGTACAAATTCAACCTGTGCTCCGAAGCAGATCCAAGAATCTGAACCATCTCCTGAAAGTAAGGTAAATTCTCCAGCTCCCTTATACCCTATAACCAACTCTATATCCTTCAATAATTTTTCCTCCCCACACCAAAACTTCCTGGTTACACTAGATGATATTCATATTCCTAATGATATTTCTGAGGCACTATCTGATGAAAAATGAAAAAATACCATGAAAGATAAAATGCAGGCCCTAGAAAAGAACAAGACATAGGAGATCATCAATCTACCGACAGGGAAAAAATCGGTCGGCTGCAAATGGGTGTTCTCTGTAAAATACAAAGCTGATGGCGCACTGGAAAGATACAAAATAAGACTAGTAGCGAAAGGGTACAATCAAACATATGGCATTAACTACCAGGAAACTTTTGCACCAGTAGCCAAGATGAATAATGTCAGAATTCTACTCTCAATAGCAACTAAGTACAATTGGCATCTTGAACAATTGGATGTAAAAAATGCGTTCCTATATGGGGATCTGGAAGAAGAAATATTTATGGAAATACCACCAGGATTTAAAGAAAATTCTGGAGGTAACAAGGTGTGGAAATTAAAAAAGGCCCTATATGGGCTCAAACAATCACCAAGGGCCTGGTTTCGAAGATTCTCTAAGTTTATGCTCCTTAATGGGTATAAATAAAGCCAAGGGGATCATAAACTATTCTTTAAACACGCATACTCAAGGAGAGTCACGATATTGTTAGTGTATGTGGATGATATTATCTAGACTGGAAATAATGAAAAGGAGAAAGATAGTCTAAGAAAAAGTCTTACAAAGAAATTTGATATCAAAGAACTTGATAGATTAAAATACTTTCTTGGAATCGAAGTAGCTCACTCCAACAAAGGAATCTTCATTTCACAACAAAAATACATTAAAGATCTTCTAAAAAAACAGGGAAACTAGCCTGTAAGCCAGCACCGACACCAGTAGAACAAAATCTCAAATTGGGAGAAGGTAAAGAAGATCCAAATATAGATAAAGGAGCCTATCAAAGACTTGTAGGAAAATTGATTTACCTTTCCCACACCAGACCAGATATAACATCTGTTGTTAGTATAGTCAGTCAGTATATGCAAGCTCCAAAATAGGTCCATATGCAACCAGTAGACAGAATACTGCACTACCTTAAAGGTAACCCAGGAAAATGAATTCTCTTTAGAGAGATCAAGAAATAACCCTAGAGACATACACTGATGCTGATTATGCAAGATCACCAGTAGATAGAAGATTTACTTCTAGGTACTGCACCTTTCTTGGAGGAAACCTAGTCACATGGAGAAGCAAGAAGCAGAACGTGGTGGCAAGTTCCAATGCAGAAGCAGAATATAGAGCTATGGCCCTAGAAATATATGAGGTACTATGGATCAAAATGATTCTAGAAGACCTGAAGATTAAATGAGACAAACCAATAAAACTACATTGTGACAACAAATCAACAATTAGCATAGCTCACAATCCAGTTCAACATGATAGGACCAAGCACATAAAAATTGACAGACATTTTATAAAAGAAAAATTAGACAGTGGACTTGAATGTATCAACTATGTACCATCAAAAGATCAACTTGCAAATATCCTTACCAAAGGAGTGGACAACGCTATCTTTCTCGGAATGATAGCCAAGCTGGGAATCACAGATCCATACTTCCTAGATTAAGGGGGAGTGTTAAAATCCAGCCGTTCAACGCAGATAAGATCCAACGGCTACTAGTGCATGATCCGTGGGACGCATGACTCACGCCAGAATTCTTTCCATGTTCGGGTAGCTAATTTAGGAAGGATTCTATTAGAGTTATTCTGTAAATATTTTGTTTCTGTATTAAGATTTCTTGTATAGATCTATAAATAGGGAAGAAGTCATGGAATAAAGCAAGCCTTCTCTTCTCAAACCTCTTGTTTTAACGAGAGGTATTCTATTTTAGTAACTTCTTTCTTTAACCTATATTTCATCTACTTAATTTGTTATTGGTTTGTTAGGCTCCTTATTTTGTTCAAATTCAACACATATTGAAATCTATTTGTGGCGCTGATTTTTACATTATTCAAATTTTTGGTTGATTTCTTTAGGATTTATTCAATCGTTACATTATTTTTTAGATAAAAATTCTCATATTTACTATTTGTATTTAAAGAAAGCAACAACTTGGCTTATTTAGTGGCTTGTGAACTAAGAATCCTTCAAGTTATTTTGCTTGATTTACATACCTTGCATCATGATAGTTAACACAAATTGAAATCGGATCTGCTAGAGAAATAGATACAAGAGGTATTCTATTTTAGTAACTTCTTTCTTTAACCTATCTTTCATCTACTTAATTTGTTATTGGTTTGTTAGGCTCCTTATTTTGTTCAAATTCAACACAAATTGAAATCTAATTGTGGTGCTGATTTTTACATTATTCAAATTTTTGGTTGATTTCTTTAGAATTTATTCAATCATTACATTATTTTTTGGATCCAAATTCTCATATTTACTATTTGTATTTAAAGAAAGCAACAACTTGGCTTATTTAGTGGCTTGTGAACTAAGAATCCTTCAAGTTATTTTGCTTGATTTACATACCTTGCATCATGATAGTTGCATTAGGAAACCCTAACCATAAACCATCCTACATTACTCAGCCTGACTTACCTCTCTACATCAATATTTCTAAGATGTAACATTAATAATAAAAGTAGTTCTAAGTAAATGAAAAAGGCACCTGTTTTGAAATATCGCAAGCAGATGATAGATTTGCTATGGTATAGATAGGGCATCAGTGCAAAACTAGTTGATTCGATATTATCTATGCACAGATTTTTAATTTATGTTGATTTTATAAAATGCCTTAATGGATGGATGAGATATGGCCATAAAAGTTGTATTCCAAAGAGCCAGAAGTGTAAATTCTTTTCCTACCAACATCTATGAGAATAAAACCAATTGTCTTATAGCCATCAAGAAAAGCTAGATGATACACACACACGAGAATGAACAAGGTAAGTACAACAACAATAACAATCTTTTATCCCATTAAGTAGGATCAGCTACATGAAAATTTTTTTTTCCATTATGTCCTATTAAAAGTAAAATTCTCATTTAAGTCTAATAAAAAAAGAGTTATTTTTAATACTTTTTAGCCCAGTCTTTTTATTTCTACCTCTATGTTTCTTAATATATGTCAAATCTAATGCATCTACTTTCCAACCAGGGTCATCAGAAGGCCAATATTTTATGTGACCAAATCATCTAAGTCGACTCTCTCTAATCATATCTGCCACTGGAGCTACTCTACCATCTTATGAGCAAGGCTAGTAGGAGAGATAAATTTGTTTGGACTGTCACACTAAAATATCAAAGGAAAAAAAGGAAATAAAAAATAGCATGGAGGTTTTTTTTTTCATTACAAGGAAAAAAACTATTCATGTTTCAGCAATTGCCAACGGTTATGGGGCTGAAAGCAGAAGCTCAATTAGTTCTTAGTAGTCACATGAAAAGACCACTGGAAATATGTTATTCAGGCAATCAGGTTACAGATCAAAAGTACATTTCAATTCATTAGAAGAGAACAATGATTTATATAATTCCTAATATTACATGCAGTTACATATGCGATCTCCATAAAGGGATAATTCTAAGCTACAATCAACTAGCAAGTACAAAAGCAAATATATTATGAAATAAATATACCGTAACGAAATGGTTCATCGAAAGAATATTAACCAAAGATTTAAACTCATACCACTCCAGCAAATATTGAGAAGGCGTAGATGTAGCCATGCCACACTGGCTCTCCTTCTTGCATGGACTAGACAATTGAATACAAGTAAATTACAACTAACATTTGAGAAGTAATGAGAAACAAACTAAATAGCTGAATCACTAGTAACTTTACAACTACTGTTAGACAAGTAATAAAAAGAAAATAAACTAAAGATATCAGCTAGATAGATTTGATTGAAAAAAGTGCCCATACCCACTCCACAAGCCAAACCCATGCACACACAAGTTTTAATAAGAAAATTTAGGGAAAATATTAACCAGCTAAGAATCAGAACATAGCCCAAAAAGACCCGCAGAATTTAAGAAAATCTACACTTTTCTCTGCTCAACGACAAGGTTCCAACATAATAATAAAGTTACTTTTTGCATCTAACGATCTCAATAAACCATCAAGAGGAAAAATTACTGAAAAATGTCGAAAAAAATTTTAAAATACACTCTTGGCAAAATAACCCCTAGAACATACCCCAGCATAGCTAAAGCCAGATGAAGCAATAAATATATCAGCGTTGTGAAAGATGATTATAGCGCACGGCCAACCCTTGAAAAGTTAGCACATGGCCTACCCAAGGCCTATAACCTTGTCATTGATAGAGCTTAAGAAATTATGTACCAGAGAAATTGAAATGACTAATAAATATGGATTCCAAACATGATTAGCTGAGATCATAAGATATCATACCTTTAAAAGGAGATTCAAAATCAGTGGACCAACAAATTGAGATGCATCATTGCCGATCTGCATGTAATTTTTTGTAAAAGTATAAAACATACAATTAGCAATTCAGTAGAGTGATACGCTTCACAAACAAGGTGCAATCTTAATCATGAACCTCACAAAGTTTGCATGGTAAGTTCATTGAAAAAAAAAAGGAATCTGAAAAGGGTTTACCAACTTTATATAAAATTTCACCTTTTTTATACTAAAACTCAATTTTTTAACATGCTCATCAACTAAGAAAGATAAGGAAAAAAAATGTTGAAATATTGAGAAGGCTTTACATAACTAATGAAATCATTATCATCACCATTAGCCTTATCCCAACAGAAAGAACTTGAAAACCGAAATAAGAAATAATTGAATAAAACTAAATAAGAGAAATAACTTCTAAGAAACCCTTCCAAAATATGTCATTAACACATGACTACAACAACAATATTATAGTCTTACAAATATATGCTGATGTATAGATAGCTCCCAGTTCTACGCAACAACTCGCAAACTTAAAGAACTCATACAGAATAAAATTGCTGATTTAAGATATTTGAAAGTAGTAAAGAAGAAAATTCCTACGAGATAAGCATGCATGGGACTATGGGTGTAAGTGAGCCGAGCCGACTCTAGCTCAACTCATTAACAAGCTTACGAGTCGAGCTTATCGAACCATGAGTTCATGTTTGAGCCGATACTCGAGCTCATATATTAAACAAGCTCAAGCTTAAGCTCAACCTGGCTTAACTCGAAAGCTTGTTGAGCCGCTCGATTAACTTAAAATATATTAAAATTTAATTTAAATTAACATTATATAATATATTTTAACATTTTTAAAATAATTCTATATTAAAAATAAAAATAAAAATAGAGATTTTTAATTTAAATTAAGAAATTGAGCTCAATAATCGAATCAAGCTCGAGCTTTCCAAACGAGCTTGAGCAATCTAGCCGAGCTCGAGCCTATAAATTTTTTAATGAGTCAAGTTCGAGCTTAGTAAATGAGCTTGAATCGAGCTCAAGCTCAATAAGAATTAACAAGCTTAGCTCAATTAGGCAAATACTCGTCTCGACTCATTTACACCTCTACATAGGACAGCCATATAAAAAGTTTTCCAAAGGAACAAAGCCGAGAAGAGGGAAATTTTACCTAAACAAATCAATATAAGAACCTAAGAGTCTAGGAAAAAGATAGTAGGAACAATAAGTTTGAAACATTTAAAGTTAATGTATCCATCTCCTCCCACATTGTTTATGCTACTGTAAGAACCAGGTTGCCTGGCCGGTTCAATTGAACCGGCCGGGCCAACCCAAATAATAATCCCTGCGAACAGACAGGCTTCCAGTGGAGTCGTGAACTGGGCGGACTGAACAGGCGCCACGCGAGCGTGTTGATCGGGACAAATGGACGGATCGGATTGCTTGGTTAGTGAACGAACACATACAAGAGTGAAAACTAACGGACTCCTTGTGAATAAAAATCTTCAGTTCGCTCACTCTCCGTAACGCGTGAGGAAGTTTCTAACGACAAGAGAAGGAAGGAGAAGGAAGAAAGTAAGTTTATATTTTTTATTCCTCTTCTTGCAGTTTCTTGTATGATAGAAACATAAGTAAAGGTTGACATCTAATTTGAGAGCAGAAGAAGAAAGCTGTAAGTGGAGGAAGGAATTTGGGATTTGGAATTTTCTTCTAGTTTTGACAACAGAGAAAGAAGTAATTTCAAATTTATAAGAATTTACATAAGTTTCTTTTTCTAATTGAAAGAAAATATTATTATGATAGGAAGAATTCAAATGACATAAACTTCGATTCGACAGTGAATGAAAGGAAAATTCTTTTGGAAGGAAAGATTTTGTGAGAAAATTTATATTATGAAGAGATAGTGTAATAATTGTGGAGGAAATTTGATATTTATTTTTTAATGATATTTAAGATATTCAATTTTAGTATTATATTTCAGGCATTCAAATTTAGTATTAATTTGGAACAGTGAAAGATCTTTATAATTGAGTTGAAACGAGTATTGGAATCTACAATAAAGCTCGAGGTTTGGAAAAAATTAAAGCTTGGAAACATTCAAAGTGGATAATTATAGTTGTGTAAAATTTCAATATTGTATTTTTATTTCAAATCTGAAAGTAGTATTTTATATAATTGTTTTACTTCTTTTTGAAGACTATCATAAGTAAGGCAATGTAAATTCAAATGCATAGATTGATATGAAAATTATTATAACTAAAAATGACTGAAATATTATGAATGAAAGTATAAAAATATGTGAAATATATATATATATATATATATATATATATAATGTTAAAATACATGTAAAGGGAATACATATAAAGGAAATAAAAAGTGAAGTTGAAAAGTATTTATATATATCTGATATTATATACATATAAAAATACAAATAAAGAATGAGGAAAGGAATGATATAACTTATAAATTATATATAAAAGCATAAATGAAGAAATGAAAAAGGAAAAGGATATGCATGCAAAATTACAGGAGTTCACCCCCGTATGGTATTGGCTGGGGAAGCAACGTACCCGTACACGTTAAAAGGAAAAGGAAATGAAAATAGAAATGAAAATGGTTATACCTTTATTGGTACATTTAGACGGTGCTCCTGTACTAATTGAAATAGAAATGAATTAAATGTCAAATTTATTAAAGAAATGTTAATTTGAAATGGACAAATTATATAAAGTTGAAGAAAGATATATATTTATTTTATATACATAATTTACTGTTGTATATTTAATGATGATTACTCGCTGAGTTTACTTTGTAAATTTAACCCATTAAACTAATATTTTCAGGTAAGTCTCCAAAGAATTAGAAATGGCTGAAGGGGAGAGTATGTCTATAGAAGATGGCGTGCAAATGAAAACAGATAATTTATGATTGATGTAAATATTTAGTTTGAAAAAAAAATAGTATGGATTGTTTTATGAAAATTTGTAATTATGGCTCTTCAATTGTTTTGAGAAGTATGTTATTTTGCTTATGAAATGTTACACCGTCCGACTTATCGTTCCCGCCTCGTTAATTCGATTATTCGGGCCGGGTCGTGACAGCTACAGTGTCAGGCCTCTACTTCTACTAAACATTATTTCCCCTGTTACTGTTGTTTTTGTGCTTCCCAATATATCAGTAATTAATGTTTTCAAGTCAAACCTATCGCTACCACTTCACCATCAAAAAAGTTGAATCATCAATAACTTTACATCTACTGTTTGGAATAGAGTTTTGTATGTATTTTTTTTCTATTTTAAAAGTTATTTTTAAAAACACCCAAATAAATTTTTAGGTGTTTTCATCATTTTCAAAATACAAACTCTCATCTACTTGACCTTATGCACTGTCATCTAGCCCCACACCAGCCAACAGCCTACCCTACGTCAACCATCAAGAATTGTACCTGCAACAAGCCCAACCTCATGCACGCCACCAGGCCAGCCCTGCCCCCATTGTCGGTCAATCCCACATCTGCCACCCTCCAAGCTCACACTCGTTGCATACCAACCCTATGTCAAAGTCAATGGCATCTCCATCTTGTCCACCAAAACCTATGGTCACAGCGCCATCATCCTCTTTTAAATCGCAAAACAAAAGTTGACTAATGTGATATTCAATCGAAACAAAAATAGCATATATTTAGGAAACAAGCAAAGAATTATTTCATATCAAAACATAAATAAAACAAAATAAAAGGACAAAAATATAATATATATATATATATATATTATATATATATATATATATATATATATATATATATAAAGTGATCACAAACAACCTTTGAAGTTATGCCACATGATTCACCCTAATTGTTGGCTTTGTTGCCTTTGTTGTATTGGGCACACTATTTTAGCTATGTTTGCTCCCTATTTGTGATGGTCTCTTTGAATAAAGCATGGCTTGGAATTTAAAACTAAAAATTAGACTTTTTATGGAATATTGTTGGAATTCATAATAAGATTAATTGAAACTTACAATATTTGAATGAATTGTTGGAATTAATGATTCACCCTATAATAAATGAGACTAATGAGCAAACTAATAAAACACATGTTGAATTTCAAAGTGAATGGCACCTCCCTACTAAAGTTGATATATCACTAGAACAAGTCGAACTAACTCAATGTGTACTTGTTAACAACCTTTTGTCTGCCAATAAAATTGAAATCAATTTTTTCTTTTATTTTTAAAAGTTTATATTTATAAAGAGAGACTTGGGGATATGTTGACCTCAATACCAGTGTCGGGGTTGAGTCGACCGCGTAAGATGAGTTTCGAAAGTGAAATAGCGCGGCATCGCGCGTAACTCACCCAACGCTCGTCGACCAAAAATCCAAATCACTGAAATGACATCCGTTCGTGAAACGGACAGCACCAGCGCGTCCGTAACAACAAAAACAGCTAAGATCGATGCCCATATTGATTTAAATTTCACGCGCGTAAATCAAGGTGATGATGTGTATGAATGATGATGATGGCGATTTGACTGTAATGTCGAGGTACAATTATAAAATTTTTTATATCATATATATTTTTAAAAATAACAATAAGAGAGGGAGAGAATGAGATATTTAAAAAAAAAATCTTTCAAAAAATCCCTAAAATACCCTCACTTAACCCCTCATTCCTCACATAACACTCACCCTCACTCACTCCAACCGGCCCTTCACGATTCCCTCTCTCCCCTCTCTCATGCGTGCTTGTAATATCTAGAAAATACAGGTAATGAAAAATAGAATTTTTTTTTAATATATCTAATCTTATCAGTTATTTTAAGTATATCAAATTACTCAAATAATTATATAAGCATTTATCCGAATAGGTGCTTGTAGGAATTGATTGGAAATCAGATGAGTGGTGGGCCCCACTCTACCTTTTTGGTGTGCAAAAAGCAAACTCGCGGTAGTTTCTATGCAAGCCATCAAACAGGAATCATGTAGTTAGAATCGACACAGTGTAGTGCACTGGGAAGTTTCGGCACAGCGCAAAAAACCTGTAGCGGTATTCGGCAAAAGGATTTGACATAGTATTGGTAATCCTAAAGGATCTGTATAGTGTTGTGTAGAGGAAATCCGTATAATGCATGGAGAATCGGGTAAGTGTGTTTTAATTGTGTGAGAGAGAGCAATTTCCATGAAGGAATAATTGTTGTGAATTAATAAATTTTCTGGGGGAACAGGAACCGTGTGGAGTAAGAAACAGTGGAAAAGAAGAAAAAGAAGAAAAGAAAATAAAAGGAAAAAGAATCAGGGGTAAGTAAATTGGTTGTATTTTTAGTTAAGTAATTTATAGAATTTCAAGTAATAGAGTTCTTAAAAGAATATTATGCCTAAATGTAGGAATTTATCTAGTAAATGAGGGAATCTGGTTTCGAGAAAACGGTTATGTTAGTATAAATTGATTTTTATGCAATTTATTTGTATAATAAATGGTGAAATTTATAGAATTAGAGAGATGAATTGTAGGTAATTTACAAGCGTAGAAGAGTACGAGGTGGAGGATTTGAGAAGACAACTCTTTAAGGAGGTAAGTAATGCAAATTAAATTTTAAAAGGCAAATGTTGTTAATTCTATCCATATATACTTGTAATTGACAGAATTAAAAAGAAATATACATTAAAGTTAAATAATTTGCTAAAGGATGTTCATAGCTAAGTTTTCATATATGAATGACCTTTTATATATTTGAATAATGAGAGTTTCAAATAAGAGTTATTATGTTTATTTAAAGATTTTACTAGTTAGAAATATCTTAGAAAGAAGCTCAATTCTTAACATGACATACACAGTTTTTATACAAATAGTATCACATAAAGATCTTTATGAAAGTATGCAACAATACAAGTATGATTTATGAATATGTGATGTTTCGTGATTATTAATTTAAGTAAAATTTTGATACAAAATGATGTACAACTTACAATTGTATATGGGGCAAAAGAGTCCCCATGAGACACTACATTGTAAGTGGGACAAAAGGAACCTCATAGATATTATACCTGCATAGCAGGTGGGGTAAAAGAGACCTCTATGTAATTCAATGACGATAATATCAGATTTACCTGGACTCCATTGAATATTTTTATGACAGTGTATCTAAATCTTTTAAAGATTAAAAATTGATATTCAGTATAGACTTCAGAGGAAGTAAAGGTTAATGTCAAATGTGATTTTATGATATTTTATAAATAATGTCAAGTTTGTTTTATTTATGATTTCAATGTTATGAATCTAATCATGCAATTTAACAGCTATTTAATTTGTAAAACTTATTTAGCCTCATAGCTCACTAGTTCTTTTCATACAGATTGTTGTTACAGAAAAAGGAAAGAAAAAGGCAATGCAGAATAAGTTGTAAGTTATTTCATTTTATATGCTAGAGTTTAGCTTTATTTGTAAGTCTATAGCTGAGGTATATAGACAATTCAGTGGTGTACTCTTTTGAATTTCTTAGTGGCTCTATAAACCTTTATGTTGATAAATTTGGATTTATTAGATGCTTCCGTTTATGTAGTAAAAATAATGTTGTTGGATGTTTTATATAAATATTCAAGTGATAAAAAATATCATATACTTAGAAGCTGAAAAATGTTATGTTTATTTTGGTGGCACTTTACAATACTGATAAGAGGTATTGTGGGGTATTACAGTGCTCGACTCCAAGCCGCCGGCCTCCTCCTCCCTCCAAGCTCCTCAAGGTAAAATTTCTTCTTCTTCTTCTTTCTTCTTCTTTCTTCCTCCCCCTTTCCTACCACTTTCTCTTCTTCTTCCACTCTTCTTCTTCTCCTTCACCTTCACCTTCTTCTTCCTCCTCCATCATTTTCTTCCCAAACCTAACATAAATTTAACCCTATTTTTTTATTTCTCCACATCTATCCCTCAAATCTTCATCTCCATTCACAAAAAATATTCTCCTACACCTCCACCAAAAAGCCTCATCCCAACCCACTTTCTCTCTAGAAAGAGAGAAATTTCATAAAATCTCTTCCGAAATACCTCCATCTCAATCTCAAACACCTCTCTTCACTATCATTTCCTCCTATCCCCTTCCGAGAGAGAAAAAATTTCTCTCTCTTTCTCTCTCTAAAATTGGAGAAAGAGATGAATTTTCTCTCTAAACATCACCCTCCTCACCATAAACACCTTCCTCCACCATTTCCACTAAATACACTCATTCCCTCTCTTTCTCTCTCTAGAAAGAGAGCTTGCACACACTCTCTCTAGCCCCCATTAAAAATAATAATAATGAATATAATATGCATATAATTAGATGCAATAAGTATTAATCATGATAAAAAAATGTAATTGTGCATCGCAGGTTTCGTGCGTCATCGTCTTCCGCCGCGCACCCAAGGTATAAACCCGACACTAGTATTTCATAATTATGTGCATGATATAAGTACCCTGACCATTTTTATTAGCGATCGAAAAAAAATAAGCACATGTGACTGCTTTTATTAGCGAGAAAAAAAATTCATATGCATGAAATGTAAGTACCTATGATCGCTTTTATTAGCGAGCGAGAAAATTCGTATGCATGAAATATAAATACTCGTGACCGCTTTTATTAACGAGGGGGAAATTTGTTTGCATGAGATAAGTACCCGTGACTGCTTTACTTAGTAGGCGGAGAAATGCTATATTTTAAATAAGTATTGAAGACCCCGTCATCATTTTTATTAGTGAGTAGGGAATAAAATTTTGGCCGCGGTGTCACCAACACCTACCATGACTGTCTTTCTTGACAGGCGAGAAGGCTTAGTACCCCCATGCAGCCCCTACGCGGGGACAACACCAGAGTGCTACTGAAATTTACAACAAAACATATGACTTAGAAAATTTAAAGAAATTGAAATTCTACCCAAACTCGTAAGTCAACAAAATATAAAATACACATCCTAGATATAAAATTGAACAAACAAAAATCAAAGCATAACAAAACGAAGCTTGTAGTGAACTTGTAGGAGAACTAGTTGCTCACCAACAAGTAGAATTCAAACTTCTCTCTCTTAGCTCTTAACTCACGCACACCCAGACCTTTAAGCAAAACTCTTCACAAGTTGAAATGCGTGTGTTAAACTAGAGAATAACTCCATATATATAGCTAAAAAATAGTCATGTGTGTGTGTGTGGGGGGGTGGGGGGGGGGGGGGGGGGGGGGGGTGGGGGGGGGGGGGGGGGGGGGCATCAACAAAGAAAATCCAACAGTGAAGGAGCAATGAAACTTCGTATTAAAATAATGTAAAAATGTTATGTAGGAAGCTTCATGTGCAATAATATCAAGATGTCATTTCAAGGCTCCAACTTTTGGATTCTCCGAGTATTCACCAGCAAGTAAAATACAAGCATAAATACACCTGAATACGTACGGTAATTATCCTAAAAAAGAGGAGAGATAAAAGTACAAAATTATTTATTTTTCCTACGAAAATGTATTTACATTAAGGGTTACTACATAGGACTCCCCGCATATCCCCGATAATTATTCTAGCTAAATACTTCATAATAAAATGAGAAATGGCAATCACATTGTAAGTCACGGGTGCACAAGTGCTTCACTTCACGCAGCGTACACGCCAGCTGTTAAAGTCAGGAGACTCATAAGCATCCCGTGAAGATGTCGTAAATCCCGTGAACATATGTCTTCAAAAAGAAACAAAATAGTGCATCGTTACTTGTCACGGGTTGTACGACCCTTCATTAAAGTGTGCATGACGCGCCAAAATCATCGAAGGGTGTCACCTACGTGCCCCTACCCCTATTGTATAATGCGTATGTACCAAATACATACAGACGCATCGAGTGGCACACATGCATACTTTCAATCATATGAGCGCACTAAGTACCCTGCACACATGTCGTTGATCATGCAAACCACTTCCTATATATGCTAATGACCATGTCATTATGCAAGTGCATCAAAATTCATGCAGGTGTGTCACACAAAAGCACTAAGTAAAACGTGCGAGTGCATTGCACGAATGCACTATACAAAAGCAAGCGTATTTTAGTGCAAATTATATATATATATATATATGTGTCACTCACACTATGTAAATGCATTGCTCAAATCATGAAGCACGCAAATATGCAGATACGTCATACACATCAAATGTATCATATGCAAAATGCATTGAATAGCATATATTTGCATGGCCCCG